>CAKNXH010062546.1:98114-131056 GCA_932178445.1 Andricus quercusramuli
GTGTGTGTGTGTGTGTGTGTGTGTGTGTGTGTGTGTGTGTGTGTAATTTTAAAAAAAGTTAAACAACCACCGCAGGGTACCACTAAGAGCAACTGCCATCTAAAAAGAAAATGCCAATAGCCCCCAGTAGAACCGCGGTGAAATACACCTATGGCCACGTCTCACATCCGTGAGATGGGTGGTCACAGGGCACGATGAAATATATATATATATATATTCCAGAGAGGCGTCTTTCAAGGGGATAGTATGAGCCCTTTGCTTTTTTGCATCACACTTCTGCCTCTATCTCTCGCACTACGAAATTCTCCTGGATACCTCTGTGCCGACACTAATCAGCGTGAACATAAGGTCACTCATGTATTCTATATGGATGACCTGAAGATCTATGCCGCTGGTAAAAGCAAACTTCAAACTGCTTTAAATATCGTCAAGAACTACACAGGAGAGATTGGGATGGACTTTTGTATTCATTTAAAGAAAGGAAAGATTACTGGCGTTCCCAAGGACCCTGAGCTTGTGGATATAAGTGTTATTAGACATCTTAACACTGGAGAGACATATACATACCTGGGCGTGCCTCAAAGCCGCATTCAGGACGTAACATCAGTGAAGGAGTCTCTCCGAAGCAGATACAAGCATCTTCTTCGACAGATTTGATCTTCCAATCTGTCGGCTTTGAACAAGGTATCTGCGACTAACATGCCTGCCGTCCCGGTTCTACTCTACTCGTTTGGGGTGGTTCAATGGACGGAGAACGAGCTTAAGGCCCTTGATGTCACCACGCGTAAGATCATGCATATGCATAAAAGCTTGTATATCAATTCGTCAGTTCCGCGATTATACATTCCACGCCGTCAAGGCGGACGCGGACTTCTGAATCTCCAGTGTCTTCATAACCGAATTGTTTTAAGTACAGCTTACATCGTTGCGAATGGCAGAGATCCTCTCCTAAAGATGGTCAGAAACCACGAGATGATTGGCGAAGGAGCGTTCCTTTACAAAGCCGCGGAGCAAGCTGCCGAGACCCTTGGCCTGAATTTCAACATCAGAAGTGAGGAAAGTGCATTACTCCATCTAGATGCTTCACGTCTAAAAGCCGAAGTAAAGAAAGCAGAGGTTAGAAAATTTCACCAAGAGCTACTCGACAAGCATATGCACGGAAACTTTCACAGAAATGTAGAAAAACAATCCTTGTCAAAGGAGCAAACTTTTGCTTTCCTCAAATCATCAGGGCTCAATTCAGGTACAGAGGGATTTATTTTCACATGCCAGGACGGTGTAATCTCCACCTTAGCATACCGCGCCCGCATTTTATGTCAAGAAGTTCCTAGTGATAGGTGCAGAGCGTGTCATGCACACGCTGAGTACCTACAACACATACTATCGGGGTGTCCGACCCACGCAGGAAGAACGTATATCTATAGACATAATGCGGCCCTAAGAGTACTTTATTACCAGCTTTGCCGCTCTTACGGTGTTGGACGTGACCCTGCCCTGCCGAACGGTCTAAGGGATATAGAGTCAATTGTCCAAAATGAGAAATGCCAGATTTTCTGGAACTACGATTTTCAGGCAGCAGTCTCCGTTGCGCACTCGAGGCCTCACATTTTTCTCCAAGACTTCGAGAAACGAACGATATTCGTGATCGAATTCTCGGCTCCGTCCGAATACAACATCACTGCAAAGGAGAAAGAAAAAGAGGAGAGGTATCAAGACCTTAAAAGAGAGCTGCAACGACTGTACCCAAAATATTCGGTACGAGTAATTGTCCTTGTGATAGGTGCTCTCGGAGGTGCTAAATTATCACTGGTTCGTAACCTTAAAGCCATACCCGCGTGCCAAAAATATGCCAAGGCACTTGCGAGATGGATGCAGAAAGCTGTCATCCTTGGGTCGCTTCGTGTCCTCAAGACACACGAGGTTTTCGCCGGCCTGTTTTTGTGATTTCGTCGTGCCCTGTGACCACCCATCTCACGGTTGTGAGACGTGGCCATATGTGTATTTTACCGCGGTTCTACTGGGGGCTATTGATATTTTATTTTTAGATGGCAGTTGCTCTTAGTGGTACCCTGCGGTGGTTGTTTAACTTTTTTTTTTGAATTATATATAATGAAAAAAGTTAAAGACCGCCGCAGGGTACCACTAAGAGCAATTGCCATGTAAAAAAAATGTCAATGGCCCCCAGTAAAACCGCGGTAAAAACACCTATGGCCACGTCTCACATCCGTGAGATCGGCGATCACAGGGCACGACGAAATCACAGCGACAGGCCGGCGAAACCCTCGTGCGTTTTGAGGACACGAAGCGACCCAAGGATGACAGCTTTCTGCATCCATCTCACAAGTGCCTTGGCATATTTTTGGCACGCGGGTATAGCTTTAAGGTTACGAACCAGTGATAATTTCGCACTTCCGAGAGCACCTATCGCAGGGACAATTACTCGTACCGAATATTTTGGGTACACTCGTTGCAGCTCTCTTTTAAGGTCTTGATACCTCTCCTGTTTTCTTTCTCCTTTGCAGTGATGTTGTACTTAACGGAGCCGAGAATTCGATCACGAATATAGTTCGTTTCTCGAAGTCTTGGAGAACAATGTCAAGCCTCGAGTGCGCAACGGACACTGCTGCCCGAAAATCGTAGTTCCGGAAAATCTGGCACTTCTAGTTTCGAAGAATTGACTCTATATCCCTTGGAGCGTTCGGCAGGGCGTTAGAACCGTGCCGAATGCTGAATGACACCTGGATGAGGTGTCTCAAACGGTGACCTGAGATACCGGGCGACCTCTCAGAGTATCAGCCTTATCCTTGCACGCGGGGCTCTACAAGGATGGACGAACCCTTTCCCTAGCTGCTCGTGGAAACAACAAGGACAACACCAAACATAGTTTTAGTAAGTGCGGTTCAAAACAATCGAACGCGCAGGGCTCCCGACAATGGGTCAGACAACAATGCCGACTACCGTAGAGTTGGGGAAGCCAATCAAGACGGAGTCAATGCGATGGACCGGCGGAAGCTCAATACTTTTGGGTGGACGGATCGACTCAATGACGACCTGCTAGAGTGCTACGATAGCAGTATGGCCGCCGAGCGAGAAGGTTACATGGCACGACTGCAGGTTCTATGGTGCGAGAAACACCCAGAGCTCTCGCACTTTTCGCGCAAACGTCTGCGAAACCATGCCGTACAACTCCGAAAAAGGGGCCATGTAAGCGGAGCGCCTACTCTACCGCAGCCAGAATAAGCAGGCAATAGAGAAAGAGTGGCGACACTGGGACCAACCGCGAAGAGGCATCCAATAGACGAAGAACGATGCTTCAGGACTCGGAGAAACATCAACATTCAGTTTTCTCCTAAGCCCAAAGATCTGACTGAACTGGATTATGAGCTTCGTGAAGATTTTTCGGAAGAATACAACCTCTGGATAATCAATTGTGGTGTATACAGTGCAGCGAGAACTTTGGCACATGTAAACCGAAAAACAAAATCAACGGTTGATCATAAGACCAAAAGACGAATACATCAACTCAGCACAAAGATAGGCTGGGAAAGACAGTACGCGTCCCGCATTCAGTGTGTGATTGACTACATAACATCTGGCAGGACTTTCACTGCCAAGGTTCGGAAGTTCGCGCGCTAACTACGGATCCGTCATCACACAATCAACAAGTCGAAGCTACTGACCATCAGGCAGCATGTTGTTGACAGAATACGAGTACTATCTAACGCTAAGAGAAGTCTAGAGCGGAGGGAGCGGTGGGTGAGAGAAAATCAACAGTTTTTGTCTGGCCCATCTCGACTCTTTCAAGACCCTCCAGTTTCTGTCGACCATCCGCCCAAACCAGAGGAGGTCGAAGCATTTTGGAGAGAAGTCTAAGAGGTCCAACATCCACTTCAAGAAGACTCAAAGAACATAAATAGCTTCAAGGAGTTGTGCAATGCCCTCATAACAGCTGTGGAGGAATGCCCACCTATCACTACCTACCAGGTGAAAAACGTATTAAGAGGCATGAAGAACTATTCCGCTCCCGGTCCAGATGGTATGAAGACCTTCTGGTGGAAGAAGTTTCCTTCAACCCACTAGCATCTGGCCCGAATTTTCACCTTATATCTGAAGTCGGAAGAGACTATTCCGGAGTGGTTGGTGGAAGGGCCAACAGTGCTCCTGCCGAAGACGGGCAACTTAGGTGACCCGAAGAATTACAGGCCAATAACTTGTCTGAACACACTGTATATGATCTTTACAGCTATCCTAAATGATAGGATTCTTCGGACAATTGGACCTGTGTCGCGAGAGATGTATGAACAATGCGGCTCAAAGAAGGGCGTAGCAGGATGTCGGGAGAACCTGCTCATCGATAGATGTGTTTGTAAAGACGCATCATCCTCTGTGCAAAACCTGGAGATCGAAAGCGTAAGGTCACTCATGTATTTTACATGGACGATCTCAAGATCTGTCCTAGACATAAAGAGAAACTACATCAAGCTCTAAAAATTGTTAAAGGGTAAACTAAAGAGATTGGAATGGAGTTCGGGTTAGAGAAATGCGCCACGGTTAATTTGAAGAAAGGACAACTTAATGGCGTCCCCGAAGACCCCAGAGCTTGTCGGCAGGAGCGCTATGCGACACCTTAGCTCTGGAGAGACCTATACATACCTGGGCGTGCCACAGACCCGCATTCAGGACGTGACATCTATAAAGGATACTCGTCGAAGCAGATACAAACGTCTCATCCGGCAGATTTGGTCTTCCGAACTGTCGGCTAAGAACAAAGTATCTGCAATGAACATGCCTGCCGTCCCGGTAGTACTCTATTCATTTGGTGTGGTTCCATGGACGGAGGACGAACTCAGATCCCTTGGTATCGTGACGCAAAAGGTTTTGCACATGAACAACAGCATGCACCTTAGTCTTCTGTTCCGCGACTTTACATCTCACGCTGCCTAGGTGGTCGCGGAATACTGAGTCTTGAATGTCTTCACAACAGGATTATTCTGGGTTCAGCACTTATAGTTGACAATTGACTAGACCCTCTTCTTAAAATGGTCAGGAAACATGAAGAAGCGGGCAAAGGTGCATTTCTGTACAAAGCAGCGGAGGAGGCTGCTGAGATACTCGGCCTTGAATTAAATACCAGGGGTGAGCAAAATGCATCAAATCTTATCCATTTTGAATACTCACTTCTGAAGGTCCGGATTAAGAAAGCACAGGAGACAAACTTCCGCGAAGAGCTCCTCGACTAGAGGATGCTCGGCATCTTCCACAGAAATGTGGAGGATCAGTCGATGTCGTATGAGCTAACGTATGCTTTCCTAAAATCATCCGGATTGAAGTCGGGCATGGAGGGTTTCATTTTGGCATGTCAAGACGGTGTGGTTTCCACTCTAGCATACCGTCGCCACATTTTGAGCCAAGATATTTCCGATGATAGCTGCAGAGCATGTCATGCATACCCTGAGCGGGAACGACCTACATCCAAAGGCATAATGCGGCACTATAAGAGTGCTTTATTACCATTTCTGTCACTCTTACGGAATTAGCCCAATACCGATCCGCTAAATGCTTCTAGGGAAATAGAGTCAATTGTCGAAAATGAGAAGTGCCGTATATACTGGAACTTCATATTCTTGGCAATTGTTTCTGTTGCTCACTCGAGGCCTGACATAGATCTCCTTGACTTCAAGAAACGAACCATGTTCGTTGTCGAATTTTCGGCACCAGCTGACAAAAATGTCACAGCCAAGGAAAACGAAAAGAAAGAGAGGTATAAAGATCTTATTAGGGAGTTTCGACTGTTATACCCAAATATTCTGTTAAGCTAATCATCTTAATCATCGGCTCTCTTGGAGGTGCCAAAGTTTCAGTGGTTAATAGCCTGAAAAGCATCCCTGTGTGTCAATAAAATGCTGAGACACTTGCGGGCAAAATGCAGAAGGCGGTCGTCCTTGGGTCGCTCCGTGTTCTCAGGGTGCACGAGACTTTTGCCGGATCATCGTATTGAATTCATCGCAGACTGTAACTACCTATCTCACGGTCGTGAGAGGTGGTTGCAGCTGAAATTTTACCGCGATTTCAGTGGGAGGGGGTGCAATTTTTCAGAGGAGCACCCACTCCGGGTGAAATCCTGCGGTTGTCCTTATGACAAACTTTTAACTATATATATATATATATATATATATATATATATGGTCGGTTTCGGTTTCGATTCCTTTGGAATAGATCCGAAGGGCTGACAAAGCTACCGAACGCGTCATCGGGTTGCGGATGGAGGGTCCCCGTAACAAGGGTTTCTGCTGAATACGGATACAATAATTAATAACCAGTCGCGGACAATTGTCCAGGGATGGTCCCGAAGCAATAACCCCTAAGCAAAGGTGTGAGAACTGTGCCGAAAGCTGCATGGCACCTGGGTGAGGTGTCTTTTACGGTGACTCTGGGATACCGGCGACCTCTCAGTGTATCAGCCTCATCCTTGCACGCGGGGCTATACAAGGATGGACGAACCCTTTCCCTAGCTGCTCGTGGAAACAACAATGAAACCAACAAACCACGAAAATGTTGTAGATGCGGTTCAAAACGATCGAACGCGCAGAGCACCCGACAATGGATCGGCAAGCAATGCCGATCATCCTAGATTTCGGGGCGCTGAAAATAATTTAGATGGAAACACGACGACGAACCGGCGAAACGCCCACATTGAGTGGACGGATCAACTTAAAAATGACGTACTAGACTGCTACGATGCCAGCATTATCCCTGTTCGCGGAGGCTTTATGGCGCGTATGCATACTCTGTGGTGCCAGAAACACTCTGTGCTTCAGCACGTTTCGCATCAGTCTTTGCGAAATCAAGCCGACTACCTCCGGAAAAATGGATATGTACGTGGAGCGCTTCCTCAACCGCTGCTTGAGCAAGCTGTAGACGAAGATGAAACAACATTAAGACCAACCGCAGAAAGCAGGCACCTTCTGGAAGATGATCGCAATTCCAGTACCAGGAGAAACATCAACATGCAAGTTCCTCTTAAGCCCCAAGATCTGGCTGAATTGGATGCCTCCCTTCGTGGAGATATCTCGCAAGAGTCCGACCTCTGGACCATCAATTGCTCAGTTTATGGTGCTGCGAGAGCTTTGGCTGATTCAAATGGAAGGCTGAAACCGACGATGTATCAAAAGACAAGACGCTTGCATCAACTGAACAAGAAAATTGGATGGGCAAGACAGGATGCGTCCCGTGTTCAATGTGTGATTGACTACATAACATCTGGTAGACCGTTCACGGAAAGGGTTCAAAAGCTCGCCCAAGAACTGAGAACCTTGAATCACACACTAAACAAGTCAAAGCTGCTAACAATCAAGCAGCATATTGTTGACAAAATAAGGATGTTATCTGACGCAAGGAGGAGGATACAGAAGAGGGAGGGATGGATCAGGGAGAATCAACAGTTTCTCGCTGACCCATCACGCCTGTTCAGTGATCCCCCTGTTCTTGTAAAAAATCCGGTTCAAGGAGCTTTGTGACAGCCTAATAAAATCTGAGGAGGAGTGCCCATCAGTCACTGCCGAAGAGGTGAAAAAAGCATTCAGAGGCACGAAGAACTTTTCCGCTGCTGGACCATATTGTATTAAGAACTTTTGGTGGAAGAAGTTTACTTCTATACACCAACATTTGGCCCGCATATTCACCTCATCTTTGAAGTCGGAGACGCCCATTCCGTAGTGGCTGGTGTTAGGACTCCTACCGAAAAAAGGCAACTTGTCCAAACCAGAGAATTACGGGCCAATAACTTGTTTGAACACACTGTGTAAAATCTTTACAGCTGTCCTAAACAACAGGATTGTTCGACGAATTGAGCCTGTATGGCGAGAGATGAACGAACAACGTGGCGCGAAAAAAGGTGTAGCAGGCTGTCGAGTGAACCTGCTGATTGACAGGTGTGTCTGTAAAGACGCTGCAGTCCGTCAGCGCGTACTGTCAATGGCCTGGATTGACTACCGGAAAGCTTTCGATTCAACCTCTCATAGACTTATCATCTGTCTGTTGAAAAGCTTGAAGGTACATCCACACATAGTGAGATGCATAGAGAGATTGATGCCTCTTTGGGAAACTAGATTTACCATCTCATCTAGAAACTATCGTCTGATAATGAACCAGAGGGGCATCTTTCAAGGTGATACCATGAGCCCTTTGCTTTTTTGCATCACACTTCTGCCTCTATCTCTCGCACTACGAAATTCTCCTGGATAACTCTGTGGCGACTCTAATCAGCGTGAGCATAAGGTCACTCATGTATTTTATATGGATGACCTGAAGATCTATGCCGCTGGTAAAAGCAAACTTCAAACTGCTATAAATATCGCCAAGAACTACACAGGAGAGATTGGGATGGACTTTGGTTTGGACAAGTGTGCCAAAATTCATTTGAAGAAGGGAAGATTACTGGCTTTCCCAAGGACCCTGAGCTTGTAGATATAAGTGTTATTAGACATCTTAACACTGGAGAGACCTATGCATGCCTGGGCGTGCCTCAAAGCCGCATTCAGGACGTAACATCAGTGAAGGAGTCTCTCCGAAGCAGATACAAGCATCTTCTTCAACAGATTTGGTCTTCCAATCTGTCGGCGTTGAACAAGGTATCTGCGACTGACATGCTTGCCGTCCCGGTTCTACTCTACTCGTTTGAGGTGGTTCAATGGACGAAGAACGAGCTTAAGGCCCTTGATGTCACCTCGTCAGATCATGCATATGCATGAAAGCTTGCATATCAATTCGTTAGTTCCGCGATTATACATTTCACGTTGTCAAGGCGGACGCGAACTTCTGAATCTCCAGTGTCTTCATAACCGAATTGTTTTAAGTACAGCTTACATCGTTGCGAATGGCAGAGATCCTCTCCTAAAGATGGTCAGGAACCACGAGATGATTGGCGAAGGAGCGTTCCTTTACAAAGCCGCGGAGCAAGCTGCCGAGAACCTTGGCCTGAGTTTTAACATCAGAAGTGAGGAAAGTGCATTACTCCATCTAGATGCTTCACGTCTAAAAGCCGAAGTAAAGAAAGCAGAGGTTGAAAAATTTCACCAAGAGCTACTCGACAAGCATATGCACGGAAACTTTCACAGAAATGTTGAAAAACCGTCCTTGTCGAAGGAGCAAACTTTTGCTTTCCTCAAATCATCAGGGCTCAATTCAAGTACAGAGGGCTTTATTTTCGCATGCCAGGACGGTGTCATCTCCATCTTAGCATACCGCACCGCATTTTATGTCAAGAAGTTCCCTTCGTCGCTCTTACGATGTTGGTCGCCACCCTGCCCTGCCGAACGCTCCAAGGGATATAGAGTCAATGGTCCGAAACGAGAAGTGCCAGATTTTCTGGAACTACGATTTTCAGGCAGCAGTCTCCGTTGCGTACTCGAGGCCTGACATTGTTCTCCAATACTTCGAGAAACAAACTATATTCGTTATCGAATTCTCGGCTCCGTCCGAATACAACATCACTGCAAAGGAGAAAGAAAAAGAGGAGAGATATCAATACCTTAAAAGAGAGCTGCAACCACTGTACCCAAAATATTCGGTGCGAGTAATTGTCCTTGTGATAGGTGCTCTCGGAGGTGCGAAACTATCACTGGTTCGTAACGTTGAAGCCATACCCGCGTGCCAAAAATATGCCAAGGCACTTGCGAGATGGATGCAGAAAGCTGTCATCCTTGGGTCGCTTCGTGTCCTCAAGAAACGCGAGGGTTTTGCCGGCCTGTTGTTGTGATTTCGTCGCGCCCTGTGACTACCCATCTCACGGATGTGAGGCGTGGCCATAGGTGTATTTTACCGCGGTTCTACTGGGGGCTATTGACATTTTTTTTTAGATGGCAGTTGCTCTTAGTGCGAACCTGCGGTGGTTTTTTAACTTTTTTTTTAATCAGGAAATTTCTTGCAGCATCCACGATAGTACAGGAACCTGTACATGTATTTGAATATCCAGGTTTCTGTACAGAAATATGTACAAGTTCCCTCGCAGGATCCGCGGCAGGAACCGGTATATCAGGAACCTGCGTACGACCCTGTACAGGAACCTGTGCACGAACCTCCAATGGAACCTGTCAGGTTCCTTTACAGGAATTTTCAGCTGGGAAATTATAGTTCGGGAATATAATAAAGTACCGAAGCCAACAAAACCTCCCTGTTTAACGCGAAAACTCTCAAGGCATGCCATATTTTTGAAATCTTTGTAACGCGCAAATGTTACAAATAATAATTTTACAGATCTAAGAAAAACCAAAAATATCAAAAGTGATCTGAAATTAAAAGATACTTTTTAATTTTAATCTACTCGCACACTCAGGCTGCATTTGACCGGACCGTCGGCCATGCACTTCGCCGGAACGCGTCGCTCCCGCCTGACAGGCTGGCATATAGACATCAATGGTTGCACATTAAGGTGCATATCTGCCGGCACCTCGGTCCGATCGATCAGACCGCGGGCCGGCAGATCGCTTGCAGTCGGCTGGTATTTTGCTATCTGGGATCTATTTGTCTGTTTCACTCTCATGAGCTTCTGTTTTACGCCCAGTCTTAAATAGGGTTCCGTTCCATGGCAGCAGAAAACGCAAAGCACAAAGCAGAAAATCATAAGAGTTAGAGACATATAAATTCACTATCTCTTTCACTTTTATGATGTTCTGGTTTGCGTTTTCTGTTGCGCTACAGTACGGCACCATTAGTGAAAGGCAATTTGTAGCTTTTGTAACCACTGAGTAATAAACTTTGTTAATTGTTCAAAAGTGCATTAAGCTGATTTCCTGCATTTCAATTGACGCCGATTGAAACTAACATTGAACGTCCCACGAATATCACTGAAAAGTTCAAGCTTTTGTGCCCTCACTGGGTACGCGTGTTTCCCGCATGTTTGCGCCGCATAATCTTGTCACAGGGGGGTTGTAAACATGCTCGCATTGTACCACACCTTGTTTACGCACTTCAGTTGCAATCACACAATGCTGGCGAATATGATGTATTTTAGCATGCATGTCATGTGTACATCAGCGTGCGCGTAACATGCGCGCACGAATTGTTATCTGGGAATCTTTTTCAGTAACCTTTGACACATGGTTAGGATTTAAAGAGACATTTAATTCAATGGTGCATACTTATTCTCAAGTTCCACTTATATTCAAATTCCATTACCTGAAATAATGTGTCACAGGCTTCGCTGGAACCATCCAGCGAAAATTACGACATCGCATGGAGATTTTGAACCGATCGCCACGATAATCGCAAATTTATCACAAAGAGTCACGTAAAAGCTGTTTCTAATATTCTATTCGTTTCAAAAGATTTCTCGGTTCGCGCTTCACTAGACAAATTACAAAAACATGTCAGTGCTTTGGGCGCCCTCAATTAGCCTGTTGATCAATGGGACTTATTTCTTATTCACGTCATCAAAGATAAACTTCTAACTAACCTCCGCGAAAAATGGGACTAGTTCGCCAGAGCTTTAAAAATACCTACTATAAAAGTATTAACCACATTTTTAGAGCGCCGAGCGCAAATCGAAATCACTCGGTCCTCTCAGGCACAAATTGATTTAAACAGAGGTCAAAATGTCCATGATAGGTCATTATGCGTGAAATGTCTTCGCGGTTCCCACCGCCCAGTAGATTCTTGATCAAACGGATGCCGCCAATGTCACAAACGACACACTTCTTTGATACATTTTGAACGAAGGAAGAAAGATCAGGTTAAATCAACTAATGAGCTTGCAGCTTCCAAAAGTGCCGATCACTTGAGAGTTTCTTCTTAAGATCATTTGAATACCGCTATCGCGGATATTCGAGATACTCTATGAAATTATCAACCCTGTCGTATTATGTTAGACGGGGGTGCTCAATTGTGTGCTATTAAAAAATTATTGCGTTTCGCGACTTGTTCTGCATAAAACATCTTTCGAGATTCCACTTTCATTGCTAGATCACATGCAAAACAACATTAAATTCGCGACATCAGCTACATTCAAATCTAGATTTGACAATAAAAAACGCAAACACGATCTCCTAGTAGTCGACCAAATTGCAGACCCAATGCTCAGTATGCCTCTCGATAGGGATCAAATTGCAGACCCAATGCTCAGTATGCCTCTCGATAGGAATAACTTTGCGATTTCGCCTAACATCTTTCTAGCTGACCCAAATTTTCATGAGCCAGCTCCTGTAGACATAATTATTGGCTGGATAATCCTAGGACGGGCTTACAATTAAAATCGCAAAATGAATAACCGTTTCACCAAAATGTTCTGTCTATACAATCAAAGTGAAAAATTGCCTATTTTATGGAAGTTAGATCCAATTCAAATGACTTCCACACACTCAACGGAAGAGCAAGCGTATGAAACACATTTCGCGAATCACGTTCGGCGCTATGACAACGGCCAGTATATTGCGAAATTACCATTTAATCAGAAAATAAATCAACTCGCGGTCTTGCGTAACATTGCATTTCAAGTTTACTTTGCGCTAAAAGAAAATTTGAATAAATCCTTTTTTGAGATCACAATACTCAGATTGCATCAATAATTATCTCTCAGCAGGTCACGTGTCATTATCATTAAGAGATTCTTCAGCTAAGGGCTACTCTCTCTCTCTCTCTCTCTCTCTCTCTCTCATCACGCTACGGTTAAAGAGACCAGTATTATTACAATAACTCGCATTGTTTTCGACGCTTCCGCGAAATCATCTTCAGGTATCTCTCTAAACGAATGTCTAATGGTCGGTCCCACTATTCAGGACGACCTTTTTCCGATCTTTACGAGATTCAGATCCTTTTTATTTGCTCTCACGGTTGACATCGAACAGATCTATCACCAAATTAAAGTGTATTCTGAAGACAGCTCTTATCAAAAAATTATTTGGCGTGAAAGCCCAAACGAACCTATAAAAATTTACGGTTTAAATAGAGTAACGTTAGGAATGGCTTCCGCCCCCTATGTCGCTATTCGTACTCTGCGTCAGCTATCAGACGACGAGCGCGACTCGCATCCTATTATTTAAGCAGTTCTTGAACTCGACTTTTGCGTCGATGAACTTTTCATATGGGCTCAACCCTGGAAGGAAGCCCTCACACTTCGCAAGGAGTTGATTGAGCTATTACACAAGGGTGGATCTAATGCTAGGAAATTGAGATCAAATGACTCTCAACCCGAGTAAAAATCATAGGTATGGGAGTGATCAATCATTGACTTTCCAAAGTATAAAAAATGTATGTTAAATGAGACGATCCCATACTTCAGGTATATTGAAATAGTATAGATAAAGTGTATCTAAAGTATAGCTGAGGTATGGCTGAAGTATAGCTAAAGTATAGCTGAAGTATAGCTGAAGTATAGCATATACTTCATCTATACTTAAGTATAGCCGAAGCACAGACTATACTTCATTTATACTTAAGTATGGCAAAAGTATCGGACATAGAATTGTACTCATTTGTCCTTCGGACATACCCTAGCAACGTGATAAAACATAATATATCCTAAATGACAGCTCGTCCAAAAATGTTAAAAGTTCGCGACTCAAGTGATTTCGTGAGTCAACTATATTTTTAATATTGTTCCCGAGGATATACAATATGAAACGGATATACAATAGACTATTTACGTGACTGTTATGTCATGTATATATTGTTAAGAGATCCAGAATCTTTGATTCCTAAACATAATATCAATAGCATAAAAAGGTTCAATAAAATTCTCGCTTAGGTGAAATGTTTAGTGTTAAATTTCGTAAAGT
The DNA here is from genome assembly GCA_932178445.1 of Andricus quercusramuli. Lineage (NCBI taxonomy): Eukaryota > Metazoa > Arthropoda > Insecta > Hymenoptera > Cynipidae > Andricus > Andricus quercusramuli. The sequence goes on from CAKNXH010062546.1 coordinate 111,884, forward strand.
GAAACAATTCATGTTACAATTAACATTTTACATATGATACGGCTATACCTACTATAGCCATACTTTCCCTATACTTTAGACATAATCTACATACTTGAGCTATACTTAAAAGATATATTTCAGCCATACTTTGACTGAACATTAGCTTCACTTCATCTATACTGCAGCTATACTTCTCAGATATACTTTAAAATTACTTCCCCTATACTGCAACTATACATTGTTATACTTTAGCTATATTTGAGCTATACATCCACTATACTTCATTCAAATATACATGAAGTATGGGATCGTCTCAAATGCCATACTTCTACTATACTATCTGAGAGATCACTCCCATACGATTTCACAGACATTTTCCTAGATCAATCCCATACCAAAATTTTGTTACCCGGGAATTAACAAAAGATTTTCCCAGCGATTCGCGAAATGATATCATGTCTATCGATCCAACAGCGAGTATTAAAACTGCAGGTCTTCATTGAAACCCACAATCAGATTCCATCGTTTACACGGTCAAACTACCAAGTGCAAATGAAAAAGTAAGTAATCGATCTATTTGATCGCAAATTGCTCAATTATTTGACCCATGAGGCCTACTGGTGCCAGCCGTGATTTCAGCAAAAATCCTCATTCAATCGTTGTGAAAATCTAAAATTGTCTGGGACGATCCAGTTCTCCCATGTTTACAAACAGCATGGTTAGAATCTAAAAACCAACTTCCCTGTTCAAACGTGGCTCAATATGGTCAACGTATTACCATTCCAAATGGTATTGAAACTCAAGTTCATGATTTGAACGACACCAACGAAATATGTCACGGAGCCTGCCTCTATCTACGCTCTACTAACGATAAAGGTAAACATCAGAATGCTCTAATATGTGCCAAATTATCCACAATTCAATTACTTCAAATGTCTGTTGATAAGACATTTTTTTGGTCGAATTCTACGATCACTCTAAAGTGGATTAAAACTGAGCCACATACATTGGAAACCTTTTTCGCGAATAGGGTAACTGAAATTAACACAATCTTACAGCCTCGTGGATGGCTGCATGTACCAACCCACGACATCCCAGCGGATTTGATATCACGAGATCAATATCCATAGGATTGTTTGCAATTAAAAATTTTAAAGCACGGCCCAGCTTGGTTGAATCGAGACAGCAGCATGTGGCCTGGAAGTACATTAGGTTATTTAGAAATTCCGGAGAAAAGAAATATTAAACCTGCTTTTTCATTCACTCTTACAATTCCTAGCAATCAAAAGGGTCAGTCGTCCACCAATGCAAATCTGCTCGAACATTGTGCTTGAATCCTTTTCTACATCAGGGAGTCATAAAGCTAGGAGGCCAACTTCAAAATGCCAACATCCATACCATTTTCTCAAAAGCATCCAATCGAAGAACACATAAAATTAAAACATATGGGCACGCACGCAACTCTTTATGGCATAAGAAAACAGTATTGACCAATTGGCGGTCGTAACCTCACGCAACACATGATTTACAAATGTGTTCAATGTTTTTGAGCGGAGCCTCGCGGAATTGATTATATAACGGGAAGTCTACCTGAAAAGCGGCTCTCATATTCTCGACCCTTTCTGAATGTCGGAGTTGATTATTGCGGACCTTTTTTTATCAAAGAAAAACGCCACAGAAGCCGTAAGAGAGAAAAAGCTTACGTTTCGATTTGTGTATGTTTCGCAATAAAAGCAGACCATCTTGAACTGATCAGCGATCTAACGACTGAAGCTTTCCTCGGCATTCAAAAAAGGTTCTTTTCTCTTTTTCCACGCGCCACATTTCGGCGGCCTCTGGGAGGCCTCAGTGAGATCGTTTAAACACCATCTTATACGTACTGTAGGAAACACATTATTGACTTACGAACATATACAGATAATTGATTACTCATACTTATTTTCACTACAGACAATTTATTTATCGCAATTGAGGCAAATATAAACTTTTGCCCCAATCTCCTCTGACCTGAACGATCTACTTCCTCTGACTCTCGGACACTTCCTTATCTGGCTTCTCTAACAAGCTTCTCTCAGGCGGACTATCGCAGTCGACAAGCCAATCATTTGTTATCATGGCGACATGCGCAGCAGCTAAGTTATCGTTTCTGGTCCAGGTTGTACAAGGAGTACCTCAACGAAGTGATTACACGCAGGAAGTAGAAGAAACCTATCCATCACAACAACATCGAAATTGAAATCCTCGTCGTGGAAAAGGACGATGATCTCCCTCCAATGAGCTGGAAATTAGCACGAATTACAAAAGGTCATACTGGAAAGGATGGAATATTCCGAACGGCTGTCTGAAAAAATACATCGGGATCCTACGATCGGTGTTTCAAAAAGTTGTACCCGCTCCCGATCTTCACACAAGCTGATTAGCTTTCAGCATTAGAAATTTTCTTTGTATTCAGTCTCAAAAACTATTTTTTTTTAATGATTACATCTCGCTTCGGTATATATTATGTATATAATAGTTTTATTATACGCATCGACATACTTCACTTTCAACTTTGTTATCGTCCACAGTAAGCATTCTTTTATCAAATGTGTCAATTGCCACGTCAGTGTCTTTTATTCTGCATCAAATGTTTTTAACTCTTTCAGCAATGTCTTCAATTTTTCACAAAATATCTTTGAATTCTTTAATCAACGTATTCAGTTCTTTATCAGACGTTTTTAATCTATAGATCAATATCATCACTTATTTTAGCCAATCTCTTTAATTACATCTTGAACTCTTATGTACGGTTTAAGGAGGGCCAAGGTGTTACGTCGTAACCATTTATATCTTTCGTGCAAGTTTTCTATTTTCTTTTATCTATAAATCTTATTGTACCCAACTTCCTAATTTACAGTTCTCACAACAAGGCACTGTGCAACATCTGCTATTTCTTTTAAGTTTATTACCGGAAAGTTTGTATATCCAAAACGGCTATTCTTAGGGTCGGTTTTATTATTTTATGCTTATCCTTTCGAGAACTCATTTACGCATCTTATCCCGGCTTAGGACGCATCAAGCCATCAATTGCTTTATTGTTATACCAATAGGCTGTTTGCCTCCTTTAGTTCAAATTTTGTGAAATTTATGACTTTCTGACGTCAGAAAGAAGATGTGTCTACTGCCTAACTAATTTATTTGAACCAACTTATTCACCAAAAAACACTTGGATATTTTTTTAAATTTCTACTAGGTGATGCTATATAAGAAAAGTTAGAGGTTTAAGTTATAAGGTATTAGAAAATGATTTTCCCTTTTTTATAAGCTTCTGATAATGATGCATTTACATGTAATTGGTAAGTATACAATATGAGATAATTCAAGTTTCAAAGGACCCAGCACAAAGTGTATAACTGAAAAAGCCTTTCGGTAAAATTTTTTTATTTCACCATTTTATAAGCATCAGAAACCCGAGCTTTACCAAACTGTGAACGAAAGGCCTTTTAGGTACATTTTGTGTGAGGTCCTTTAAAAGCAAATTCAAACTTTCACGCCATTTCAGACCAAATACGAACATCTTTGAAATTTTTTAAAACGTATTTATGAATAGCTTCTGGTAATTTCGTGAAAAGAAATACCAACTGAATACCGTTTTACTTCATTAAATTTATAGTTAAATTTTGCCCCAAAATATAGTACTGTTGAATCAGGGCCAGAAATAATTAATTTAAAAAAGTGTAGTAACCTATAAAATTAACGTTTCACTTATGTTTTCAATTTTTTGAAAGAACATTTTTTTAAAATATGTAGATATCCTAGGATGATTAAGAAAAAAAAATACTTTTAGAAAATTGTGTGACGTACCTTTTTCACAAAATTTTTCGAACCAAAAATCCATACAGTACGTGATTTAGAAGTATCGATTAGGGTAGACCGAAAATAAAAAACTGCAAGAAGGTTTTGAAATCCAAAATGGTCGCAAGGTTTCGAAATGATATAAAAAATGTTTAATTACATATAAGAATTTAAAAAAATTTTTAAATCGGTTTTTTACGCCTTTTGTTAGTCCGCAGAGCTGCAACCGTGAATTTCATACCACACGGAGAAAAAAATCGCACTGTTATAGTAGACTGAGCTCTTAATATTACAGCACGGAACTTCATGTGCGAAATTGGTATGAATTCCTACTAATATTGGCATCAGGTTAGACAATTTTAGCATTAAATGGCTCATACCATAAAGGAACTTTGCCTTACCACGGTTGTAAGAAAACCCATCCTTTTAGAGTATGAGTACTCTTGCATAAGCGATATTAGGCCACCCGTACCGGTGCTTACTGTGAAGCTAGGTTCGTAAGTAGGCGTGGCCTAATATCTCTTCTGTAAGAGTACTCTTACTTTAATAGAGTGAGTTCTTTACACTGAGAAACTTTAGGTTAGAAAAATTACTAAAACGGATAGCAAATGGGGGCAAAATGCTTAAATTTCGACATTTTAATACATAAATAATAAGTTATACTATTTTTATAAGAAGATTTCCTATTTGGTAATAGCAATCCTTACTATTTTCTGTAGTAGAATCCGATGTAGGAAAAATTAGTAGAGAAATTAATAAATTGTACAAAAAGAATAAAAGTAATAAGTATTTTAAATAACATAATATACTAAATATGTAGAAGAAATTACTATTGTCTGTAGGAACACAATGTGTATTATGGACATTTCCTACTTTTTGTAACAAAGGTTAATACCAATTATTAAATTTGGTCCCAAATATTACTAACTGATTTAGCAGAAAGTATCGAGCCTTGGACCGAGCGCGGCCGAGTGCATCCGACGTGTGTCGATCGCCGATCATATTTTTAGGTTGCGAAAATGGCATCTAATTTATGTTTCAATGCAAAATCCGCAAAAAAACGTAATTTAAAAAAATATATTTACTTATTTTAATTACATTGAAAATTTTGTTGTTTAAAATTATAAAAATATCATGAATATTAATCAATTAAGGATTAAATGAATTAGAACCAATAAACTTTCTATCACTTAGGTCATATGGAAGTTTTCATTCTGAGTCACAAAATGTCTTATAGGTAGATGGATCATCGCCCGACTGCTGTCCCGGAGACGCGTGTTCGATTCCCGCCAGCCTTCGTTTTCTTCTAACCCGATTTTTCTGTTTATTATTATTATTATATTTTATTATTATTATACCATTAAGCCATTTCCCTTTCGGGGTAGGCGTGACTTGCTCGGTTGGGGAATAGTAAACAGGTGAAAAGGTATAGAGTAGGTTGGTATATGGGCATAAGGTATATAGGAGTTTTATAGGTGTTAGGGATAGGTGTTTTAGATCGATCTGGAATTCTCGTGTCATTTATTTAGATGACACGTTCATTCCGCAACACTGCTCCGACCCAGGTTGTTGATCAATCTCTCTAGCGATCACCCCAAGTGAGGAACCTCACAAAATTGTTATGTATGGTTCCCCACTTGGGCCCATTAGTATCCAAAGTCTCTGTTTCAGGCGCCATTCACACTATTGTCACTCTGTTTACAAACTATTTGTCGCCACACATTTCTGTCCTGGCATACTACTCTAGCTTCCTTCACGTCCATGCATTTCTTCACGCAAGCTCTTCTGTTCCTATGGCTTCTTACGTCTCTTCGGATTAATGTCTCATTCACAGATTCTGACCATTCTTTCGGCGGTCTACCTCTGGGCATTCTACCATTTACTTTACCTTTATACACTTGCTTCGTCAGTCGTTCATCTTTCATTCTTTCAAGATGTCCGAACCACCTTAGCTGATTTCTTTCCCATATGTCAACTAGTGTCTCTTGTGTACCACATTCTTTGAGGATTGTCTCATTTCTGACTTTGTCCATCAGTGTTTTCCCGCATATTATAATATAATACTATCTTTTAAGAATATGTACATATATGTAATTTCTAATGTTGGCAATTCTTAATTTAAATAAATGTGAATTATGCGTTAAATGTAGAACATGTGTGTAGGTAGGCTTGTGTGAAAGGTAGCAACACGTGTTTATTTTTTTTTACTATTCCCACTGTAGCATATTTTGCTAACCAGATAGTAATTCGGTGCGCACGGTCCCTGCGCATCATTTTACTACAGCACTTTGTAAATACTGTTATCTTCTACAGATATTAATCCAACAAATTTACTATTTTCTCCTACCAAAATTATTAAATAGTGCTGACTTGCAGTTTTACTACAGAGGTTAATAAATACTTCAAATGTCTTTTACAATAAATGCAATAGTTTTAACTTTTATTCCAATATATTTTATAATTCTTTAAGTAGCTACGAGTTACTATTGAGGTTAGTAAATATTATTAAAATTTGCTTTTTGCCTCTCATTGCAAAGTTCAGATAGTGAAATCTAGTGTGATTTTTAACAAGAAATACAAACAAGGGTTTCTCAGTGTACTGCTGCAAAAGTATTGAATGAAACCTGCGACAAAAGCATGACTATTGTTCTTACTATTATAGTCATATTTTTTTCTCCGTGCAGTGTTAGCAAAAAATATTGAATGGCATACAAAGACGTGAACTATTGGTGGATCAAATAATTTTGTTCACACCCAGCCATTGGCCCTCTGTGACAAAAATCATCCTCCCCCAAAAATATCTCACTTACACACATGCCAAATATACTGCTATTCAAATTGAAAATTGTCAAAATAATTACTAATTTTTTTTTAATTTAATGAATGTCATTGCGGAAAAAAATATTTTATTAAAGAATTAAGAATTCTTAAAAGAATGACAAAGTGTCGACAAAGTTAATAATATGATTAAGATGTAGTATATTATAATGATAGGAACTGTTTTCTTATCTCGGAGAAGGAAGGAGATCAATTCCTTCATAATTTCCCATGTGGAATTCCTCGTAGGTTGCTATATGGAATTCTTGAAGAATCCTTCAAGGTTCCTGCAAGGTTACTCTCTATGAATGTATGATAGGGATGAATTTGCATATTGTTCGTTTCAACGTAAATTTATCAGCAGTGTATTATTGGTTGTGAGATACTGATATTATTTCTGTTTTGCAGATTACGCCGAATTCGTGTTCTTAGCCCTATTCATGATGGAAATGTTTATCAAGATGTATGCACTTGGACCGCGCAATTACTTGGAGTCGAGCTTTAATCGCTTTGACTGCGTAGTCATCTCGGGATCAATCTTCGAGGTGATATGGTCCGCAGTGAAGTCCGGCTCGTTCGGCCTTTCCGTCCTTCGTGCCCTTCGTCTCCTGAGGATCTTCAAAGTAACCAAATACTGGGCCAGCCTTAGGAACCTTGTGATATCACTGCTCAACTCAATGCGCAGCATCATTTCGCTCCTCTTCCTGCTCTTCCTCTTCATTCTCATATTCGCCCTCCTTGGTATGCAACTCTTCGGTGGTCAGTTTAACTTTGACACCGGAACGCCGCCCACGAATTTCAACACCTTCCCTATCGCACTACTCACTGTCTTCCAAGTAAGTACTACACTTCATTCAAAAAAATACGATTTGGAAAACCTTTTTATCTTTTCGTTCTTATTTGTCTTGAACTTTTCAGAATGTGAGTTCTCACAACCGCGCTCTACGCGAAGCTTGCAATGATTTCGTTCTCAACATCAGGGAAAGATTTACGATTGAAATTTCGAGTAGTCGATAACAATCGTTAAAAATAAATTTTGGCCGACTTATCACAGTAGATAAAATTTAATTTTCAATAGGGCACTGAATGAAAACGGAAACTTCATTAACGTATTAACAACGTCTTTTAAGATATAATTTTTGTACGCATTTTTGGAAAGTGAGAGAGTAGTGTACCTTTTTCTACTGTGTAGTATACATATACGTATATTGGCTTTAATCAATGGTTTCATTTTAAGTAGTTAATAAATAATCACCTTTAATTGACAGATTTTAACTGGCGAAGACTGGAACGAAGTTATGTATCAAGGCATTCAATCTCAGGGTGGACACAAGAAAGGCATGATGTATTCTCTCTATTTCATCATCTTGGTACTCTTCGGCAACTACACCCTGCTGAACGTATTCTTGGCTATCGCCGTTGATAATCTAGCCAACGCGCAGGAATTAACTGCCGCTGAAGAGGAACAGGAGGAGGAAGACAAGGAGAAACAGAAGCAGGAGCTCGAGAAGGAAATGGAATCCCTGCAAATGGCAGACGGGACTGCTCCAAAAGTCGAAATATTTCCGCCAACTCCGACACAGAATTTGTAAGAAATTATTTGCTATGAGAGTTTCTGTTTAATGTTAAACTTATAGTTAGAGAAACGAAGTATTGTTTTCTGTTTGCACAACAGTAAAAGCGGAAAGGGTGGTAAGTCTGAGGAAAAGAAACAAGACGACGAAGATGACACGGGACCAAAACCAATGCTGCCATACTCGTCTATGTTTATATTGTCTCCTACAAACCCGTGAGTACAACACATCCTCAAAACCAAAATGCAATCATTGATTCAAAGAGGTCAGTTTTCAACTAAAAAACAGAAATTTTCAACATAAAATAGGATAGTTAGATTTTCAGTTAGAAAAAGTAATTTTCAATAAAAAAATAAACGAATTTTTTTAAAAACTGTTAAATTTCCGGAATAATTAATTTTCATCTAAAATGATTAATGTTTAACAAAAAAATTGATTTTAGATTAAGTAGTTCAACTTTCAACTAAGTACTTCAATTTTTAACAAATATTCTACCAAAAAACATTAATTTTCAACAAAATACATCAATCTTGAACCTAGTATTTGTATCTTTAACTAAAAAAGATACATATATAACCAAAGATATGACAATTTAATTTTAGGTTGATAAATTGATTTTCAGCCAGAAAAGCACGACGTTTTAACAATGTATTTCAATTTTCAAACATATAGTTGAACTTAAAACCAAAAACAAGAATTTTGGACAAAGCGTGTCAACTTTCAATCAGTTAGTGGAATTTTAAACAACAAAATTAATTTTCAACAGAAAAGATTCATTTTCAAAGTAGGTCAACTTCAAATAAAAAAAAAAAAATTTTGAAAAAAATATTAATTTTAGACGTAAAAACGAATCTGCAACAAAGTACATACATTTTCAGCCAAATAGTTGAATTTTCAACTAAGAAAGGATTTTTTTCATAACAAATTAATGTATGTATATTTGAACTCTCCCTTTTACGGGTTCGAGGGCCTCCGCTCCCTGTACATATATTTACATTTCATCCTTAGTCTACCTTAACAGATACTTATTTTCTAATCCAACGCCTTACATAATGACAATCATATTATTACTACTCTTAGACTACAGACAATGAGCGATCTTCCCGGGCTTCCGTTTTCTCTTACCATCAAATTCATTTAGACCGATTTGAACATTAAAAATTTTTACTCTTTATTTTCCTTTACACAGGATTACCCGTTTGGCTCTACCCTGATCTCTTGCTTTCTCTTATTTCTTCCAGTTTTTTCATCCACATCACTCCCTGTCCATTACCATCCAAAATCCATCTGACACATTCATCCACACTCAACTGTCCATCTTCCTCTCCTGTACACCTCTCTAACACATGTGCCCATGACTCCACTTCGTACCCACATACTCTGCACAGATTTTCCTCTTCATCCAACCAATATCTACAAGCCTAGAAATAAATTATAAAAAAATACGTCAATTCGCAACTAAACATATTGCAAACAATATATTATTTAAAAATGTTCATTTCGAAAAGGATGGTGCGCGGCTGAGAAGCCGATGAGGAAGAATATTTTTGTTAAAAAAGTAATTACTATCGTTACAAAATAAATAAAATTTCGACCGGTAATCGTTACTGCTGAAGAAGACTGTCTGCTATTACGGAATTTTCCATTATACTAACCCTAGCCCTGTCCCTGACCGATTAGTCTTACCAAAAATCCACAATACTAGACAGTGCCTAAATTACGAATCATTGATGACTAAAAATAATTGAGAACATTAGTATTGATTAATATATAACAATTAATTGTCGACAACTTTCGATATTCCGATCGCTGCCTATTATCCGCGATTAATAATACACACATTTCGACGAAAACCATACGCTTTCAATACGCTGCATTTTTGCGTTGTCACGATTTTGAATCCCAGAGTTTTTTATCTTCTTTCTATCCTAATATATATCTCCGCGGATAGGATATCATAACAGCATTACGTCTATTTATGTACCATTATAGGTACATTGCTTCGCGCAAATTTTTCTAAATGGAGTTCTTAACTATGTCTCGTTTTTATCACTGTTTCAGTTTTTATAATAAAGCTCTAAGTGCGAAATAAAAAACTTCTCTAAATACGTTATTCTGTTGCCAATTATCATATTTGAGCGACCAAATGCAATAAAGGAAATATAGAAACTGTTTCCTGAATGAGATATCAATAATATTTGGGAAAATAAAAGAAAGGAACTAAATATAAGAGTATGAGGAAAACATTTGTGAACAAATTGCAGTTGACAAATATGAGAAATAATAAAAATTGTTATTTAAAATTACAAAAATGTACAAATATACCCAGATAACAATGCGTGAGGGCGCACTGTAGCTGCACGATGTGTCGCCAAGAACGCAAGCACGGTGTATGCACGAGCTGAGGGTGATCAATGCTCACTCAAGGTGAGCACACTCGGTGTGCACAATGTGCAGCACAGCGTGCTACCATATGTGCTGCCACAGTGCACGTGTTTTGTGAGAGTAGAATTAAAAAAAAAATTAATATTAAATCAAAAATACAATTTTTCAAAGTCATAGCATAATAATTCACTTTAATGATATTAATAGAACTTGAAAAGATAAATGATTATCAAGTTTGGAAACAGTTTTTTTTAACAAATAAGAACTGTATACAGTTTTTATTTGTTAAAAATTTATAAAAATTATTTATTATAATGATAAAAAGGTGGTATTTGAATTTTTGTAATATAATAATTGAAATTTAATTTTTATATACTTATGTTATGAAACTCATCATATAATAAATAATTTTTAAATGAATGAACTTTAAGTTGGTGATAATTTATTTATCTTATAGATGAAGCTATATTGACAGTATATTTTTTTAAATTAAATAAACAAGCATACCGTTTTGCAGCGCGTAATACAAGATTAACAAATTCTACACATTACTAAATGATCCAACGAATTCCACAAGATTTTGTTAGTGCATCAGAATGGCCTGCTTATTATTTCATCTCCAAAAGTCAAAATGTCAAAATCGACAAAAACAGATTTGTGATTCAATGTACGGAATAACATATATAATATAAAATTATGTGATCTAGTAATTTGCAATTTATGTACTTTTTATCATGATTTTATAGACAAAATATATATATATATATATATATATATTTATAATTATATAATTCATATTCAAAAAAGCGTAGGCTATTTTCAAAGCTTTCCCGCTTTGTCAGCGCACGCGCAGTCATTCGATCAAATATGGCGAGCGCGGGAGTCCGCTTGTTTACATGCGATTGAAAATAAATACATTTTTACTGAAAATAAGAGTTTAACTGTCGGATAAAGAGGGTGTATGTAGGAAAACTGATAAAATCTCGATTTAGGGAAAAAAACTTTTGCTCGAGTTCATGAAACGGTTTCATCGGAGTTGATTTTTGAATTTCTCTGTCTATAACAGATCTCCTATCGGATTAAAAATATCACATAAAGTATGTCAGTACTCTTGTTATTCGAAAAAGGTATCAGGACAAATTATGGTGTCAATTGGATAAGTAATATTATATATATATTTGCATATTTATACGATCTATTACTTTTGTAAAAGTAATGCTAGTTGTCAGATTTTGAGGTTAGAAAGTTCAATTATCCCAGAATATTTATGTAGTATATTTTATTTTAATTTAAATGACATTGAGTATTTTATTAATTGTCTTGAGTTTTGAGTGAAACTTTTTTTTATCAATTCGCTATGTTATGTGGATAAACTTTTTTCTCAGGTTTGATGATTATATCAGAAGCGATAGAACGTAGTCAAAAAGCTGGAAAGGGCAATTCGAATTGTTGTGTGGTAAACTGCTTTAACAGTTTTAAAAATACTTGTCCTGATGTGCATTTTTATGCTTTTCCAACGTATCACAGAAGTCTGTAAATTTCATTTTTTTTAAACTGCAGGTATATTATGGAGGTCCAAAAACGCATGGCAAAATTTATTTTCATACCAGAGGCCAACGACCCCCCCCCCCCCCGCCCATATGATTCCAAATCGACTTTTCGAGCACTCTATTCTCGGTTTTTTATTCAAAATTATTTCTGTTGGTCTAGTGGAATATTAATTAAGATTGGTTCATTAATTTTCAATTATTTAAACGAATGAAATTTGTTTAATACCAATTCAGATATGTAACAAAATTATTGTTTCCAACAACCAGAAGTTTTAATATAAATTTCAGAAAAAAAACAAACAAATTTGGTGAAAAAATATTGTTGAAACAAATTGAAGGTTGTTGAAAATAAATAATAATTTATAACCTCAACGATTGGAAAATATCTGAATATAAATTCATGTCACTTAAGGATAATTCAGTAAAATTCTTCATTGAAAAAAAAAATTATTCAAGCAAATGGAATGTGTTTAAACAATTAAAAATTAAGTAACCAGTGTTGATCAATATTCCACTAAAGAAGTAGTCATAATCATTATTTAAAAAAATAAAAAATCCATTTCTTCAAATAATTGAAAATTACCAAACCAATGTTAATAAGCATTCAACTAGACCAATAGTAATAATTTTTAGGAAAAAATGAAATGTCCAAAAAAATGAATTTGTTCAAATAATCGAAAATTTATTAACCAATGCTGATAAGTATTCCACTAGACTAATAGAAATAATTTTAAGTGGAAGAAAACGAGAATAAAGTGCTCAAAAGGTCGATTTCATAAAAAATTGACATTTTTGGTTTCAAGTATCTAATTATTCCAGAAACTCAAAAAACTGATTGTTTTCCATTCATTTTACATGGGAAACTTCAAAAGTCGAATAGAATTAATAAAATATATTGCTGAATATATATTAATTTAACTTCCTGTTTTGCTATATTGTTCCTGAAACATTTTTAATTGAGAGGACGGATCAAATAAGGGGACATATTTATGACCCCTTATTTAATCCGGCCCCTCAATTAATAATAAACTGTTTTAAATTATTATAATTATACAAGGGCTTTTTCCCGACACACTCGTGTCGACACGACATGCGTCGCATATGTGGATGCATTGTAAGGGCAGTGTGTCGACACGCTGTGTCGAAACGACGTGCGGCGCATATGCGACGCATATGAGGTTACATGTGTCGGCATTTTCGCCATCACAACGTGTCGACAATTCTGCACATCGTGCACGCACCATGTGGGCTCAGTGTCGATATTTTGTTATCTGGGTACTATCTGCAGTTCTAATGAATATATTAGAGCGATTAAAACTCCAAACTCTAACGGATAGGCTGTCATTATTTACAATCTCCCGGAAGGATGTGATTGTTTCATTTTTGGTGGAAATCGCGATATTTTCGGACATTTTTTGCTGTTGGAAAGTAAGTGTAAAGAACCAGCGGGGTGCATTTTTTTGCTGCCGTTCCGTAGAGAATCTTCTTAAATGTGCCCGATATTCCTGACTTTTTTTTACATTTTTCAGACTGCCAAGCACAACACATTTTTTACATTAACGCCTTCAAGCTCATTTACGTGGAACACTTTCAGTTTCCAAATGACTATTTACTTATTACTCTAGCAGTTTTTGTTTTGACTGAGTTGTTAAGCTTCAAAGGCAGATCCCAGCTAACACAGTTACAAGCCTGAGTAGTTACATGCTTGCAACAAGATTCAGAAAACCAGTCACTAGAATGGGACACTGCCGATCTTTGGAGGACGGCGAATGCCTGCGAATCGTTCCATTCAAAATTTAACGAGGCGAGTCCGTCACCACATACAAACATTAAAGTTATTTTTTAATGTTATCTCATTTTATGGAAATCATCAACCGCATTAGGCATATACTTACCAATCCATAATCGGCCCCTTTCCGGGCTACAAATTTTTTGTACGAAGGAAATTCTTGTTCAAGAAAATGTTTATTAAGATTTGAGAACATTTTTTTGGGTCATTTTTCTGCAGGAATCATAGTTCACGGTCAACGCACAGAGGGCTGAACCAGAAATTTACGATTCAAAATCACCTACAACCTACAATTCTTGACTGATTTTCAAATATTATTTTTGATCTTGAAATTAATAACTCATTTAATCCCAGTCAAATTGCCAATAGATTTCAAAGCATCTAACGAATATAAATAATTAACTAAATGTTAAACGTAATTGATATAAATGAATTATATTAACAAAAATTTCAATATTATTATTTGTTTGCAAAGTATATTGTTACCGGTACCGACAGTGTATATACTTCGTTTTTCATTAGTCCAATTATTTTGTCTAAATCGGTCAATTTTAATTTCTTTTTAGTCAATTTGTATGTTCGGTATTTATTTTTGCGTTATATTTTATTTGTCCTCAATCAATGATTAATATTTTTTATTTTATAATTAAATATTTGTTTAAAATTTAAATACTGGCAATTTGAAATTTTAAGAATTGAAAATATTGGAGGAAATTAATAATTTGTCAACTCGCACTTTTAATGCTTTTCTTCTTGTTAATTTTTATATTTTCTTAATCAATAATTAAAATTATTTAATTAATAAATAAAATTTGTTTTTTCTCATTTTAATTTGTGTATTTATTTTTTCTTTTTTTTTCTTTTAGCACATTAAAAAATTTCAAAATTTTAAATGAAAAGATTTTTAATTAATGAAAAATAAAAATTCCAAATTATACAAAAGATAATGTAAAAATGTCCAAAATTAAAACAAACCGAATCATAAAATTTGTGATTTAAAAAATTAACGAATGATCGAGTGTAACTTCAGTATTTGTATGGCTAGTCACAGGGTACGCTTTCTAAAAGACCGGTACAAAATATTTACCTATACCGACATAAGTGCTGTTCTATAGAAATAAGCATTGTTTTCTAAACTCAATGAAAAGCCTCATAATGTTATTCAACTCACGCGTAGTAGTGGAGGGGGCTCGGTCCCTAGGAGCAATTAGGAACTACTAAAAAATACCTACCTGACCGCTGCGCTCAATTCGGAAAGGAAAAAGTGAGGGTGGTTGACCGTACGCTCAATTCGGTTGCACCGTCTCATAACATGTGATCACTTGGAAACTTTTCACGATAATAACAGGTGAGCTGGGACGACTATAATTTTTGCGCTGATAGTAGTCCCTTTTCTTTACTTTCCTAAACCTATCAGTCGGTAAGGTAGGGATAGGGTGTCACATGCCCGTAATAAACATACATTCCCTAAAAAGACAAACTTATGGAAATCTAATTAAAATTACTAGCTACTCGCACTCACGGAGTACTTTTCGTGCATCCTGGAGCGATCGAAGAGGTAGTCGATACATGGAAATAATGTCACAATTTTAATACCTTTGAATAAAATTTAATTGCATAAGATGCTGATTTTTATTTCAGCTACTTAGCTCCGGAAAAGTCAACCACTTTCTAGTTGCACAAATCGTTCATAAAACTTTCATTAATCGATATTTTGTATTAGCAAAATCTGGAATACAGTGATTTTATCCTTATAATAACTTGAAAATAGTACTGATTTGGAACTGCACATGTGTACTCAACTTCTCCTATCCGCAGGAATACACAAATTTGATTCATTTCGTTCGTATTATATCATCCTGAGTAATTTACTGTGAGCCGCTTCAAAAGGATAAGCTGGGTGACTCCATGACGGACCCAAATCTTTAAGGTGGGAGCCTCGTTTAGGACGGCAAAATCTATGATATTTAGACATTTTTGTATGTATGAGTACTCCATATAAATTGATTAAGTAACCTATTAAGTCTATTGAAAGAGATATTAACTAACGGAAAATTTTTGTTTACTGTCGAATAATTATGTTTCACAACACAATGGGTTGTCCTTTGCAACACCTCACTGCCAGAGGGCTCCCACTGCGGGAATAATAATGGTCGCTCTGTTAATCTGAAACATGTGAACCAAAAAAATTTACATACACAAAAAATACCTTCTATTTGAACTAAAAATAATATGAAAATGTGTAAAATTGAAAAACTTAGCAGCATGAAGAACAAATTTTTCGTTTTTCCAGAAAAAATGTAAAATTAATGTGCAAAAAAAATGGTTCAGTGTTACTTTTAATATAATATTTTTAGTTCAAATAGAAGTCACACTGATAAGCTTAAAATAATGTCCTGAGCTGTTGAGATCCGTTGATGAAAATTCTTGTTTAGCCCAATGACTTTAGATCAAATTCGATATAAGAAAGAGAGAAGCCGCGGGCAGCGATTTTCCGACGCGGTTAAGTTTCCCCCACGAAGCAGATGAAGAAATCACAAAATTGTCCAAGAAATAATTATGGGAAGTGTCCGCCATCTTCGATTTTGTGTTTTCGTCGATTTTCACGCGTATTTTGCATTTCTAGATAAAAAAGGTAGGAAACGAATTTGTAGAGATTTTGATTCTCTACAATTTTCACCTGGACGATATTGTTGTAAAAAAATTATTTGTCGCTAACAATAAGCAAAAAGTGTGGAAAATTAGGAAAGTGGCGCGGTTTTTTCCACTTTTTGACTATTTGTATTGAAAATAAGTGGAATATTTGAACAGTAAAGTTGCAGGGGACTCAATTTCCAACAACTTTTGTATCAACAAGTTTTTCGTGCGCCATGTGGATCACGGTCGGGAACGCTCTCAACACAGAGGCACGGCGAAAGCGACTCGTAACTCATTTCCACACCACCGCAAAGGTAGAGGTCTCGGCGCTTTTTTTTTTATGTAGTTTCCTCAGTAGAGCTGATCCACAGATTTTTTTTTTTCAATTATATTTTTTATTTTTATTGAAATGGAATGATTATTTGTGACGTTATTTTAATCTGAATCTTTTTGTTGGCTGTTCAAAGTCCGTATTCTCTCGAGATTCTGTTTCACTCTGAGTTTGAGATTCAGTATATATATAAAAAATAAAGTTAAACAACCACCGCAGGGTACCACTAAGAGCAACTGCCATCTAAAAAAAAAAAAAAAAAAAAGATGTCAATAGCCCCCAGTGGAACCGCGGTAAAATACACCTATGGCCACGTCTCACATCCGTGAGATGGGTGGTCACAGGGCACGACGAAATCACAACGACAGGCCGGCGAAACCCTCGTGTGTCTTGAGGACACGAAGCGACCCAAGGATGACAGCTTTCTGCATCCATCTCGCAAGTGCCTTGGCATATTTTTGGCACGCGGGTATGGCTTTGAGGTTACGAACCAGTGATAGTTTAGCACCTCCGAGAGCACCTATCACAAGGACAATTACTCGTACCGAATATTTTGGGTACAGTCGTTGCAGCTCTCTTTTAAGGTCTTGATACCTCTCCTCTTTTTCTTTCTCCTTTGCAGTGATATTGTATTCGGACGGAGCCGAGAATTCGATCACGAATATAGTTCGTTTCTCGAAGTTTTGGAGAACAATGTCAGGCCTCGAGTGCGCAACGGAGACTGCTGCCCGAAAATCATAGTTCCAGAAAATCTGGCACTTCTCGTTTCGGACAATTGACTCTATATCCCTTGGAGCGTTCGGCAGGGCAGGGTCGCGACCAACACCATAAGAGCGACAAAGGTGGTAATAAAGTACTCTTAGGGCCGCGTTATGTCTATAGATATACGTTGTTCCTGCGTGGGTTGGACACCCCGATAGTATGTGTTCTAGGTACTCAGCGTGTGCATGACACGCTCTGCACCTATCACTGGGAACTTCTTGACATAAAATGCGGTGACGGTATGCTAAGGTGGAGATGACACCGTCCTGGCATGCGAAAATAAAGCCCTCTGTACCTGAATTGAGCCCTGATGATTTGAGGAAAGCAAAAGTTTGCTCCTTCGACAAGGACTGTTTTTCTACATTTCTGTGAAAGTTTCCGTGCATATGCTTGTCGAGTAGCTCTTGGTGAAATTTTCCAACCTCTGCTTTCTTCACTTCGGCTTTTAGACGTGAAGCATCTAGATGGAGTAATGCACTTTCCTCACTTCTGATATTAAAATTCAGGCCAAGGGTCTCGGCAGCTTGCTCCGCGGCTTTGTAAAGGAACGCTCCTTCGCCAATCATCTCGTGGTTTCTGACCATCTTTAGGAGAGGATCTCTGCCATTTGCAACGATGTAAGCTGTACTCAAAATAATTCGGTTATGAAGACACTGGAGATTCAGAAGTCCGCGTCCGCCTTGACGGCGTGAAATGTATAATCGCGGAACTGACGAATTGATATGCAAGCTTTTACGCATATGCATGATCTTACGCGTGGTGACATCAAGGGCCTTAAGGTCGTTCTTCGTCCATTGAACCACCCCAAACGAGTAGAGTAGGACCGGGACGGCAAGCATGTTAGTCGCAGATACCTTGTTCAACGCCGACAGATTGGAAGACCAAATCTGTCGAAGAAGATGCTTGTATCTGCTTCGGAGAGACTCCTTCACTGATGTTACGTCCTGAATGCGGCTTTGAGGCACGCCCAGGTATGTATAGGCCTCTCCAGTGTTAAGATGTCTAATAACACTTATATCGACAAGCTCAGGGTCCTTGGGAACGCCAGTAATCTTTCCTTTCTTCAAATGAATTTTGGCACACTTTTCCAAACCAAAGTCCATCCCAATCTCTCCTGTGTAGTTCTTGACGATATTTATAGCAGTTTGAAGTTTGCTTTTACCAGCGGCATAGATCTTCAGGTCATCCATATAAAATACATGAGTGACCTTATGCTCACGCTTATTAGTGTCGCCACAGAGGTATCCAGGAGAATTTCGTAGTGCGAGAGATAGAGGCAGAAGTGTGATGCAAAAAAGTAAAGGGCTCATACTATCCCCTTGAAAGACGCCCCTCTGGAAGATGACCTTGTTCGTCGTCACTCGATGATTCCTAGATGAGATTGTAAATCTAGTTTTCCAAAGAGGCATCAATCTCTCTATGCATCTCACTATGTGTGGATGTACCTTCAAGCTTTCCAACAGAGAGATGATAAGTCTATGAGAGGTTGAATCGAAAGCTTTCCGGTAGTCA
>CAKNXH010062548.1:7831-19593 GCA_932178445.1 Andricus quercusramuli
AAATTCTAGAAAATTCTTTATCCTAAAATATTTCAAACGCTATGAAATCCCTTTAAATTATTGAAATCTAATAACAAAATTACAGGAATCTTTTAAAATTCCTCAAAATATTTAAAATCCTTTGATATCCTATAAAATACCTCACTTTTCGTGAATAAATTATTTGAAATCCACTAACAACATTATAAAATCCCATGAAAATCTATGATAATATTTCCTGAAATCCTGGAAAATGTATCAAAATACACTGAAAACTTCAAGTCCCTTGAAATCATTTAAACCTTAAGAAATCTTGTGAAATCTTTAAAAATATAATAACACAGGGTATCTAGCGTTTCTTCAAACAAAAATTTCAGGACTTTTCCAGGTTTTCCAGGACAGAAATATACATTTTTCCAGGTACTTTTTTACAGTAAAAAAATAATACTTTCCACGAAACATAGTAGAAATTGTAGGTCTAGTGGAACTGAAAAAGTGCCATATGCGAAATTCCCCTTAAGCCTCTAAAATCTGATTTTATAGAACAAAACGTTTTTTTTTGGGCATTGTTCATTTTATCACGGTGAAACATCACGACGCCACGATAGAAAATATTCAAAGTTTCTCTTTTTTTCAGATTTAAAAACAATTTAATGAAACTTTTGAAATTCAATATTTTTTGCTGTTTACAATTTAGCTAATTTAGGTTTATTCGCAATGAAATAATGAAATTGTTAACAAATAAGTTGATTTAAAAAAAAAAACTGTGAATTTTAAATCCAAAAGGACGAATTTTCTGTCGAAATAGGCGAATGTTCAACAAAACAGTTGAATTTGCAACCAAAAAAAAAACAAAAATAGTTGAATTTTCAACAAGAAAATTGGAATGTTCGACAAAAAGACGAATTCTCAAAGAAAAATTAAATAGTTGGTATTTCAGCAACAACAAAAAGCCGAATTTTCAATAAAATAGTTAAATTTTCAACCAAAGAGTTGAATTTGAAAAAAAAATCAACAAAATAGTTCAATTCTTAACCAAGTAGTTCAACTTTGAACCTAGAAAGATGAATTCTTAACCAAAACGACGAATTTTCAAAAAAGAAAATTAATTTTCTACCAAAAAATTACAAATTTTCAACAAAATAAACCAATTTGCAAACAAATAATATAATAGATTTTCAACCGAATAGTTGAATTTTCTACTAAAGACGATAAATTTCCCTTTAAAAATGGAATAGTTAAATTTTCAGTTAAAAAAATTAATTTTCGTAGAAAAAAAAAAAGGATTTTCAACAAAATAGTTAAGTCTTCAACCAATATAATAAATTTAAAGAAAAGTAGTTTAATTTTCAATCGAGTAGTTGAATTTTCAATTAGGAAGATTTTTAATTTCTACCAAAAAAGATGAATTTACTGAAAAAACATAAATTTTCAACCAAAACTGGAATAGTTAAATTTTCAGCAAAAAAAAAAAAATTATTGAAAAAAAATCATTTATGACAGAATAGTTCAACTTTCAACAAATAAAATGAGTTTTTTACAAAGTAGTTCTACGTTCAAACAAAAGTTTGAATTTTAAACCAAAAAAGATGAATTTTTAATGAAAATTTTAATAGTTGAATTTTCGACTAAAAACAATCAATTTTCAACCTAAAATGGAAAAATAAAATTTTTTCAACAAAATAGTTCAATTTTCAGCCAATAAAATGATTTTGTATTGAAGTTTTTTTTAGATTTCAACCAAGTAATTGAATTTTTAATAAAGAGAATGAATTTTCTAATAAAAAAGAGATGAATTTACAAAAAAAAAAAAAAAATTTTCCATAAAATAGTTAAATTTTTAACCTCTTACCAAATAATTTAACTTTTAACTAAAAATTATTAATTTTCAGTAAAATAGATTTGAACTAAATAATCGAATTTTGAACCGAAGAGAGGAATTTTTAACTAAAATGATGAATCTGCCATTCTGCAACCAAAGAATGAATGTTTAATAAAGTAGGTCAACTTTTAACAAATAAACAAAACAACAAAAATTCTACAAAACAGTTGAATTTTCAATCCGATATTATTAATTTTCTACCAAAGAGAAAAATTTTCTAATCAAAAAGACGAATTTTCAACAAATAAAGATTCTTCAGCCAAGACAGAAGAACATGTCAAAGAAATTGTTGAACATTCTAGCCAAAAGACGGCATTTTTAACCAGAAAATACTAAATTTCAACAAAAAAGTTCATTTTTAACCGAAAAATTGCAGTTTTAATCAAAGGAGAGAAAATTTCCACCAACAGGATTAGTTTTCTACCAATAAAGACCAATTTTTGACTTAAGTTTTCTAATTTATATTATATATAATTTTAAATATAATTTTTAATATAAAAAATATAATTTTTAAATATAATTTTATAATTCTAATTAGTGTTCTGATGACTCTGAGTAAAAACATTGAATTATAATGTGTACATTTATAGAAAGGGAGTTAATCTTTTACCATTTCTTCTTTTTCTTTTCAATAGATTTTTTTGAAAATTATGATTTTCAACGAATTGGATTAAAATAAGGTAATATAACTGACATTATTGGAAGATGGGTTATAAATATTAGAGTCTTATTTAATTAACAAAACTAAATTTATCAGCTCAATTTTTGGCGTTAAAATTGTTTTCTTTTATTCTTGTTATAAAAAATGATTCTATAAGTTAAAAAGATTAAATTTCAGCAAAAAAAAAAAATGGGAAAGTTACATTTGTAGGTTAACAAATTAATTTTGAATGAAAAAAAGAATTTTCAGCAAAATATTTAAATTTACAATCAAAGAGATCAACACTCAAAGAAACAAATTGTTAACAAAGTGGTTCAAGTTTTACTCAAGTGATTGAATTCTGAATTTAAAAAATATCAATTTTCAGCCAAAAACAGTTACGTTTTTGGTTTAAAAATAATTTTTTAACCAAAAAAAGGCATTTGCAACCAAAAAGATTAATTTTCTACAAAAAATATGAATTACTAACTAACTAAAATAATTACTAGTCCCAAACTTCATTTTCAAAATTCTCTAACTTTGCCCCGATCAATTTTTTACTTGCTCTAACCATTAATATTCAAATACCATTTCGATAGTAGTTTCGTGATTTTCACCGTGATAAAATAAGCAGCCTCGTGTTGAAAAGATCATCTTTTTTCGTTCAGCAGAGAAAAAGTTTAAAAACTATTTTTTCTTCAAATGAACAAAAATTTCAGAACCATGAGCAAAATTCCAGGACTTTTCCAGGTTTTCAAGGATTTCATATGTTTCGAAATTCTAGAAAATTCTTTATCCTAAAATATTTCAAACGCTTTGAAATTCCTTCAAATAAATGAAATTAATTACATAATAATTCCTTAAAACATTTTAAAATTCCCTAAAATATTTCAAATTAAAAACTCTTGAAAATGCCTTAGAAGTTTTAAAAATACCCTAAAGTCTTAAAAATCCCTTCGAATTATTGAAATCTATTGAAAATTTCTCGTAATCTTTAAAAATACCCTGAAATATGTCAAAAGAATTCAAGACAATTCAGAAATCGGTATAGGCCTGAACTGAATGAGTTAATTTATTGAAAGAAAAATGAAATTATTAAAAGTTACTCATTATTAATAATTAATAGTTTTTGCCTCAATTTCTTGAAAGGAATCTTTTTTACTTTAAAACTTTTTGAAAAATATGTTTCAAATATTAGTATTTTTAAAAATGCATTAAAAATGGTTTTGATTGTCTATTCTCCTATTTGGAAAATATAATAATCAAAATAGTTTGGTTTCTGAATCACCCAGAAACTTTAGATCTGGCAACTATGATCTTTTTTCCTCAATATTCATATTTTTACATATTTGTAGGTATTTATAATTTTTTACAACTTTTTTTTACAATCACACAAGATGTATGTCATAATGTAGTAAACATTATCTTTCTAGTATTTAAATTTAAAATTTTTGAATATCCATCGAAATAAAAATCCCTTAATTTTTAGAATGTGATCGTGACTTTTAAGAGGAATTTAATTAGTGTTCTGATGACTCTGAATAAGAACATTGAATTATAATGTGTACATTTATACAAAGGGAGTTAATCTTTTACCATTTTTTATTTTTATTTTTTATAGATTTTTTTGAAAATTATGATTTTCAACGAATTGAATTAAAATGGGATAATATAACTAACACTATTGGAGAATAGGTTACAAATATTATAAAATCTTATTTAATTAACAAAACTTTTATTAGCTACATTTTGTGTGTTAGAATTGTTTTCTTTTATTCTTGTTATAACAAATTATTTTATAAGTTTATCAGTTTTTCACTAGTGAATAAAAAATTAGATAAAGTAAATGTTTTTATAAAAAAACATCCCGGTTTTTTACTTGCAGCTACTATGTGAGTTTTAACTAGCATAAAAATTGTATTAACTCAAACCTTATAGTTTTCCTATAAATAATCTCCCTTTTTTTTCTTTTCGTTATTTTTGGAACCTAATGAGCCGAAAAGTGAGGTGTTTTGGATAAAACTTTTCATGATGAACTAGATTTCTCTTCGATTTTATATAAAAAATGTATAATAGTTTTGCTTTAAACGTACCACTGTCGAGATTACTAGGCATAGTGTCAAAATTGCTCATTGTTGGTACATCGATGTCAGTTGGTCTGCTTTGAGTATATGCAGCTCTGGGATCCACTTGAACAGGAACCTGACCAATATAAGGAGCCAGACTGTTTCCAATCAAATTAAAGACACTGTTATTTTAAATAATTTTTTTTCTGAAAAAAGATCTTCTCCTTTCTCTCCGCTGGGAATCGAACCACAGAGCTTCCGATTGCCAGTCGGGTGCTTTTCCATTAAGCTACTAGAGAGATCGAGAGAAGAAACTTTTTTCATTAAAAATTATTTTAATTAATGTTTTTTTTCTGAAAAAAGATCTTCTCCTTTCGCTCCGCTGGGAATCGAACCAGGTCAGGTGCTTTCCCATTAAGCTACTAGAAAAATATTAGAGACTACTAGAGACTGTTCTTTTTCTCCCGAAATTTCATTGCATTGTATTAACAGACGTCACAGTCCAAAAAGAGCTCAAAAAAGGGGAAATAGGGTAATTTTTTCACGAAAAAGGAGAAAAATAGGAGAAAGATTAAACATTCATTTTTACATTCTGAAAAGAAGTAACAATCTTTTTGTAAGAAATTGTATAGTTTTTAAATAGTGTTAAATGATTTTTGAATGATTTCTACCATTAGAGAATTTTTTTTTTTGAATATGGTATACTTAGGTCGTTAAAAATCCATTCAAGTCAACATTAAAAAACCCGAGGTAGCATAAAATTTGTTAAATAAACTATATTTATGTTTTAATTCGTTCTCATAATCAAGAATATTTCCTCTTTTAAAAATTCCATCATTAATAATTAAATCGTGATACTTGTAAGTATAATTAAATATTTCTGTACAAGACTTGTTAATTCATCCTTACTATAATTTATATTTAATTACAATTTAATTTATTTCCTAAAGTTCTCTCGAAATTCATTAAAATCCCTCGAAATTGTAAAAATCCACTAAAACAGGTGAAAATCATTTAAAATCATTTAAAATTCCTTAAAATCTTGTAAAATGACTAAGAATCCCTTGAAATTACTGTATATCCTTCATATCCCTTAACATTGTTAAAAATGGTAGAAAACCCTTGAAATAAAATTCATTCTATTCCCTCAAATTCCCTAGAAATTCGATAAAGTACCTTGAAATTATTAAAAGCCTTTAAAATAAGTAGGAATCATTTGAGATTTCTTGGATATAAATTAAAATTATTCATTACGTTTATCTTTAAAAATCCTTTTCAATAAAATACACGCGCATAAAGAGCGCATTGACGTCCCTGGATTTTTATTTCCTAATATTAAAAAAATGAAATAGTTGAAAATTCATAACAAATTTTAAAAAATATTAATATCTCTACAATTTTTTAAAACGATATATCTTAAAAATTGTGAAATATTTTAAGGTAACTTAAAATCATTAAAATCTTTTGAAACGATATATCCTTCATATCCATTAAAATTCTTAAAATCCGTTGAAATGCCTTAAAATAAAATTTATTCTATTCACCAAGGTTCTCTAGGATATCGTTAAAATTGCTTGAAATCATAGAAATCGACTAAAATAAGTGAAAATCATTTTAAATTCCTTGCACATAAATTATATTGAAATTATTCATAAAATTTATCTAAAAAAACTGTGTTTAAATAAAAAGCACGTATACCCCTCATATCCCTTAAAATTGTTAATATGCGTGAAAATCCCTTGAAATAAAATTTATTTTATTCTCTAAAGTTCTTCAGAAAATCGTTAAAATCTCTTTAAATCGTAAAAATCCATTAAAGCAGCGTTTACATCTCTACAAGTTTATTTTCTAATATTCAAAACATAAAATATTTAAAAATCTATAACAACCAATTTTTTAATATTAGGAGTTATGAATTCTTTGAAACGAAATTTCCTGAAATTCTTTGGAATCTTTTTAAATAACTGAAAATCTTCAAAATCCGTTGAAACTTTTGTCTGTTCTTCATATCCATTAAAACTGTTAAAATTCGTAGAAATCCCTTGAAATAAAATTTATTTTATTCACTAAAGTTCTCTAGAAAATCTCTAAAATCTCTTGAAATCGTGCAAATCCATTAGAAAATATAGAAATCATTCGAAACTACTTGGATATGAATTAAATTAAAATTATCTTTAAAACCTCCGTTGGAAAAATTTACGTGCGTGCAGCGTTCACATTGCTAAATTTATATTTTCTAATATTAAAAACATAAAATGTTTGAAAATCCATGAAAAACAATTTCTTAATATTAGGAGTTTTAAAATTTTTTAAACGAAATTTCTCAAAATTCCATCATATCCATTAATATTTTTTAATTCCGTAGAAATCCCTTAAAATAAAATTTATTTTATTCGTTAAAGTTCTCTAAAAATTCGTTAAAATACTTGGAAATCGTAAAAAAAACATTAAAATAAGTAAGAAACTTTTGAAATTTCTTGGATATAATTAAAATTTAAAATTATTCATTAAATTTATCTAGAAAAACCCATTTAAATGAAATGGACGGACGCGAGGCGAGCTTTCACATCCCTGGATTTTTATTTTTAAATAGTATTAAAAATAAAAAGTATTTAAAAATCCGCAGAAACCAATATTTTAATATTAGTTTAAAAATTTTTTAAATGAAATCTCTTGAAATTCTTTGAAATCTTTAAAATCCTTCGAAATTTGTCAATTCCTTCATATCCCTTGAAACTATTGAAATCCGTAGAAATCACTTCAAATATAATTTATAAATTTCAGGTCATTTAAAAAACATTTAAAATTTAATTTTTCTCAAAATATTTATAACATTCTTGGTGAAAAAAACGAATTCACTCTCATTTTCTGGCAAACCATTTTTGGTTGAAAGTTAGTTCTTTTTGTTTGAAAAGTCTACTATTATATTTTGGTAGAGAATTAATATTTTTGGTAAAAAAAATTGATTATTTGGTTGAAAATTCAATAATTTTGTTTAAAAGCCATCCTTTTTGGTGGAAAATTCAACTATTTCCTTAAAAATTCATATATGTATGGTTGAAAATGCCATATTTTTTATTTCAAATGTTAGAAATTTAAATCGTTTCAAATTAAATTTAGTACTCACATTAGTTTGATTTAAAACAACCAATTGCCCTATTTTCGTAAAAAATCTCCTTATTTCCCCTGTTTTTCGAGCATTTTGGCCTATGAAGCCGGGTATCGATACCGTTAAAAAAGTTTTTTTTTATAAAAAAGGTATGTAGGTATAAAAACGGTATGTCCAGCGATTCTTAGGAACGAAATTCCAGGTCTTTTCCGAATTTTGCAGGTAAAAAAAACAAGTTTTTCTAGGTCTCCTTTTTTTACATCAAATAAGAAAATCACCGTTTTTTGTAGATGTAAAAAATAAGCCATTTCATTCTTTTTATTGACCAACAGTTTTTAAAGAAAGCAGAAACATAAATAAACAAATTCTTAAGTTTTTGCAAACGTAAGTCGTCTTTGAACTCCTTGAAATTTTTGGAATTTTTATGAAATATTTGAAATATTTGAGAAAGCTTTCTTTAATCTTTATTTGTGAAATCATTCGAGTTCGTTTGAAATAATTGAAATCTTTTGAAATCTCCTCAAATTTGTTGAAACCTTTCGTATTCGTTTAAAATCATTGGAATATTTGAAATTATTTTGAATCTTTGAAACTATTTGCAATCTTTGAAATCTGATTTTTCTGAAATCTTTGGAATTCTCGTATTCTTTTGAAATCTTTATGAAATCTGTGAAATATTTGTGAAATCTTTTTGAAATGTTTTATATTCATTTTAAATCATTAAAATATTTTTAATCTGTGTACAATATTTTGAAATCTTAGAAATCTGGTTTACTAAAACCTTTTAAAAATCTTGAAAATCTTTGGAATCTTTTGAAAGTTTTAAAATTCTTGGAAATATTCGAAATCTGTAAAATCTGGTGTACAAGCCTTTTTAAAATCTTTGAAATCCTTGCCATCTTTATGCAATGGTCGAAATCTTTGGGAAACTTTTTGTAAAATCATTTAAATCTTTGTCAAATCTTTTGAAATATTTGTGAAATTTTTCTTAAATCTTTGTTTGTGAAATCTTTTTTATTCGTTGAAATCATTAAATTATTATAAATATTAGTGAAATCTTCTCAAATTTTTAAAATGTTTCGAAACCCTTTTTCAAATATTTGAAATTCTTTAAATCTTTTGAAATCTCATAAAACTTGTTGAAACATTTCGTATTCGCCAGAAATCATTGAAATATTTTAAATAATTCAAAATCTTTGGAATGTTTAGCAATCTTTGAAATCTGATGTACTGTAACCTTTCTGAAATCTTTGGAATTCTTGTATTCTTTTGAAATATTTATGAAATATTTATCAAATCTTTATGAAATATTTGAAATATTTGTGAAATCTTTCTGAAATGTTTTGTATTCATTTGAGATCATTTAAATATTTTTAATCTGTGTAAAATATTTGGAAATTTTAGAAATCTGATTTACCATAACCTTTTAAAAATCTAAAAAATCTTTTGAAAGTTTTCAAATCCTTGAAAATATTCGAAATCTTTGTGAAATCTTTGAAATTTAGTATACAGGCCTTTTTCAAATCTTTGAAATCCTTGCAATCTTTATGCAATGGTCAAAATCTTTGGGAAACTTTTGTAAAATCTTTGAAATCTTTGTCAAATCTTTTGAAATATTTGTTAAATTTTTCTTAAATCTTTGTTTGTGAAATCTTTTTTATTCGTTGAAATCATTACATTATTAGAAATATTAGTGAAATTTTCTGAAATTTTTAAAATGTTTCGGAACCCTTTTTCAAATATTTTAAATTCTTTGAATCTTTTGAAATCTCATCAAATTTGTTGAAACCTTTCGTATTCGCCTGGAATCATTGAAATATTTGAAATAATTCAAAATCTTTGAAATGTTTTGCAATCTTTGAAATCTGATGTACTGTAACCTTTCTGAAATCTTTGGAATTCTTGTATTCTTTTGAAATCTTTATGAAATTTTTATGAAATATTTGTGAAATCTTTCTGAAATGTTTTGTATTCATTTGAGATCATTAAAATATTTTTAATATGTGTAAAATATTTTCAAATATTAGAAATCTGGTTTACTAAAACCTTTTAACAATCTTGAAAATCTTTGGAATCTTTTGAAAGTTTTAAAATCCTTGAAAATATTCGAAATCTTTGAAATCTAGTATGTATACACGCCTTTTTCAAATCTTTGAAATCATTGCAATCTTTATGCAATGGTCGAAATTTTTGGGAAACTTTTGTGAAATCTTTGAAAGCTTTTGAAATATTTGTGAAATTTTTCTCAAGTCTTTGAATGGGAAATCTTTTTTACACGTTGAAATCATTGAATTATTTGAAATCACAGTGAAATCTTTTCAAATTTTTAAAATGTTTTGAAACCCTTTTTCAAATCTTTAAAACCCCATAAATGTTTTGAAATGTTTGAAAGCTTTGTGAAACTGTTGTGAAACATTTGAAATCTAGTCTACAATCCTTTTTTAAATATTTGAAATCTTCGTAAAATGTTCAAAATCCTTTTAAATATTTTTTAAATCTTTGAAATCTTTTGAAATCTTTAGTAATGTTTTGTAATTTGGTGTACACTCAAAAATCAAGTGGCTATGGTTAATTCTAATTCTGAAACTGAATTGACATCGAAATTTTCAAGTAATAATTTTTATAATTTGTAAGTTGAATATCACAAAAAAATGTATGCTTTAACATTCTCACTTATAAAATTACTCATAATATTAAAGTGTGTTCATTGCAATCCATAAAATAATTGGTAAAGTTTACAAAAAAATGCCTAGAAATGTCTTTATTTATTCTATAAGTAAAAGATAAATTATATCTTGATTCTTGATAATTAAAGAAATTTTTAGTAGCAAGATTTCTTTTAAACGAGATGTTTCTTTCATAATATAGTAAAAGATTTGAAATATTTTTCGCATTTCGATAAAATAATTGATTTAAAAAAATTCAAGGTTCTCGTAAAATTCAAGGAGATTTCGAGGTTTTCAGTGTCGCTGGACACCCTGATGTAGTCCGAAATTCGAAACATTTTAGGCTCTGATCTGGTGTTTTTAAAACAGGCATGTTCTTAGATTGAAAGAACTAGAAAATTATTAGAAAACAGATAAAATTTCCTTATTTCTAAAGGATTTTTTAAATAAATAAATTACCTTCCTGGCCCTTGTCGGGTTAGAGCTCTCTGGCGAACTATGCCGTCAGGAACTTGCATTAATCGCTCATAACATACTGGGAAGTAGGACAGTCTACCCGAAAAATATCCAGCAAATCCTGATGCCAGAACAAGTGGTATAGTTCCAAATTTTGGATGGGTCAATATGCCTTTTTGTTTTGATACCAAGTGCGAAACAAATCCAAAAGCTACTCCCAAAGGTAGTCCTCTCTTTACAATCCCTTCATTGTTACACTCCTTCAGTATTCTCAATTCTTCTGCGGTGAGTTGAATTTTCTAAAAGATGCATTCTTTTATCTATACATAACACGGTACACCTTCTATGTAACAATAATAATAATAAGGTATCAGAAAAACATTTATGGGTGAAAAATAAAAAAATCAACAATATCCTGTAAAGAGAAAACTACTGGCTTCCATTTTATCAATCAGAGTGTCCAGCGATTCCTAGGAACAAAATTCAAGGTCTTTTTCAGGATTTCCAGGTCAAGAAATCAAGTTTTTCCAGGATTATTTTTTTTTTTTTAACAAATAATCAAATAACCGATTGTTATACAAGTAAAGCATAATACATTTCATTTTTGGATTGACCAACAATTTATAAATAAAGCAAAATCATAAATAAATTCTTAATTGTTTGCGAACATAAGTCGTCTTTGTGTAATCTTTAAGGATATTAAAAAATCTTTATAAAGTATTTGAAATCCTTGACATTTTTGGGATCTTTTGAAATCTTTGAAAATTGATCTAAAATCTTCAAAATCCTTGAAAACTTTGAAATCCTTGAATTTCTTGAAATTTTTTGGATTTTTTAAAAATCTTTTTGAAATCTTTAAGATATTTGTGACATCTTTCTTTAATCTTTGTGAAAACTTTTGTGATCGTTTGAAATAATTGAAATCTTTTGAAATCGTCTCAAATTTATTGAATCCTTCTGAAAT
>CAKNXH010062548.1:34278-51118 GCA_932178445.1 Andricus quercusramuli
TAAAAACTGTGCAGACTCGTTAAAGTCCCTAAACTGACTTCCTGCTTCCAAATCTGCTGTATTTATTCATGAGATCCCTCCTAAGATTCCCGTAGGGGTGAGTGGTATTAGAAGTAGGGATTCATCATGGTTCCAATCATCGTTGATAATTAATTGTGTAAATGAGTGGTAGGGATTTAATTATCCAATGGGCATCGAGATTTGTATGTATGCCCATATACGGAAAGTGTCGCAGTAGCTAGGATGCACTATATCCCTTCCTAGTCCAAAGGTTTAATTGATAGGATAGCCAATCAGTGATGAGGAATCGTAATGTGACCAAATATGGAGAATGGGGCAGTTACCAAATATATGGTATCCCTTCCTAGGTGACAAAGGCTGAGATATTCTATTATGTAGAAGGGCATAAGGTTTGCGTGTCTTCTTTGTCAGAGGTTCACCCTCCTAGAACTGTCACCTTGATTGAGATATTTATTGCTTTTGTATCGAAGATGCTGGTGTCCCTTGCATAGGCATAAGTAGGTCAAGATGCTTAAATCATGTAAATGAGTAGTATAGGTACCAGCATTTTGTAAACGTATGGGGTTGAGAATCTGGTCTGTTCATAAGGTTGGCTTGCTGATTAATTTATAGCTCTTCAATTAATGTGTGTTTTATGGCTGTGTTAGTTCTGCAAATTTATGTAGCCCGCTCATTTTAGTTTAATGTACTGTATATGTGCTGTAGGTACCAGCATTTGAAGGTGTATAGGATTTGAAGATGTGGCTAGTTCTCATGGTTACTTCGCTGATTAATTTATGGTCCTTTGATTATTATGTGCCCATTTCTTGTGTTGAATAGGCGAGATTTTTATGTGTATCGCTTATTTTCGTTTACTGTGCTATGTAAGTGCTAAAGGTACCAGCATTTTGTAAGCGTATGGGAAACAAAATGCAGCTAGCTTTTCTGGTTGCCTTGTTGATTAATTTATGTGTTTTTGATTAGCGTGTGCCTGTTTGTTGTGCGAAAAATTGATGCGTACAACTCATCTTGGTCCATTGCTTTGTTCGTTACAAATCCGTTCTTCACGAATGATTTTAACAATGTCGGGTTTGTATATAATATGATTTTGACAATAATAATTGGATATTGGATATGATATTTCAGCTTGTTGTTTTATTAGTTAATATAAATGTTATGTAGTTATAATCAATTGAATATAAATGTTATATAGTCACAAACTATTGAATATGAATGTTATGTAATAATAATATATTGTTTATAATTATATATTATTATTATGAAAGTCGCGGGACGTGACAGTGGGAAAAAATCAGGAAATAACCAGGACAGTGGTGGAAAATTAAATTGATAAATTAATTATTTATATATATTTATAAATTAAATTGAATTACTATTAATAATTATTTACTATATTATTATAATAATTATTATAATAATAATTTTTATTTTTATTTAATTTAATTTATATATTTATATATATTTATATTAATTTAATTAATAAATCAATAAATTGATAATTTATGAGAATTAAATTAATAATATTTAATAAATAATTAATATAAAATATAATTATAATATAGAATAAATTATATTATATTATATTATAATATATCTTAATATATTTAAAAGATAGAAAAATTATAAATTTTTCAAATAACGTTAATAATATAATAATATAAGTAATAAGTAATAATAAATAAGTAAATAATTCAATTAAATTATTAATCCAATTCCTTAATTGAATTAAGACTTCAAATTCATAAAATTGTTTTCATTTCATTATAAAAAGAAGAAATTTTAAATTAACGTTAAAACGTTAAAATTAAACACAATTTTCAATTTTTCTCTTTCAAAAGTTTTAATTTTGCATTTAAAACTTAAGTGGTTAGTAATTGAAGATTTTTCAATTTTTAACGGTAAAAATTTCAATTGTTTCAATTCGAAATTATCCAATTAAAAAAATTCTAATTTGAAAAAATTCATTTTCAACGTTTTTAAATTGGTTTGAAAGATTTGCATTAGACCTTCAACTACTTTTTAATGAAATTGTCCAGTTTTCAAAATTTCAGTTTGAAATTTTTTAATTTTGATAGCTTCTGATAATAAAAATTTCAATTTTAACCGCTATTATTTAGAAATAATAAGAGTTCAATTCCTTTTCGTTTCATTCGAAATATTATCCTTTTTCAAAATTTTACCTAATCTAAGATTGTTTGATTGGAACGTTTTGAATTAAAAATCGTTCAATATATTTATTTTAAATTTCAAAGGAAAAAAATTTCAATCGAAATTATTCTTTATTGTTTCAAAAAATTTTCAAACTTAAGATTTTTCTTTATCTTCAAAAAATTTGTCTAATCAGTTTCAATCTTAAATAATAATATTGTTTAGTGTTTCAAAAAATTTTCAAACTTTAGATTTTTCTTTACCTTCGAAAAATGTGTCTAATCAGTTTTAATCTTAAATAATAATTTTGTTTATTGTATAAGAGCAATTTAAAATTCTAGAGTTTTTAAAATAATGACATTGAAATATTCAACTTAGTCTTCAATTTTGAATTATTAAATTCCAATTGCTTCAATTTAAAATTTATTAACATTCAAAAGTTTTCAATTTTTAATTATATAATTTTAAACGCTTTCAACCAGAAATAATAAAATTTCAATTCTTTAAATTTTGAATGATCCAATTCTCAAAATTCTAATTTGAAACTAATTTGCAACAAAATTTTCAAAATAAATTTGTTCACTCATGCACGATATGAATTAGAAAGCATACAATTTAAACTTTTTTTTTTTAATTTCAAAGGTTTTCCACTCGAAATTATTCTTTATTGTTTCCAAAAAATTTCGAACCTAAAATTTTTCTTTATCTTCAAAAAATCTGTCTAATCAGTTTTAATCTTAAATAACATATTTTTTTGTATAATAGCAATTTAAAATTCTAAAATTTTCAAAATATTGACATTGAAACTTTCAACTTAGTCTTCAATTTGAAATTGTCCAATTTCAATTGTTTCTTTTTAAAATTTATTTAAATTCAAAAGTTTTCAATTTTTAATTATTTAATTTTAAACGCTTTCAACCAGAAATAATAAAATTTCAATTCTTTTAATTTTGAATAATCCAATTCTCAAAATTCTAATTTGAAACTAATTTGAAACCAAATTTTCAAAATAAATGTGTTTACTTTTGAACGATATGAATTAGAAATTATATAATTCAAACTCCGTTTTAATGTAATTTTCATCTAATCTCCAATTGTGTGATTTGGAACGTTTTCAATTTAAAATTTTTCATTTTTTTGTCAATTTCAATTGAATTAATTAATTGAATTGATTAATTAGTGTTTCAAACATTTTCGGAATTTAATTTTTAAAAATTACTTTGAAAGCCAAATTATTATATAAGGAAGTTTTTTTTAATTAAAAGGATTCGTTTATTCTTGGAAAAAGACGCGTTCCTCTTTCGCCCTTTTCAAATTTTCCCTCGCATTAACTCAAACTTTTGGCGCCACTTTTTAAATAACAGTTTTTCTTGAAATTGTGTATTTTATTTTTATATCTGCAAATAGTTATGAAAATGTTTAATGCTATCAAATTTAAGGCCAAGTTTCATATACTATTTAATTATGATTATTATAACTTTACACAATATTAAAAAATTTACAGTATCATTTAACTGTTTAAAATAATAAAAACTACAAATAAAATAATCTTGTTGTATTTTTCCTAAAATTATTTCACAAATTCAAAACGAATGCCATGAACTTAGTTTTTTTTGGCAGCTGTTTATATCATTTAGTCCGACAAAAGTCACTCAATTCATGTTTGTACCTTTCAGAAATTGGAGATTTTTTTGGGTATGTAGAGATTTATTATTTCTTTATTATTTATTATTATTATTTAAAAAATTTAAACTCAATACCTGAATCACTCATTAAGATACTTTTAATTTGTTTATTTTTTTCAGCCTTTGGAACAAAAAATATCAAAAAAGATTCATTCAAATTGCCAACGCAATTTGAAACTGGCACGTCCCTTACAAAAAGGAACTGAAACATCTAAAATAAGGACGGCCTTGTTTCGAAGGTAAAAACATGAAGGTAAAATTCACTACCTTGTATCAAATTTGCATTTTATTTTACAGCATTTCTCATTAATTTATTTTCTGTGACTTAAATTTGAAATTGGTTTAACAATAATAATTATTATTTTATTATAAAATTGTTTTCATTTCATTATCAAAATAAGAAAGTTTAAATTAAGCAGTTTTTCTACTAATTTTCGCCCACCAATTTCCTGGTTATTTCCCGATTTTTTCCCACTTGTAAATATCTGCGTTGATTTGGTTAACATGAAAGTTGTGATTTTTTATAAACATATTTTTGGTTAATTTTATTTTTGTATTTTAAATGGTAAAAATTTTCAGGTGTAATTCTTAATTTCTTTAGTATTAATAATTGATAGATTATTGAAAAGTGATGAATAGAAATGATTTTTAATTTTAATCTCTTATTATGAGAATGCAGCTTGGATCTCACAAGAGAAAGACTCCGGTTAGACGAACGACAGGCGTGAGAGCCGAGCTGCACTCGTCAGCTTACTTCTCAGTGGCTCTAAAAAATTTAAATTAAATTAAACAATTTCAAAAACTCCTGATTTGTATGTTTTTTACAACGATGTGAGTAAAAACACATTTTAATTATTAAAAATTGCATAAATTGCAAAATAACTATATAAAAAACTAATAATATGTTAAAAAAAAACTAAACAAAGTTTAAAATAGCTCAAAAATGTGAGAAAATCCCGGTTTCGTCTTCTTCACAATTATATAAATAAAAACATATTCTTATTAATCAAAAACTCAAAAAATATATTTTTTAAACTAAAAAAGTTTAAAAAATAAATGTATAAAAAATGTAAAAATTTGAAAAACTCCTGTTTTTTGTATTATTCATAATTATAAAAATGAAAACATTTTAAAAATTCTTTCACATAAAAAAATGATAAAAAAGTAAGTAAATATTTTTCTTTAATTAAAAATTTTTTAAAACAATAATGCGGAAAACTCCCGAATTTTCGCAATGCCATTTCAGAAGAGAAATTATTTTTAAAAGATTTTCAACATATTTAATTATGCAAAAATAATAAAAATAATAAATAAGTGGAATTTTTCCAAATTAAAAAATTTCAACTACACGATAAGGCTATAGATAGAACAGAGGGAGAAAAAATCCCCGGGATAGTCAAAAAATGTTAACTAAAAAATTTCGATTAGTAATTTATTATTTTATTTATTTCTTCATAATTAAATATTTTTGAAGTTGTTTCAAAGAATTTTGCTTCTAAAATGGTCAATTCCAAAATTTGGGAGTTTTCCGCATTATTGTTTACATTGGTTTACAATAAAAAAAAATTATTCAGTTTTTTGATTTTGTTTATTTTTTTATTTAAGAGACTTAAAAAAATGTGTCTATTGATATAATTGTGAATAACGCGAAAACCAGAAATTTTTAAAAATTTTTAATTAATTTATTTTATTAACTTTTTATATTTTCAAAGAAGTCGTTGCTACGTTATTAATTAAAAAATTTTTTTTTTGCAATACATTTCGAAAGAGGACTGTTAGACTTACCGGAATTTTTAAATAACATTGGAATGTCTGAATTAGATAAAAAATTATACAATTTTAAAGACCAAATTTTTGTTAATAATTTTGATTTGAGAGGAAAAATGATTTTTAATATAAAATAAAATTTTTGAATAATTTGATTTGTTAAATGTTTTTTAAAATCGAAATTTAAGCTAAAATTCGATTCTCAGATCTGAACTTCTGACGTCAAGTGTGTCGAAAAAAAATTAGGAAAATTGTAAAGAAAGTTTTTTCATTTCACAGAATTTTAAAAAATATTAGGAAAATTTCGATATTTGCATATTTCCGGAAATCTTTCCAAGAGTCAAAATATTTTTGATCTCTTCAAAACCTCTTGAATTCTTGAATATTTTTTTAACCGGCTCAAAATTCTCGCAAAATTTTGAAAAATTATTCAATATTTAAAAAGTGGGCTTAAAATTTTCCACATTTTTTATTCTCTAAAAAAGTTTCAAAATTCTTAAAAATTTTCTAATCTTTTTGTTTCGAATTTTTAAGAATGTGCATTTCGTTTTCGAATTTGAAATTCTCTTAAAATACATATTTAAAAATGAAAAATCATAAAAAATTTGTCCGTGAATCGGAAAAAAATTTCTCTTCGAATCTTTCCAAAGTTTCTCAACTAGATTTGTTATTTTTAACCGGGAATATATTTCATTGTTTATAACAAATATATTTGACTAATGCCCTAAAGGATCGTTTATTCGTGGAAATTTTCGTTTTATGCAATAAATTCTCCAAGAAGTAAATTGATACTGATATTTATTCAAGATTTTTAGTTAATAATTAAATTAACAATTGTTATAAATAATTTAATAAACACGCAGCTGTAAACGTTTTTACATAATCAATATCTTTTTCACTCTGTTTTAATATTACCTTGAAAATGACATTTCAATCAAAAATGTTAGCAATAATCCAACAAGTATTATTGGTAATAATAAATATTATAAACACATGAAACAAATGAACTTTTCTTTGTAGAAAACAATCACTTTTGTCTTGGATTCATTTAAAAATAACTGGGAAGACATGAAGAAGCTATAAAAAAATCTTGAATAGCAATACAAATGTTTAAAAAAATTAATTGCATTTGTTATAAACAAATCATTGAATGAAAATGGTTTGGTGGGAATAGGCATAGATTCTTCACTTGATTCGCAATAAATTCAAACAATTTATAGACAAAAAGAGTTTTTTAACTGAATTAATGAAATTTATTGAATAATTTGTTATTTTACAAGCAAATTTGATAAACAATTACCCATATCAGGTATTTATGATAGAGTAAATAAATTTTTTCTACGGAATCAATGATATAGTATTACTTGGCAATGAGATCGAATTATCATATTTCGAGATCTAATAAAAATTAATAATTATTAAGGGAACATTAATTAACAAATGCACTATTTGGCTATTTTTGGACGTATAAAAGTTTTTTCTTTCGACGAAATAAAAAAAACTCCACCTTTTTCACGAAATTAGCAGTCAATTATTTAGAAATGATTTCCTACTATGTATCAATAACATTTTGTTATTGTTTAAAAAACCTAATTAAAAAATTTATTATTTGGCTATTCTTCAGCATTAAAATCTTGTTTTTAACGTCAACAACTATTAATTACAAATTTTTGAACTTATTTTAGAAAGTTTATAAGCGATCCACTACTTTGATTGTTATTA
This sequence comes from Andricus quercusramuli, assembly GCA_932178445.1. Taxonomy (NCBI): domain Eukaryota; kingdom Metazoa; phylum Arthropoda; class Insecta; order Hymenoptera; family Cynipidae; genus Andricus; species Andricus quercusramuli. The sequence continues at coordinate 41,622 of CAKNXH010062548.1, forward strand.
ACAATGTTATTTAAATTGGTAATAACATTTTAACGAAAATGAATTACTTCTTGAAATCCTATAGCATATACTGTGTATGTCTACGTTAATTAAATTAATAATAACAATAAAAAATTGATATGAACAGCTGATGCTGATGAAAGAACAAAGCTCAAATCCTGAAAAATATTCAAATAACTCATTTGTTAATTAAGTTTGTTTAAACAATTATCAAATGTTATTTATCCATAGACAGATGTTATTGCTAAATAATTGACTGTACATTCCGTGAAAAAATCGAGATTTAATTTATAAATAAATAAATTTATAAAAATTCGTTAAAACCATTGTTGTTATCAATAAAAATGGTGAATTTGTTTATAACAAATTCAATAATTTTTTTAACCTTTTCGTTCCTTCGAATTCCTTAAAATATTTTCAACTGACTCGAAATTCTTTTCGAAATTTTGAAAAATCAATATAAATATAAAAAAATTGCCTTAAAATCTTCCAAAATTTCCCAGAAATTTTAGACGAATTTGTTTATTCTCTTCAAACCTTCCAAAATTCTCTTAAAGTTTCTAAAGTTTCTGTTTGAAATCTTTAAAAATCTACATTTTGTAAAATCATTTGAAGTTTAAAATTCTTTTTAAATCTCTTCAGATCTTATAAATATTTTTTGAATTTACTCGATTTTTTTCATTGTTCAATGTTACTAAATAGAAAGATGTTGCTTTAAAATATTCTACACTATTTTTCGAAATTTTAGGATATAATTTGAAAAGATTTTAAAATCTTTTCAAATCTTTTTCCAAAGTTTATTTTCTAAAATAAGAAAATTATATAAAATTTCCCCAAGAATCATAAAAAAAATTGTTTTTTTTAAATCTTTTTAGAATTTCTAAACTTTCTTGTCTTTTAAAATTACTCAAATTTTTCCTGAATTTCTTTTAAATTCTGCAAAATAAAAAAAATCGCCTGAAATCTTTCAGATTCTTCTTTGACAATTTTGAAAATCTTTTGAAATGTTTTGAAATCTTTTTAGATATTGTCTTTAAATTAATTTTTTGAAATAAAAAATCATTTTTAAAGTATCTTTATAAGTTTTAATTCTTTTTGAATCGTTTCAAAACTTCTAAATATCTCTTAAATTTACTCAGATTTTTTTCTAGAATGATCTAATATGGCAAAATTACACAAATTTGCTTTAAAATCTTCTGCACTCTTTTTAAAAATTTTAGGAAATAATTTAAAACATTTTGTGACCTTTTCTAATTTTCTCTTAGAATTCATTAAAAAAAAATCGTTCAAAAATTTCCCATGTATCTTAAGAACATTTTCTTCATTCTCTTGACCCTGCCAAATTCAGTTTACCTAAAAATGGTTTAAATCCTTAAAAATAAGAATTGTCAATCTTCAAAACCTAAAATTATTCTTTCAAAATGAAACCTAAGCCATTTAAAATTTTCCTAGAAATCTTAAAGAAAAATTAATCTCCTCAAATCTTTCAAAATTATTACAAAGCATTTCAATTTTTTTTTTTTTTGAAATCTTCGAAATAAGTTTTTGCCCATAATTTCTATCAACTTCTATCCTTTCCTATCTCTATCAATTTAAATTAACCTATCCTTTTCGAATACCCTATCTTTTTCTATCTATTTTTTAATCTAAATTCATATCTATATTTTTGAATATCCTCTTCTCTATCTCACCCTATCCTTAATCTATTCATGTCAATATTTTCCTATATCTCTGTTAATCTAAATTCCCGTCTATTTTCTTCAATCTCCTCTTCTCTGTCTCATCCTGTACTACATCTATCAATGTCTATCTTTTCCTATTTCTTTGTCATACTAAATTTATGTCTAGATTTTTCGATCCTCCCTTCTCTATCTCACCCTATCCTTCATCTATCAACGTCAAACATTCACCATCTCTCTGGCAATCTGAATTTCCGTCTATCTTTTTCAATCCCCTCTTTTCTATCTTATTTTATCCTTCATTTACCTACGACAATATTTTGTTATCTGTAAATCTAAATTCCCATATATCTTTTTTAATCTCCTCTCCTATATCTCATCGTATCCTTCGTCTATTCACGTCGATTCCTTTGTCAATCAAAATTCATGTTTATAATTTTCAATCCTCTTTTCTCTATCTCACCCTAGCTTTTATCTCTCAATGTCACATTTTTACTATCTCGCTGTTGACATAAATTTCCGTCTATCTTTCTAATCTCCTCTTTTTTATCTTATCTTATCCACCATTTACCCACGTCTATATTTTTCTATCTCTCTGTCAATATGAATTCCCATCTATCTTTCTTAATATCCTCTTCTCTATTTTATTGTATTCTACATCCTTTAACCTCTATTTTTTTCTATCTCTTTGTCATTCTAAATTCACGTTTCTCTTTTTTAACACCCTATTCTCTATCTCATCCTATCCTTTATCCATTCATGTCAATATTTTTCTATCTCTCGATCAATCTAAATTCCCGTCTACACCTATCAACGTTTATCTTTTCCTATATCTTTGCCAATCTAAATTGTTGTCTATCTTTTTCAATCCCCTCCTTTCTATCTTGTCCTATCCTTCATTTAGCCACCTTTATTTATTTAATTGTATTCAACATCTATCAACTTCTATGTTTTCAATCTCTTTATCTATTCAAATTCACGTTTTTTTATCCCGTCTTCTCTATCTCATCCTACCCTTCACTATTCACGTCAACTGAAGGTTTTGCCGCTAGGTGGCTGATGGTAAAGTAACCAACTGTCTGCTAAGGTATAGAAATAAGGTAGAGAAAAATATAGAAAATGATTGAGATAAGGGATAGGAAAAGATATTTCAGGGATTCAAAGTGAGCCATTGAGAGAGATAGAATAGTTCTATCTTTTCCTATCTTCCAATTTCTATCTTTTTCAATCTTTCTACTTCCATAATGGTAGCTTTCAAGAAATCTTTCGAAAAGATTTAATATGCAAAACGATTTTTCTTGCTAAGAAATGTTCATTTCATTCATTTAGTTGTACACTGAACTCCCGATTGAAGAACGGTTTCAGCGATGGCTTGCACTGGCCTTGATCCTCAATCGCGGGCCTCGAATCGTAAACAATCAGCAGCGTGGAAACAATTACGCAATATACGGGCGTGATTTACCGGTCACAGTCCCTTACTCGCTACGCTCCTGGTTTTTCACGCATCGTTGAGTACTGACTCTCGACCCCGAGGGGCTCCACTCTTACTGCGAAATCGCGGGGCCAGCAGTTCTAGGCATTCGTAAACCGGGGGTTCTTTTATCGGGAGTTGAGTGTAAGTAGTTTAGTCTCGAGTTTTATTCAAACTATTTCGAGAGCTATTTATTGTTTGTAGCAATAATAATCGTTAACAAACTAAAACACTTTTAAAATTGATTTTAATTTATGACTAGTTATTTCAGTTTAGTCGCGGTTTCAAGTTTACTTCAACTGATGCTAAAAGTCAAATTTATTGTTAAGATATAATTATGAATAATACAATTTCCACAGTTTCTTTCCCTATTGCACTCTTTTAGTGAATTTCATTGCGGCGATACTCTTCCAATAAAATCGCCAGTAATATCCGCATAATAAAGCGTATTATTGCGTGATAGGGCGTATTATTACCCAACTCTCGGATTCTGTCCCCCCGGTCCTAGAATTGCTGGCCCATACAGTTTTCTCTGCGCACAGTGCGGAAGACGGTTGCGAGTCTCGCCTCGGAAGGGCCGGAGTGCGCGAGTACTCAGTTGTGCATATTGCGCAATATTATGCATTCAAGGTAGGCAATCCCCGAGACTGGACTGAAACCGAGAGTTCGGTGTACTCCCTACAGGTTTTTCAGGAGCAAATTCCCCTTCGGTTAGAAGATAGCCTGTTAAATATTTTGTAAATTATTATTAAAATCTTTGCAGAAGCGAAGGCCTTGTACAGGTCAGTCTCATTCACCAAAGAATTCACCTAGAAAAAAAAGTAAAAGTCAGCACAATTTAAAACGAGATCGTCAGCAACGAGGAAATGCAAGGCAGAAGAGCCTCGATCATGTCGATAATATCAGTTTAAAAAAAGAAGTCTTCGGCTCTTTGGAATCTCTCTTTGACTTGAGGAAACCATTGACCCTACCAGAGATCCACTCACCTCTATCAGATTACTTACAAGGAGGAGAAGGAAGAACCGGAAGTTCTGCTTCTGAATCTCCAAGTCCAAGAAGTCCAAGACACCACGTTCCTCCATTGCATTTTCAAACTTTTTATCATTCTATTGTTATAGAAACTCATATTTTTTTACAAGTAAGGGGCCATCCATAAATTTCGTGTGAAACTTTTTTTTTATTTTCCCCCCCCCCCCCCCCCTGTTACAAAATGGTTTGGAACCGCCCTCCCTCTGCTTATGATACGTCTTTTTTTTTCAATATTTTTAGTTATTTCTTTTTTTATATGAGGAAAGATACGTACAAAATTATGAGAATTTTTATACGTTCATCAACGCTTTCATTTTTGTTGTTCACAATTAAAGAATTTTCAATTGCAAATATATGAAATTTAATAACTTTCAGATTTAAATCTTCAAAATTGAACTATTTCAAAAAAGCATTCTCAACTGCATAATTTTCTATTATGCACATTAAATACTGAAGAATCTTCAATTTCAAATCTTAAAAGTTGCATAATTTTCCATTGTAAATCTTCAAAATTGAACTAAATATTTTTTGAAAAACGTTCAAAATTAGATAATTTAAAAATAAAAATGTGCCGAATTAATAAATCTTCGATTGTGAATTTTGAAAATAGAAAATTCTTCATTGAAAATCGTTAAAATTGAAGAATTTTCAATTACAAATTTTCAATATTGAATGATTCCAAAAATCCGAAATTAAAATACAAATTAAGACAAGTTTGGACCAAAAAAGAAAAAAATTGTACATGAGACGGGCTTAATTTCCTTAGATTATTACAATTTTTTTAAAATGAAATTTCTCTTTTTTTTTTGAGAAAAATGGAGCCAAAAGTAATTTTGATTTCAAAAATTGTTTTTTTTTCTATTTCGGAAAATCCAATGTTCCAAGCGCGTCTAAATTTGTATTAAAAATTCGAATAAACTACTGCACACCTCTATCAAAAATTGCATAACTTTAAAATATAAATCTAGAAAGTTTAATAATTTTCAATTCTATATTTCAAAAATTCCAGATTTTTCTATTGTAACTCTTTAAAACTGGAAAAATTTGAATTGTTAATCTTTCAAATTGAAGAGTTTTCAATTTTGAAAATTTACAAATAAGAAATTTTTTCAATTATGAAGATTTAGGAATTTTCATTTAAACATAATTAAAACTGAAGACTTTGATTGTAAATTTTTTAAATTGTAAATTGTAAACAATTTTCAGTTGTAAATCTTGAACATTAACCGAATCCAATAAAGCGTTTAAAAATATATGTCTTCAAAATATAAATTTTGAAAATTAAATAATTTAAAATTTCATATTTTCAAAATTTAACAATTTTCAATTATAACTTTTAAAAACTGTCAAACATTTAATTGCGATTCTTTCAAATTAAAGAATTTTAAATTAAAATCTATAATAAAAAACTATCCTAGGTTTCAGTTTTATAATAAAAAATTCTGTAATTTTCAGTACTAACATTCAAAATTCTTTTAATTTGAAAGATTTAGAATTGAAATCTCTTGACTTTTGATTAATTGATCAATTTTCCATTGCAATTTTTAAAGTTGAACTATACATTTGAAAAAACGTTGAAAATTACATCAATTTTAAGAATAAACTGCCCAAATTAATGAACATTTAATTGTAAATATTAAAAATGGTAAAATAAAAAACTGCAAGTCGTTAAAATTGAAAATTTTCTAATTGTGAACCTTCAGAATTAAATTATTGAAAAAGAGTTCAAAATTACATACGTTTCAAAAAAAAATCTTGAAAATTTAATAATTTTTGAATCTATATTTTCAAAGAAATAGTACAATTTTCGACGAAGCGGTTGTGAATTTTTAAATAAAATGATGAATCTTCAACCAAAAAAATAAGACAAGAAATTAAATTAAAAATTTTTTTTGTTCAACAAAATAGTTAAATTTTCAACGAAAGAAATTAATTTTCAATTAATGATATTAGTTTCTCACCAAAAAAGACAAATTTTCAATAAATTAGTTCAATTTTTACCTCACACAGATAAATTTTCAACTTGAAAAAATAGTTAAATTCAAGTAAAAAAAAAAAAATTAATTTTGAATCAATTGAAATAAAATTTCAAAAAAACAGTTCAATTTTTAAGCACATACATAAATTTTCAACTAAGAAGATTAAATTTCGATAAAAAAATTAATTTCCGATAAAAAATGGAATAGTCACATTTTCAGTTAAAAAAATTGATTTTCAATTAAAGAAAACTAATTTTCAATCAATAAGATTAATTTTCTACCTAAAACAGATAAATTTTTATTGAAATACATTAATTTTCAACCAAATATTTGAATTTCTACCACAAAATACGAATTTTGAAAAAAATGTGATTTTTTGAATAAAAAGGATACATTTTCAGCTAAAAATAGAATTTTCTTAATTTTCAGTTGAAAAGTTAAAATTTTAAACCGTGAAAGAAGAATTTTCAACTAAATAATAAAATTTTAAACCAAAGACATTAATTTAAAAAAAAAAAAAAAGTTTAAACTAATGAGATTAACTTTCTACCAAAAAGGATGAATTTTCAACAAAATTGTTGAAATTTTACGTACGCAGAGAAATTTTCCATCTGAAAAAGAATATTAAAATTCTTAATAAAAAAATTAATCTTCATCTAAATAAAATAAATTTTGAGTGAAGTAGCTCAATTTTCCACAAAACAAATCAATTTTCAAGCAAGAAGATTAAATTTTTATCAAAAAAGATAAATTGTCGACAAAAAGTGGAATTTTTGAATTTTCAGTCAAAAAAACTAATTTTCAATCAAAAAATGTTGATTTCCAACCAGAAAAATTAATTTTCAATTGAAAAGATAATTTTTCAAGAAAGATAATTAATTTTTCATACAGAGAAATTAATTTATAACAAAATACATCAATTTTTGAGTGAAATAGTTAAATTTTGCACGCGACAAATGAATTTTTAACCAAGAAGATTAACTTTTCATCAAAGAAGATTTTTTTCGCTTTGTAAGTAGTAGAGCTTTGTCATTACGACGACACTTACCGACCGAACAAGGTTCTGTTCCATGTCGAGTTACATTCCGCCAGTAATGCAGATTTCTGCAACGCTTACCGATGGAAGGTAACTCAGCATGAAACAGAACCCTGTTTAGTCGGTAAGTGACATCGTAATGACATAGCTCTACTACTGACAAACCGAAAAAAATCTTTTTTGATAAAAATTTAATAGCTTTACTACTTTTGTAGAAATTTCGAATTCAAAAATTTGTCATTTCCGGTCCACTTTACTGTGTAATCCTAAAATAAAATTAACAATTTTTGTTCCACAGTCATATCAGTCGGGTGAATTTGGATTTGAAGAAGATGTCAAGAAACCCGATCTTGAGGAAATAGTCGAGGACGAAGAGGCAATTCTACTAGAATCACACCGATCTATCAAAAGTGTCTTAGTGACACTATCGACTTTTGCAAGGCAAGTGAAAAAAATCAATTTTTTTTAAATTCTAGAGCACATATTTTTAATATAAAAATGTAAAAATAGAAAAATGTCTGACGACGAAAGTTTCCAAAATGCTCAAGACGAAGTTCCAGAATTGGAAGATCTTCCAGAAGGGGAAGAAATTCCAGAAGGGGGAAAAATTCCAGATGGGGAAAAAACTCCAGATGGGGGAAAAACTCCAGAAGGGGAAAAAATTCCAGAAGTGGAAGAAATTCCAGAAGTGCAAGAAATTCCGGAGGATAGTCAAGGTGTTACAGAAGCAGAAGTGCAAGAAGAAGGAAAAGGAGATGAAAATTCACTTTTCGAAGACGGAAATTCAGTTTTAGAAGACGGAAATTCACTTTTAGAAGATGGACCACTACCTCCGCAACATCCTTTACCACCAAATATTGCAGAGGGTATTTTACCATTATTTTAACTAGTTATTCCAAACAACTATTCCCAGATAGCAATATGCACGCCAGGTGCGACGCACATGCGTCGCACGCGTGCGGATTTTGTCGCACGGCGTGCACGCAAGCAATGACGCAGATGCGTCCTCATATGCGTGACAGGTGCGTCGCACGTCGTGCGTATATCACGTCGTCCTGGTATAATGCGAGTACACGTTGCAGTTTCTTGCGGACGGTATATATATATATATATATATATATATATATGTACAATATTTAAATATAGATTGTTGAATAAAAGGCAGGTAACAGGATAAACAAAAAAAGTTTCGTGCGAAAACGTTCTGAAACAAAAATTTTGCTGCGGGAGGAATGGGAAAAAACAAAATATTCTTTATCTACCTTGTCTTGAATCTCTTCATAATTTCGAAAACTGCGCGTTCTCTACTATAATAATCGGGAGAATATATGGTAGGGAAATTTTTCAGTATGTTCAATGTATATTTTCTACTTATTTTGATTTTTGAAAGTGCAATCTACGGCGGTGTTTTGTTTACCGCACCAGAAATTGAGGTTATGTGCCACTATTTAATCAATATTTTCAGAATTTCACGTAACTCTGACTGGATTTGTGTCAATTATGAAACAAAGTGTTCTCTTATTTGCTATACACGTTTGGATAAACATATGGCAATGTTTAAAAATCATTTCTCTCTTTTCACTTAAAAAAAATACATTGCGAGTCAAAATGATCTAAACGATACATTACAAAATATAAGTATTAAAATATCAAATGAAATATAAAATAAACTGAACACGAAAACCGTTTGCACTCCGAAATAAATTGTACGTACATATAAATTATGAAATATATCTAAGTGCCCACGAAAAAGAAGACTGCAAATTATCAACATTCAATAACGAATCGATAAACGACCTAGCCTAACCACTGCAACCGAAAGGAACACCATGTTATATGGATTTTTCTTGCCACGTGATCAGGCGGTATCACGATATGCGACTCATATGCCTCGCACATATGTGCCTGCACGAAGTGCGAGCGGTAACGCTGCGTTTCGGCACGCACGGCGTGCCTCGCATGCAGTGCGAGTAACGTGCGTCGCACGCTTGCTATCTGGGTTAAGTTAAAATAAAAATTTCAGGCCTCGAACTCATTTGAAAAATTCAAAACAGAGTCTATAGTCGCATAAATGAAATCTGTTAACATCCTTTGAAATCTGTGAAGAATCCACTGAAATCTTATAATTTCTATTAGAATCCCTTGAACCTATTAAATATACTGGAATCCCAAAACTTTTGAAAATCCTTGAATTCCTTTAAGAAACTCTTGAAATATGTTAACATCCCTTGAAATCCATTGAAATTTTGTACTTTTTTTTAAAATCCTGTTAATACCTTAAATATGTCGAAATCCCTGAAATC
>CAKNXH010062548.1:51836-72882 GCA_932178445.1 Andricus quercusramuli
TTAACATCCCTTGAAATCAGTAAAAGATCCATTGAAATCTTATAATTCCTTCCCAAATCATATGAATCTCTTAAATATGGTGAAATCCCTGAAATCCATAGAAATCCTTTGAAATCCTTTAAGAACCCCTGAAATATGTAAAAATCTCTTGAAATGCGTAAAAAATCAATTGAAATATTATAATACTTTTAAAATCCTATGAATCCTTTGCATATGGTGAACCCCTGAAATCCGTATAAATCCTTCGAGAACACCTGAAATCTAATTATTCCTTTTGAAATCCTATGAATCGCTTAAATATGGTGAAATGCTGAAATCAGTAGAAATCCTTCAAGAACCCTCGAAATCTGATAAAATCTCTTGAAATCTATAAAAAATCAATTTAAATCTTCAATTATTTTTGAAATCCTATGAAGCCTTCGGAATAAATATGGTGAAATTCCTGAACTCCGTAGAAATCCTTTGAAATCCTTTAGGAATCCCCGAAATCTGTTAAAATCTCTTGAATTTCATGAAAAAACAATTGTAATCTTATCATTAATTTTAAAATATTCTGACTCCCTTAAGTATGGTGAAACCCCTGAAATCCGTGGAAATTCTTTAAAATTTCATGTATTCTTTAGAAACCGTTGGAACCCCTTGAAATTTTCGAATTATTATTGACAATCTGGATACTTTTTTCAAATCGTTCACAATTTTTTTTAAATCTTAAAAAATAGGTTGAAATCTCTTTGAAAATTTGAAATCTCGTTAAATTCCTTGGAATTTTTCAAATACCTTCGACTTTTTAAAATTCTTTTAAAATCAAAACTGATAAAAATCCTAAATCCCACAAAAATCTAGTAAAATCCCGTAAAACATTTTAAAATCTATAATATTTTTCAAAATTCCTTGAACAATGAAGAGATCCTCTGAAATTTTATAAAATCGGATGAAACCCCCTTAAATCTGTTAAAATGCCATAAAAGCTTTGAAATCCACTAACATCTGTTAAAAATGCTATTTAAAAATCCTAAAAATTCTGTTGACATCTTAAGAAATGCTTTGAAATTGTTTAGGAATCACTGAAAATTGTTAACATCCCTTGAAATCAGTAAAAAAATTCATCACAATCTTATAATTTCATTTAAAATTCTACAAATTCCAAAAATTTGGTGAAATCCCTAAAATCCTTAGAAATTCCCAGAAGTCTGTTCAAATTTCATTTAATTTATTCCCTATAAATTCGTTGGAATCCCTTGACAATTTTCAAGTGTTATTTACATCCTGAAAACTAGGGTATTCCAAAAAAATACTTTTTTTATTTTTTCAAGTATGGAAGGAATTTAAAAATATTTATAAATTTTCAGAAATATTTCAAATTTTTAAATTATTCATAAGATTTTGAAATAATCTTTCAAAATTAACAAAATCGCCTTTAAATTTCAAGATTATTTTTTACCATCATAGAAATCTTTTACTGAAATGTTTCAAAATATTTTTGAATATCGACTCAAATTAATTAAAAATAAAAATAATTAAAATTCTCAAAAAGCCTCTTTTTCAAAATCTTGGAAAATCTACATTTTATTTTAAATGTTTTGAAGTCTTGTCAAGATTAAAATTATTTTAGAATACTTTCAAAGCTTCTGAAACTTATAAATAACTCTCAAAATATAGCAACCTTTTTCTAAAATTTCAAAAAAACCTGTAAAATTAAATTAAACATTTTTTCGACGTTTTTAGCAATACTTTGCAACTTTTTGAAAAAATCATGTTGAGATAATCACAAAAAATCCCGCCTTTATAACAAACATTAAATGTAACTGCTATTCTGCATTTTTCGGTGCGCTTGTCGGGCATAATACAAAATGTCTGGGGCGTGAAAATTAAAATTTATGGGATGAAAATTATTTCTTGAACGTTTCTCAAGTGGTGAGTGGAATTCAATTTCCAAAAAGTTAATAACAGGTAGTTGTTTTTTCAATTTGCCTATAATTTGTCAATAATTCTATAAAAATGGTATAAAAAATAATGTTAAAAACAGATGCGCCTTACACGAAAAAGAAATTCTTCCCTAAATATTCTTCAAACCTAATACAATTTTACAAACAAAGTTGGCAATTTAAGTCAATTCAACACTGATTTATCTGGGAATATTTTTCAAAAAATTTGTAATTAAAAATTAGATTTTTGAGAAGTTCTTAAGATTATATTAAACGGCGGAAAAGCATAAAAGAAAACCGAACTCCAATCCAAGGTAAAAGCATCTATCGCTTCAGACCCTGGATCTCTATTCCAGGAGATATAACGCATACATTTCGAGTTTGTTCTACTTGCAAACAAGTCAATTTATGGTCTTCTAAATGTTCTGACAATCTTTTCGAATGCGAGAATAGATAGTTCGAATTCCGCTTCGGGTTCTAATTTTCGAGATTCGGCATCTGCTTCAAAATTATCTTTTGAACTAATATAGGAAGCGAAAATCCAAATATTGCGCTCCTCGCACCATTGCCAAATCTCTTTTGAGATCTTATTTAAGTCCTCGTACTGAACACCACCTATTCTGTTAATGTACGACACGGCTGTCGTATTATCTATTCTTAATAAAATTTGCCCATTATAAAAGTCTTTTGCTAAACATCTAAGACCAAAGAAGGCAGCTTCGAGTTCTAAGAAATTAATGTGAAGCTTACGTTCGGACACTGACCAGAATCCACTAGCTTTTTGATTATCACATACAGGCCCCCACCCTGACTTAGAAGCATCGGGAAAAATTTCTGAGCTTAAGACAAGACCTTCAATAGAGTTATTACCAGATAAGATAGTTGTCTGCTACCATTTCAAGTCCAAAGGATTGAATCTGACAGCCATGAGAGCATCATAAGGTCCACCATTTTTTCTTAATGCTAGAAATCTTTGTCTTTCTAAATCCTTTGTGTAGACTATGAAATGTGCGAAAACTCTTATCCTACACTGTACAGGTTTACTAAAGATTTCTAGGTGTTCCTGAATATGAGATCGCTTCTCACGGGGGAGCTCTAATGTCATAGATTTAGAATTATAAATGTACCCTAAGAACTTACATCTCTGTACAGGATTCAATTTACTTTTTTCCAAATTTATTATGAACTCTAAGCTTTCTAATAACTCTTTAGTTGTCTTTAAATTCACTTCTCTATCCTGATGTATATCTTAAAAAGAAAAAAGTCATTTACATAGAGAACCGAACTATATCCTAATCTTCGTAGATAAGAAGCCACAGGTTCCACTAGTTTCGTAAACACTTGAGGAGCTGTACACAGACCAAACGGAAAGCAAGTAAATTGATACACCTGACCATTAAATTCAAATCTTAAAAATGTTCTGTCCGATTCATATATTGATACTAAATAATACGCGTCCTGCAAGTCTAGAGTTGACATAAAACAACTCCGACTCACAAGCCTGACAGCTGTTCTGTAGTCTTCGAGCTTAAAATGTTCTGTTTGAAAGAATTCATTTAGATCTTTAAGATTCACAATGAACCTAAGAGACCAATCAGGTTTCGGTAGAAGGAAGAAGCTAGAAATGAATTGATCATTATTGGCGGACTAAATTCCTCTACTGTTCCTTTAGCGTGAAGTTAAGAGATAAGCGACGTGATATTATATATCTCTCGTTTGTCCCATTTTGATTTATGGACAGGCTTTAGTTTGCAAGGAGAAGAAGAGATATAACTCTTTATCAATGATGAAATTCGTGGGTCTGAGGTTTAATCCTCCCATTTTTCAAACAATAAACGTAATCTTCCAGCAATTATACTTACAGAAACCTCTAATGCCTCCTCGCGCTCTTGTACGATGTCTTGTAATCCTGTTTGCGCTGATTTTGAGATCCTTGAGGGGCCTTGAAGGACTTCCAGTGCCCGCCCGGTTTGGAAAAATGTGGCTTTGTCTGTCGACGAGGCGGGCCCCTCCCGTTTTTTGGTGTCCCTGACGTCTGAGATTTTTCAGGTCTTAACACCTTGGCCGAATTCTCGGGCAGTTTAGCAGACTTTAAACTCTCCGGAAGATCGTTTCCGAATAGAAACTGGTCCATCTTTGTAGCTTTTAGGGACTTCCTCCCAGGAGGATCCATGTTAGTGATGATCAAACTTTTTCTTATTTGTGACTCGTCGTATTGCAGATCAGTGAGCAAGCTACAAGCGTCACTTAGGTTCTTAATTAGAGGATCCACAGTTTCCCCTTCTTGATCGGCATCCCTTTGGACGAGCATCATGATGGATTTGCCTACAGCAGAAACGCTAGCTGTCAAACTATTTTTTTTTAAAGGATCTTTCCGTCCCTTGACAGGGTGTTTTCGGCTTTTTGTAAAGCTATTTAACTTCGCCGTTGAGCTTTGGAGGGTCAATATCCAAATAATTAACCGGTGGCGGATATTTTATGAAGAGTTTTGCTTCCTCTTCTGATGAGAAGCCAATTTGAATAATGTCCGCCCAGCGGATGGCAATGTCCTCCAGGACTGCCGGTGCAAGGACCCTGTCTTCCCGGCAACGTTTCCCGAGAGAATTAAGAACGCCTTCTTTAATTTTCCTATTTAGCGAATCAGCAGTTTCAGGGGCCACCTGTTGTACCTCGAGAACACTTGAGATATTTGCCGTGGGTGCCAAATTCAAAAGCGGTGGCCCTGGTTCTTTTTCTAAAGATGGTGGACGATCTACTTCCGGATCCGAAATTCCAGGAGAGTATGCGCCATCTCTCGAACTAGAGCGTGACCTTCGCCTTCTTCGACGGTTACCTCGATGTGTTTAAAAAAACAAGTTCGCATTTGTAAAAAGGCTATTCCTAAACAAATTTTTGTTATTTTTTTTATAAATTTTTGTTATACAACGAAAAGCCTGTTAGTGCGTCTCCATGGTAATAAACAGTCCCATAAACAGGTTAAGAGCCTGTATGATAGAAAGACGAATCAGCCAAGGAAAAATATGTTTCCACAATGGTTAAGAGTCATTGGATACGAAATGGGTCAGGCCCAGATCGTTTCTGAGAGTTGAGGCCTCACAGATCATTCGGTTTTAAATTTCGGCTAATACCTGATACACTTGAATTTCGTGACGAAGATGACGAAGAAGAACTCCTACGATGGCGGTGCTGATTTCTGCGTTTCGTTTTCAATTTCTTCAACACTTTTAACAATTCACGTGAATAATCTTCGTCATCAGACGAATCACTAATGTATCTTTGTGAAAGTTTATGCTTACCTATCTCGAAACGTTGATAGGAAACAGCCGTTTTTTTTCGGTTACTCTTTGAAATTGTGACAGCACAAGCAGAAAGTGGGGGAACTACCAGCTGATCCACGGGGGTGAAGCCAAAGATAATATCTTTGATGAAGCTAGTATAGGAACTTCCGATAGCAAATCTGACTTCCGGCCAAGTTCGATCTGGGGTCCTTTCTAGGGAATTTAAATGTATTCAGTTTACGAAAATGTAGTGAACTTTGAAATCGTTAGTATGGTAGCACTGAAAACTGACAGTTGAAAATATCATGATTGAAAACTTTGAAAATCGACGCTATTTTTTGCCCAGATTCTTAGACTTCCCAATAGACATAATGGTGAAATCTTAACGATAATTTTTCAATTAACTCGAGAAGAATTACCTGTACAATCGATTGCCTTATACCAGGCCTCAGGACTTTATAATTTGCCATGCCGGTTGTGAGGAATGTAACATAACCTCTAAATTGGGTCGTGTCATTCGTGTTACTGTTTTGTCAGGTTTTTTTTTCTTACGAGAACCTTCATGATACTGCTTCAAATCCACGACAAAATAAAAGGTAATTATACAGTGATACTTCAATTGTTATATGTAATGATATCAATAAAAGGTGTTACGAATTATTGAAAACATTATTAAGTACAATATTTCAAATTTGAATATCCCGCCCGCACGGCTGCTTGCGATTTTAGTTCCCCTAGTTCTCAAATGAGCGCACGTGTCGCTCCATAAGCGGCCATGTTGGAAATATTTGTTTCCAATTTTTATCACGAGGCTTCACTGCCGTGAGTTGATCTATTCGGAGGTAGCGCGAAATAGAATTGTATTTTTCGAGATTTTTCAGTCGTCCCATAAATTATACCCAAAAAAATGTTTAATCACATGTTTTTTTCTTACACAAAATTTTTAAAAATAGATTCGAAAATTATTAATCAACTTGCTTATTGATGAGAAACTTTTGAAATTTTGCTAAAAAAATTATTCGTAACGCCACCAATAAACATTTCAGCGCTATCACGAATGAATCTAATTATTTAGATTTTTTTGGACCACCCTACTAGTAACCCTAGTAAAACCCTGAAAAAGGGTGAAAAAGTGTCGAAATAGTGACGTGAGTCCGAGATTTGGTATTTAAATGTTTGCAAGAAACTAATCATTCATTCCTTAGAATTTTTTAAATTATTTTCCCGTTAGCTGCTATTTTTAATGAACCTGACCTTTCTTTTGATTTATTGCATTAATAAGGGATTCCTGTTAAACCTGGCCATCATCGAGATTCAATCATGAGTGCTCTTCCCATAACGGATACGGCAGTGATTAAGGAGATGAATGAAGCTTACGAGCGTTGTACCGAGATCGGAGAAGAAATAGAGCAATTGAGGAAAGAAATGTCTGAGCTGGCAAACGTAAATTTCAATAAGGCAAACCAGTACGAGCTGGCGTATCAGTACGAACTGAATAATACAAAAAAGTGACTGTGCTTTAAAGCAAAAGTTCTGTAGTACACCAAACCCTCGGTTTAAGGACAGTTTCTTTGGTTGCCTGCAAATAGCTTTGATCCTATCTCAGGGGAATACAAACATCAACAGTCAGGGTCGTGTAAGCCATTTCTGTTAGATTTTTTTTTGCAACAAATATTTGTTTAATTCCGTCCGTTTTGTTATCTAACACATACAATAGTTCAAACTTAAAGAAAAACTACAATGCCAGCAATCGGTAACACGTAAAAATAATGTTTTTCCTGCTTACTTTAAAGGCTTGCATACGTTTGTGACCTCTGTCTCTCGCTCTCTAAAACCATTTCATCAGAGCAGCCTCCAAAACCATATTATTACTTGTTTTCGACGATTATTTTTTCTGGAATTCATAATTTTTACCCTCATTGTTCCAATCAGCGGCATTTTTAAAAATCGTAACACAACCGAAACACAGCCGAAACATAACCGAAATCGAAACACCTCGCTAAACACCAAAAACCAACTACGCATGTGCTGACAGCTGACTCACTTATCACGCACCCTATTGAAATATCCTATGTGGGAAACTATACCTTTATTTTGGCCTTTATTTTTATCTTGACGATGTCCTTCAAGGTTTTTTCAAGGGCAAGTTAAAAAAAAAGGAAATCCCCTTTTTTTACATCAACAATCGATAGAGTTGAAAATTTTACGTCCAAATATGTATCCAGGTCATACATAGGTACATTGTAACCTTGAAAGGGGGTTTCCAATGGGAAAAATTGACCTTGAGATGACCTTGAAGGTCATTGTCAAGGTCACGCTTAAGATCACCACGGAATACGCCTTGTTAAAGTTAGCAACTTTGCTCGTTACAAAAGAAATTTGAAAAGCTTTCATTCCCAGAGGTATACAGACCTTGTTTAAGTTTAAATGGCCTTGGAGTGACCTTCAAGGTTACAATGTACCCATGTATGACCTGGGTACATATTTGAATGAAAAATTTCCCGCTCTATCGATTGTCGATGTGAAAAAAGGGGATTTCCATTTTTTTTGTGAAGTTGCCCTTGAAAAACCCTTGAAGGACATCGTCAAGATCAAAATAAAGGTCAAAATAAAGGTGTAGTTTCCTACATAGAATATTTCAATAGGGTGCAATAGAGTTTTCATTTTAAAAAAAGTTGACCTTGAAAAAACCTTGAAAAAACCTTGAAGGTCATCAAGATCAAAACGAAGGTCAACATTGAATTTCTCGTTGAAAGTTACTTCAAGAATGACCTTGACCTCCCTGAAAAATATCTAACCTGAGGAAATTATCAGCCGTCCCGGGACTTTTGTGACACCCGGTATAGGGAACCGTGTAGGAAACTATGTGGGGAACTATGCGGAAACTACGGGAAACTATACGGGAAACGATATAGGAAACCACATGGCAAATTATACAGTAATTTGATCCCGGATCCTTCATAGTTTCCCATATGGTTTCCGATATAGTTTCCAATGTCGTTTTTTTTTATTCAATGATTATTTTTAGAATTGTAAGCCCCATGAAGCTTAACACGTATTTCCCATAAGAAAAACAGACGTATTTGCACATTTTATTCAAAATAATCAATATTAGGTGAATCGAGTTGAAAATCAAGATTTCTGTCCACAATTTTCTACAGAATACAAATAAATAATTAGTTTTTGAATATTAACCCCATAAGTCTATTTTATGGGGGCCCTAAAACCCCTATAAGTGAAAAATTGGGTTTTGCGAGTTTCTAGCGCTCCTTATGATTTTTTAACAGTTTTTTAAACACAAATTATCTCTGTTACATGCAGTACTACTTTCTACTGATAATTAAATGTTCACATGAATTGTTTAAACAATTTATAGCAATTTTCTCTTAGAATAAAGTTAGGATGTCGCAGTTTTTCGAATTTTTCAACTAGTTTCCAACTTTTCAGTTAGAGCGCCGCAATATTCAATTGAACTCAACAGAAATAATTATTTAAACAATTTATGTTTATTTATAATAATATTCTCTTGGAATAATGCTAGAAAGTTGCAGTTTTTTCTAAAATTTTTTACTTTTTCCACGTTTCAATTAGATTGAGGTAACAATCAATTCAAGTTGAAGAACCTGATTGTTTAAACAATTCATTTTTATTTTTTATAATATCCACATTGAATAATGCTAGACAGTTGTGGGTTTTCCTGAAATATTCAACTTTTTGTCCACTTTTTCACTTAGAGCGAGGTAAAACTTATTGAAATTTAACAAAAATAATTGTTCTAACAATTTATCATTGTTTATAACTATCTTCTCCTATAGTAATGCTAGATAGTTCCGGTTTTTTCTAACATTTTCCGCTTTTAGCAAACTTTTCACTCGGTGCGAGGTAATAATTATTAAAATTTGATAAAGATAATTGTTTAAACAAATAATTATTGTTTGTAACTATCTTCTCTGAGATAATTGCTAGAGAGGAGCGGTTTTTTATAAAATTTTCAACATTGATTTGGCTTTGCAGTTATGATAAAATAATAAACAAACAATGAAGAAAATAATTTTAGAAACAATCTATCTTTTTTATGAATATATTTTTCTGGAATGAATCAAATATTTAAAATATCCTTCCAATTTTCTACATAGATTAATATTTATCATTTGTTCCTAACTAAAAAGTCAAAGAAAAGCTAAAAAGTTCAGTAAACAACCAACAATTATGTTTGTTAAATTGCATCAATTACTTCCTCGCTCTATGTGAAAAGTTGACAAAAAGTAAAAAATTTCAGAAAAAAACCGCAACTGTCTAGCAATACTATCAGAGAGAATAGTTATAAACAATTATTTTTGTTAAATTTCAGTAATTATTACCACACTCTATGGGAGAAGTAGACAAAAAGTTGAAAATTTCAGAAAAAACCGCAATTTTTTAACGTTATTCAGATAGAACATGATTAAAAATGATAGTAAGTTGTTTAAACAATTATGCTTGCTAACTTTAATCAATTACTATCTCACTATAATTTAAAAGTTGGCCAAAAGTAGAAAATTGTAGAAAAAACTACAACTTTCTAGCATTATTCTAAGAGGATATTATTATATTGTTATAAATAATGTTAAATTATTTGAAGACTCATATCTATTAAATTTGATTTATAATTACCCTGATCTAACTGACAAATTGAAAACGAGTTGAAAAATTCGGAAAAAATCGCGACTTTTTAACTCTATTCTAAGAAAAAATGGTTAGAAACAATAAATTGTTTAAATAATTTATGTAAAAATCTTTTCATTTGTAAAAAGTAGTGTCTTATGCACTAAAAGCAATTTGTATTTAAATAACCGCAAAAAACCATAATTAGTGCTAAAAGCTCGTCAAACCCGATTTTTCAATTATGGGTTTTTTTTGGGACCCTATAAGACAGACTAATAATCATATAACAAATTATTATTTATAATATGCCCTTTCCCTTAATTTGACATTCAAAATTTCAATATTTGACAATTCTGAAAATAAGATTTATATAAAATAAATTGGACATATAGTATAGTATAAAGGAAATCATATGGGAAATTATATAGGAAACCATGTCGGAAACTACATGGGAAAATATATAGAATTAGCTTAACATTTAACTATAACATTCAAAAATTGAGCATTTTACAATTCTAAAAACAATCATTGAATAAAAAAATTGGACATGAGAAACTATATAAAAAACCATATAGGATACCATATAGGAAACCATATGGAAATCTCTATAGGACCTAGGATTGAATTACTATACAAGTTTCCCCTATGGTTTCCTATAATGTTTCCCGTGTAGTTTCTCCTATAGTTTCCTATGAAATTTTCTTCATGGGATTTTTCAATAGAGCAGCGCAAAAAGAACTCGAAAAGGGAAAATAGGGTAATATTTGTCACAGAAAAGGAGAAAATAAGGAAAAGTTTCAACATTTATTTTCATGTTTAGATTCCTGTGAAAAAAAATGTCTCTAACTCCGCTGGGATTCGAACCCAGGTCTACAGATTGCCGGTTACTACTCTAAGCTACGGTCATCCACTAATATTTTTTTATGAAATGAGGGTTTTTGATTTACTAGTCTAAACCAAAATGTTTATAGTCTTCAGCTGTAAAAAAATAATAATAGTGAATCTCAAAAATGTCAAAAATAATGGATCTTGTTTCCCTCCGTGGCTCAGTGGATTAAAGCACCAGACCGGCAATCTGTATACCTGGGTTCGAATCCCAGAGGAGCTAGAGAAAAATTTTTTTCAAAACTGAAGAATATAACCATTTTGATTTAGATTAGTAAATCAAAAGCCGTCATTCCATCGACGATATTTTTCAAATCTTCAATTGAAAATTGTTTATATTTGAAAAGTTACATGTAAAATTGATGATTTAGAAGATGTTAAATTTGAAACTCCTAAAAATTGTCTAATATCACAAAATCAAAATTGTTTATTTTCAAAATTTTTTAATTTCAAACGCTCATAATTTAAAATTCGCCAAGTATTAAACATTATCTATTCAAAATTTTAAATCAAATCCTGAGGGCTAAAACAATTTAAAATTAAAATCTGCTTCAATGTTTCAATTTTAAAATAAAAAATACCTTTTTTTGGATTTTTATGGTCTTGAAAAAAGCTTAGGTTTCTTCATTTAAGAAAAAGTAAGGGAAAGAGGTTTGTTTAATTGTTGAAAATCTTAACATTAACTAAATATTGTATGAAATGTGTATTAAAAAATAGTTCCTTTTGAATTGATTATATTCTATAGTTTATTAAATTTGTGTTCAATCAGAAAATGTCATTGAAGTTAGTTGTAAGTCTTGTAATTCTTGTTTGAATTACGGTCTAATCGAAAATTTAGCATTACAATATACCTAACATAATGATCGTTATTCAAATTTAAACTAAAGAATCTTCAATGTTGACAGACAGACCATCGTAATTTATTAGAGTTTTCAAAAATAGTTAAACTAGGTTGATTACATGCCCAAGTGGAAAAAGGAGGACATGACATCTCCCCCCTCCCCCGTGATAAGACCAAAATTAAATTTTTTTGGCTTATGAATTTTTTAAAATGTTTATTTACATATTTTTCAGATTCTCCAATAGGATTTAAATATTTGGTTAAAAATTCGTCATTTTTGGCAGAAAATTTATATTCTTGCGGAAACATTCGATTTTTGTTAAAAAGTTAAACATCCGCACCCGACCGGCAATCGGAAGTTCTGAGGTTCGATTCCTAGCGGAGCGAAAGGAGAGGATCTTTTTTCAACAAAAAATTAATTTAAATTTTCACATTTTCTTTTTGCAATTTTTTTTCAGTTTCAAAATTAACTGTTTCTAAAAAATTTTACTTTTTAGTTTGACATCTTAACTACTTTTTTGTTATAAATTACTCTTCTTCGTTGAAAATCCATCTACTTGTTTGAGGATCCAACTATTTTGTTGAAAATTAGTCTTTTTTTAGATTCAACTAGTTGATATTTGCTGTTTTTTTCAAATAAATGTTTTAAACTGAAAATTTAATTATTTTATTATTGGTTGAAAGTTGGTCTTTTTTAGTCGAAAATACGAATATTTGGTTGGAAATTCGTGTATTTTGTTGAAAATTCGTCTTTTGGTGTTAAAATTCACTTTTGTGATAGAACGGTCATCTTTCTTGGTTGAAAATTGACTTTTTCGTGGAACATTCAACTGTCATCGAGAAAATTTGTCTTGTTGGCTTAAAAATAATAACTAAGTGGTTTATTTAATTTTAGGGGAGAGTGGGGAGTTGTGGGCCACGCTTTGTTTTCAAGACATAACTTCTCCGAACATCGATAAATTGTCAATGTATGAACTGGTATTTGTATTAAACTACTCAATACATCAACTGGAGACCACAATTAATAAAATTCGTTGATGCGCGAGAAATATTTAGGATGACGTAAATCTTATAAAAATCGATATTTGTGATTTTGGTGGGGAGTTGTGGGCCATGACAAAAAATAAAAGAAAATGGCATATTCCAGTAGTTTATGTTTATTAAAGTTGCAGCAAATAAAAATTAATGATTTTAAAAAATGGAAAAAAAAATTATTGCGATTCACAATGTATGAAAGTGTAATATCCGGTCCTCATGTTGGCACATTTCAAGTGCACAGCACGGTCGCACATGTTGCAGTGAACTGTGTTGTTCCGATTTAAAATCTTTGGCCTTTTTCCCTTGCAGATATTGCAAAAGTCCTTTCAGAACAAGAGAAAAGAAGTTTCACTTGAAAAATTGAAATACGCATTAAGAATGTTTGGCCCACGACTCCCCACTAATGGTGGCCCACGACTCCCCACGGCCCCCTACTAATTATAAAGACGAATTTTTCCGATGGCAGTTGGATTTCCGACCAAAAAAGATGAATTTAATAAAGTATTTGAATTTTCAACCAACAAGATTGATTTTATACCAAAAGATGCATTTTCAACAAAGAAGAAAGGAAAGACGATTTTCCAACAAAATACATAAATTTGTAACTAAAAAAGATGAGTTTAAAAACCAAAAATGGAATCATTATATTTTCAGTTGAACAAATAATTTTTTTGACTAAAAAGAAGAACGAATTTTTAATAAATCAGTTCAACTTTTAAAAAAATAATTAAACTCTCGACCGAGTAGTTAAAATTTAACCAAATTTGTTAACCTATACTTTCAAAATGCAGCAATTTGGTTTAATTTCAACTATTTGGTTGAAATTTTACTGATTTTGTTGAAAATTGAACTATTTTGTTAAAATAGTTTTTTTTTGGTCAAATTTCATGTAAAAAATTCAACTGTTTTGTTAGAAATTCGTTCTTTTTCATGGTAAAAGTTCCATTGGAGAACCAATCCAACTCATCCGAATTATTCCGGAATCTATATCCGAACCAGTCCGAGTTAATCCGAACTGATCCGAAAAAAGTTTTACATTTCGTTCGATCTAAATCGGTTAAAAATTAATCCGACTCAATCCGATTCAATCCAATTCAATCCGATCTCGGAATCATTCGGGTTCCATCAGATTGAAAATCGATTTAGTACAATCCGAGTTCGGATTGATTTGGATTCTTCTGGATTGAAAATTTGGTTTGTTTGGAAGTTCGGATTGAACCGAACTGAGTCGGATTAATTTTTAACCGATTTGGATCGAACGAAATGTAAAACTTTTTTCGGATCAGTTCGGATTAACTCGGACTGGTTCGGATATAGATTCCGGAATAATTCGGATGACTTCGGATTGATTAGGAATGAATTCCTATCCGAATCTTTCGTCAGGGGAGGGGAAAATGTAAAAGGCGATTGTAGGGAATTTTTTATAAAAAAAGGTTAATTTTGTCTTTTGACCAAAAAGTAGGACAATTTGAACTAATTATAATAGAGAATCCTGTAAGTAAAAAAAAAGCTTTCACTACTCACGATAGAGAGAAAAATCAGCGTTTCAAACGACGCTTATTCGTCGTTTGAAACTACGAGTCTTGATCGTCGTTCAAAACGACGAGAACTGTAGCTTGAAATGACGAAATCGTCGTTGAAAACGACGATACGTATCGTCGTTTGAAACCACGACTCTCGTCGTTTGAAACGACGTGGATCGTGGCTTGAAACGATGATCGCGCTGCAACCAAAATAAGCCCCGCCCATATCAGCACGCTTGCGCGTGTTACAATGCAAGAGTTTCGTAGTTTCAAACGCTGATTTTTCTCTCCGTGTAGTTTTGAACAGAATAATTTTGTTTATTTAAAACAGACAATTTCATTTTCAAATATCGTATACTTAAAGAAAATGGGGAAGGGGGAAAGTGTTTAGAGAATAGGGAAAAAAGGGAAATTTAGAAAAAGGAAAAATGCAGGGGTTTGAACTCGTCTTCGGCTCGCACACTCCCCTGCGGCTCGTGCTGGCTCGCCTACGACTCGTACTGCAAACTTACATTCAGCTCGTACTGGTTTCTCCTATATCAACCTGCAAATACAGAAGCAAATTATTGTTTAAGTAAATACAGATCTTTTAAAAAATTAGATTTATGACATTTTTGCAGAAAGCTGATTTTCGAAAAGAGGATACAATTTTACTTTCGGAAAAACAAGATAGGGTTAATATGAAACTGGCTGAACTTGATGAAATAACGAGGAAAATCCAACGAATGATTGGGCTTAGTGATCCATCTAGTCGTCGCTTTGCAGAAATGTTTGAAATGTTACCTTATCCTCACCAAAAAAAGGTTACTTTTTCAATTTAATTTTTTAAGATTTTTGAATATTTCAGATGGGTCAAATTAAATTTTCAAGAAAAAAATTCATTTTTTGCCAAATAGTTGAATTTTCAACGAAAAAAGATGAATACTTAATAAAAAATTGAATACATAATTTATATTTTGAACAAAAAGAGATTTTCGTTTTAAATGAACGAATTTTCAACCAAAAAGACCATTTTTCAACGAACATTATAAATCTTCAAAAAAAAAAATGAATTCTCAAAATAGTAGTTCAAGTTTTAACCAAGTAGTTGGATTTCCAAACCAAAAATATGATTTTATCAGAAAAAAAAAAGAATTATGTTGTAACAATTTTTGAAAATTTTTCAAATAAAAATTCAAAAAAATATTCTCTTACAATTAACTTCTCAAGATAAAAGCTTCCTTTAATTACCCTATCAAATCGTAAGGAAAATTTTTTATTATCTTGCAACTTTTCTCAATTTCAAAAGACCCTTTTTCGAAATCTTAAAAAAATCTACTTTTTGTTTTAAATTTTATTTAATATTCTCAAGATTTATATAATTTTTTAATCTTTTTGAAAAGTTTGGAAACATTAAAATATCTTCAAAAATGACTATTAAATAAAATAATATCCTGTAAAATAGAAAAAAATTCCTTAAAATCTTCTAGATTTTTTTCTACTCTTTTGAGTACTCTTGAACGTTTTCGAAATTCTTAAAAAGCTTATACATTTTTTATTCGATACCTTCCAAAATTGAAATATTTTGTTTCAAAATCTTCATTCATTTTCGAAATTTTTGGACTTATTTGAAATGTTTTGAAATCTTTTTCAGTTTTCTTTAATTAATTTTTCAAAATAAAAAAGCAGTTTAAATTTTACCAGGATTTTTCAGAGAAAAAAACACATTTAACATTTTCCCAGCCATCTCAAGTCAAATTTTTTAATCTCTTAAAACTTTTCAAAATTCTTAGAAAGCTTATTTTTTTTTTGAAATCTTCAGAAATATACATTTTGTTTAAATTTTATTTAATATTCTCAAGATTTACATAATTTCCTTATCTTTTTAAAAAGTTCTGAAACTTCAAAATATATTTGAAAATTAGTATCATATAGAATAATAAATTTTTCAACAACTTAAAAAAAAAGTAAAATAAAAATAAATTGCATTAAATCTTCCAGATTTTTTTCTACTCTTCTAACAATGTTTGAAAATCTTTTCAAATTTTCTTTGAAATATAATTTTTTTAAATGAAATGTGATTCTGAGTTTTCTCACGAATCTTAGGAAAATATTTTTATTCTCTTGAAACCTTTCAAAATTCTTAAAAGCTTATACATTTTTTGTTCGATATATTCAAAAATTGAAATATTTTGTTTTAAAATTTTCTACCATTTCCAAAATTTTCGAAATTATTTGAAATGTTTTGAAATCTTTTTGAATTTTCTTTAATTCATTTCTCAAAACAAAAAATCAATTAAAATTTTACCAGGAATCTTTAAAAAAAACCTATTTCAAATTTTCCCAGCAATCTTAAATCAAATTTTTTAATCTCTTAAAACTTTTCAAAATTCTTAGAAAGCTTACTTTTTTTAAATCTTCAAAAATCTACA
This sequence comes from Andricus quercusramuli, assembly GCA_932178445.1. Classification (NCBI taxonomy): domain Eukaryota; kingdom Metazoa; phylum Arthropoda; class Insecta; order Hymenoptera; family Cynipidae; genus Andricus; species Andricus quercusramuli. The sequence goes on from CAKNXH010062548.1 coordinate 68,382, forward strand.
TTTTGTTTTAAATTTTTCCTAATATTCTCAAGATTTATATAAACTTTATTTTTTTTTAAAGTTCTAAAGCTTGAAGATATCTTTGAAAATGATTATCGTATAAAATAATAATAAATTTTTCTAAAATTGTTAAAAAACCTGTGAAATAAAAAAAATTGCCCTGAAATCTTCCAGATTTTTTTCTAATCTTCTAGCAATTTTCAAAAATCTTTTTAAATTTTTCTTAAAAGTTAATTTTTCAAAATAAAAAATGATTTTAAGTCTTCTCACGAATCTTAGGAAATATTTGTATTCTCTTAAAACTTTTCAAAATTCTTAGAAAGCTTATTTTTTTAAATCTTCAGAAATCTACATTTTGTTTTAAATTTTACCTAATATTGTCAAGATTTATATAAACTTTTAATCTTTTTAAAAAGTTCTAAAGCTTCAAAATATCTTTGAAAATGTTTAGCATATGAAATAATAATAAATTTATCCAAAAATGTTAAAAATCCTGTAAAATAAAAAAAATTGCCCTAAAATCTTCCAGATTTTTTTCTACTCTTTTAGCAGTCTTCAAAAAACTTGTGAAATTATTTTTAAAAGTTATTTTTTCAAAATAAAAAATGATTTTAAGTTTTCTCACGAATCTTAGGAATATATTTTTATTCTCTTGAAACCTTCCAAAATTTTTAAAAAAGCTTATACATTTTTTGTTCTATATCTTTAAAAAATTGAAATATTTTGTTTTATAATCTCCTACATTCATTTCCGAAATTTTGAAAATTATTTGATATGTTTTGAAATCTTTTTCAGTTGTCTTTAATTCATTTTTCAAAATAAAGAATCAGTTTAAATTCTACCAGGAATCTTTTTCAGAAAAAAACTCATTTCAAATTTTCCCAGCAATCTCAAGACAACTTTTTTAATTTTTTAAAACCTTTCAAAATTGTTAAAAAGCTTTTTTTTGAAATCTTCAAAAATATACATTTTGATAAATTTTTTTTAAATCTTCTCAAGATTTGCATTATTTTCGAATCTTTTTAAAACTTCTAACACTTTGAGATATCTTACCAAACGTAATTGTTTAAAAAATGTATTATTTCTTATAACTATATTCTCTGAGGTAATTGCTAGAAAGTTGCTTTTTTATGAAATGTTGAACTTTGCTTTGGCTTTTCAGTTATAAACAAATAATAAATAAATAAAGAAGAAAATCATGTTCTAAACAATCTCTCCTTCTTTCGAATATATTTTTCGTTTTTTTTTTATTTTCTTATTTTTTTTATTTATTTATTTTATTTTTATATTCTTTATTTTTATCTTCTTATTTTTTTATCTTCTATATGGATCATAATGAACATAAATTTACCTTAAAGTAGTTACTGAGAGCCTTTTTGTTTACATAATCATTATCATTAATATTTATTATTAGTTTCTAACTAAAAATTCAAAGAAAAGCTGAATATTTCTGAAAAACTTACACATTTCTAGCATTACTTTAAAAGAAGATATTTTTAAACAATAATAAATTGCTTAAACAATTATGTTTGTTAATTTGCATTAATTACCACCTCAATAATTGAAAAGTAGACAAAAACTTAAGAATTTCAGAAAAAACCGCAACTATCTTGCATTACTATAGGAGAATATAGTAATAAACTACATATACTAATTTGTTTAAACAATTATTTTTGTTAAATTGCATCAATTCTTACCTCGCTCAAAATGAAAAGTTGCCAAAAAGTGGAAATTTTCTGAAAAAAATCGCAGCTATCTAGCATTTCTATAGGAGAAGTTAGTTATAAACAATAATAATTTGTTTAAACAACGATCTTTTTCTAATTTCATCAAGGATTACTTTACTGTAAGTGAAAAGTAGGCAGAAAGTAGAATATTTCAGGAAAAATTGCAACTTTCTAGCATTATTCTAAGAAAAGATAGTTATAAACAATAATAATTTGTTTAAGCAATTATGTTTATTGAATAACATTAATTATTGCCTGGCTCTGAGTGAAAAGTTAACAAAAAGTGGAAAAGTAAAAAAATCGGCAACTTTCTAATAATTTATTCAAACAATTAATATTATCTTGAACAATAATCAATTGTTTAAACATATATGTTTGTTAACTTAAATTAATAATTATTTTACTCGCATTGAAAATTCAAAAACAAGTTGAAAAAATCGGAAAAAATCGTGATTTCCTAACAATTTTTTAACACAAGATAGTTATAAACAATGATAATTCTTTAAACAATTATGTTCACTAAATCGTATTAATTATCACCTCACTCTTAGTAAATAGTGGACAAAAAGTTGAAAATTTCAAAAGAAAACCGCAACAATTTAGCATTACTATAGAAGAAGATAGTTATAAACAATAATAATTTGTTTAAACAATTGTATTTGTTGAATTTGAATAATTATTACCTTACTATAGATGAAAAGTGGACGAAAAGTTGCATATTTAAAAAAAAACTAAACTTTTTGTCATTATTTAAAGAGAATATTATTAAAAATAATGATTAATTGTTTAAACAATTAGGTTTCTTAACTAGAATTGATAATTACCTCACACTGATTGAAAAATTGGAAATTGGTTGAAAAATTAGGGACAAACCGGGACTTTCTAACTACACTTTGAAAGAAAATTGCTAAAAATAATAACAAATTATTTGATAAATTTATTTTAACATCTTATTATTAGTCGAAAGTAATTTTTTATGTATTATAAATAATTTATATTGAAAAAACCGTAAACAAGTCGCAATTAGCGCCCTGGCGAAAGTATCGGATAGGAATTCCTTCCGAATCAATCCGAAGTCATCCGAATAATTCGTGAACCTGTATCCGAACCAATCCGAGTTAATTCGAACAAATCCGAACAAAATTCTACATTTCGTTCGATCGAAATCGGTTAAAAATTAATCGGACACAATCCGGTTCAATCCGAACTTCCAATCCGAATAAATCCCACCCAAATTTTCAATCCGAATGAATCCGAATTCCGATTGACCTAAAACGATTTTCAATCCGAATGAATCTAATTCAATCCGAATGAATCCAATTCAATCCGAACTCGGATTCGTTCGGATTCATTCGGATTGAAAATTCAATGTATATCAATCCAAGTTCGGATTGATTCGGATTTATTTGGATTCAAACTTTGGTTCGGATTGGTTCGTGTTAGAGTTCGGATCGAACCGGATTGAGTCGGATTAATTTTTAAACGATTTGGGTCAAACGAAATGTAGAACTTTTTTCGGATTGGTTCGAATTGACTCGGATTGGTTCGGATACAGATTCCGGAATGATTCGGATTGGTTCGGAAAGAATTCCTATCCGATATTCGAATATTATTCTTAATTTAAATAATTGAACATGAACAAAATTTAGATCGGAGATGCAAGATCTTTAGATGAGGAAGAAGAGAATGAAAAATCAATTGAGGCCGTTGAAACGGAAAACAAAGAAAAACATAAAGCAGATATTGAAGAAGATGATGAATTTGATATGCCACAGATAGAATATCCGGAAGACAAGTGTGTTTTTTCTTATCTGTGATCATGCTTCGCTTCATACCTTGAGTAGAAAATAGCACATTGTGCCACAAGTGCGGAAAGTAGGCAGTTCTACACGAGTGTGAAGTTTGCTATACGAGCCAGCGCACAGTGGGAAAAAATGACTTTTTTAGTTCGAAATAAGGTACAACCCACAAATATTGACTGATTTGAAAAAAAAAAATTTTGAAAAGAAGCTAATAAGATTTATAAGAGAGCTGCCAAACTTGATTTTTGAATTAGGGTTTACATTTTTTTTATAAATAAACAAATATGACGAAAAAATTACCATTTTTTCTATTTGACGTTCCCGGTGCTCGTCAATAACAGGAAAATTGTTGAAATTGTCTAAGTTTCATAGAGTAACATTAGTTACAGATGGTCCAATATTATACAATAAACAAAAAAAATTATAATCAAATTATTTGTTGGAAAAATTTTTTCTGCAATTTTCCTTAATTATACGTTTTTTTGAGTTATATTACAAAAAATTTGAATGAAAACAATATCATATTTAAAAAATTTTCTCTTCAGATGATTATTTATATTATAAACAAATTTAATGAACAAATGCAGTAATTAGGCATTTTTCGAAAATGAAACACAGAAAAATCGTTTTTTTCTGTGTTTTAAATAGGAACTTTCTGATAATTTTAGCAAAATTATAAATTTGTTGATTAATTTTATGATTTTTTTAAACAAATTTAATAAACAAATGCATTATTCGGGCATTTGTCGGCAGAAAAATTCAGTTTTTTAATGCCAGTCTTTTCAGTAGGAAACTTGATGAAAAAATCAGCAAAATTCATAATAAGTTGATAAATTTTATGATTTTTTAAACAAATTTAATAAACAAATGCATTAATCAGGCAGTTGTCGATAGAAAAATTCATTTTTTTTTATGTCAGTCTTTCTAATTGGGAACTTCATGATAACTTCAGCAAAATTCATAATTTTTTGA
>CAKNXH010062548.1:78241-90015 GCA_932178445.1 Andricus quercusramuli
ATTTTCAAAATAGCTGCATTTGCAATTAAATAGTTGAATTTTCAACAGAGTAATTTTATTTTCAAATAAAAAAGATTATTTTCCAAGCAAATGCACAGTAGAATTTTCAACAACAACACAAATTAATTTTAGACGAAGCAAAAGAGACGAATTTCCCGAAAAATAGTGGAATTTTCAACAAAATAATTTAATTTTGACAAAGTGATTACATTTTCGACCAAACAGTTGAATTTTCAACAAAATTATCAAATTTTCAACAAAATAGTTAAATTTTCAATAAAGTAATTGAATTTTCAAGTGAATAGTTAAATTTTTAACCAAATAGTTGAATCTTTAAGCCAAAGAGATGAATTTTTTAGAAGACAGTTGAATTTTCAACCCAGAACATTTTTACAAAAAATTAAATTTCCAATCCAAAAACACGAATTTGTTACCTAAAAAGTCGAATTCCCGACAAAACAGTTACATTTTTAACAAAATAATCAAATTTTAAACTAAATAGTTGCATTTTTTATAAAAAAGATAAATTCTCAGGGAAAAATGGTTGATATTTCAATCAAACAAATTTTTTCAGTCAAGAGAGAAATAAAATTTCAACCAAATAGTTGAATTTTCAAACCAAAAAGGTGAAATTTCTACAAATAATTGCATTGTCAACCCGAAAATATAAATTTTTAATGAAGAATTTTATTTTCAACCAAATAGTTGAATTTTTGTCAAAGAAGATTAATGTTATTCCAAAAAAGACGATTTTTTAAACAAAATATATGAATTTTCAACCAAAATTTATTATTAATAATAATTTAATAATTTAATAATAATAATTGGTTTAACCAAAAAGGATGAATTTCCAACCAAGAAGATTAATTTTTTGCGAAAAAAAGGCAAATTTTCAACAACAAAATAAGCGTAATTCTTTTAAAAAAAGAAGCAACAGGAGAATAAGGGAAAGAGTGTGAAGTCTGCAACCGAATATCGATCAAATCATCTGAAGAGCGATCCGTCACCTCAGTGACTGTTTTTTAATTTTTTTTTTCATCCTCGATTTTCGCGCTTCCGATATCCTAATATCTCCTAATATTAAACATTCCTACAGTGATTATGTCAGATAAGCCTCTGAAACCGGATGGTAAGAAAAGATAAAAAATTTAGCGCCTCCTCTCAATTTTTTCCATTCCAAATATTTTTTGAGGCTAGTTGTCAGACCCGTTTTTTATGCAGCCAATTTTCAAGATCCAGAATTATGATTCGGGAAATTACGAATTGAAATTTTCCCGATAGGTACAAATTAGAGGAGGCCTTATTGGAAAAGGACAGCGCGGTAGACTGTCTGCAGAGAAAAGTATGCGGTCTGCAGGCTGAAATGCGAATAGTTGTCAAGGAAAATACCGAATTGAGTCGACAGGTAGCCTGCTTAAATAAAAAAATTGCAACACCATCCTGCTGTTATTCTTGTCCAGGAGGGTCTTCGCCAGTGTCGACACCAGCCTTGCCTACTTACTCGTACAGTAGTTCAGCTCATCCGGATGACACTTCCTGTACCTGCAAGTTTTGCCTTCAGGAAAGTATTGGAGACACTCTACCTCGCCCTGCTGGTAATATATAATTATTTACAAAATTTTGTTATTATAAATTTCGATTTTAAAACGATTGCTTCGGACAAATAATATTTGAAGAACAAAAAAAATCTGCCTCAGTCCGGATTTGAACCGGGAACTCTACTATCCATGAGTGGATCGTTGATTAATTACACGGAGAAAAAACTCCGGGGTTTAGCGCAAGAGAGTTCAAGGCATTGAGTACAGTTCCACCTACCAAGCTTCGGCAGCGTGGCGTCGGTTATACGTGAGTGGCGTGGCGTATCCAGTGGCTTGGAGGTGGAGGGGATACATAGGTTGGAAAGAGAAGACGGATACCACTCTCGGACTCCTCGCTTGCTCCTGTGTATCCCCTCCACCTCCAAGGCGCATGACAGGCCGCGCCACTCACGTATAAGCGACGCCACGCCGTCAAAGCTTGGTCGGTGGAACTCCACGGACTTTCTCGGTGAGTCTCCTTGCAATTTGCCTTTAGACCACGCCTTCTGCCTGTTGACAGGTTCGCACCACGAAATGTTCGCAGGAGGCGTGGCCTAAAGGCAAATCGCAAGGAGACTCACCGAGAAAGTCCGTGGAGGCTCTTGGAAATTTCGCTGGCACTTTTGGAATTAATGCGTGACAAATGTTCGCGCGCTATTGTCTACATTTTTCTCTCCGTGTACGTTAAACAATTTTTGGCTGAGGGAGATTTTCTTGTTCTTCAAATTTTATTTGTACGAAGTAATCGTGTCAACATCGAAATTTATATTGATTAAAAAATTTAAAAAATCGGACTTTAACATCTATAAATTGTAATACAATTTTTCAAATATTATTTTAAAAATATTATTAACTGACGTCTGGGGCGGACTGGGATTTGATCATAAGGGATTATCCATAAACTAAGTTTTTCGCATTTCTAATGAGTTGCTCTATAGTGAGTAGATTTTCCGACTACAAAGAAGAGTTTAAAATGGTTGAATTTTCAACAAAATAATGATATTTTTGACAAAGTTGAATTTTTTACCAAGCTTATAAAATTTGAACAAAATAGTTGAATTTTCAACAAAATAGTTGAATTTGCAACAAAATAGTTGAATATTCAACAAAATAATTGAATTTTCAACCAAATAGTTGCATTTTCAACAAACTAATTAAATTTTCAAAACGGTAATTCAATTTTCAACAAAGAAAGATGATTTTTCAAAATAACTACACTCGCGGGTAAATAGTTGAATTTTCAACAAAGTAATTTTATTGTCAATCAAACAAGATGATTTTCAAACCAAATGCAGGGTACAATTTTCAGCAACAACAAACATTAATGTTACACCAAGCAAAAGAGACGAATTTTCATTAAAAAAGTTCAATTTTTAACCAAATAATTGCATTTTTAATAAAATACCTGCATTTGTAACAAAATAGTTAAATTTTCAACAAAGAAGTTCAATTCTCAACCAAGAAAGATGATTTCTCAAAATAACTACATTTACAATTAAATAGTTGAATTTACAATGAAGTAATTCAATTTTCAACCAAGGAAGATGATTTTTAATTAAATGCGTAGTAGAATAATTTTCAACAACAACAAACATTAACTTTCGATCAAGCAAAAGGACGAATTTTGAAAAAAATAGTTGAATTTTCAACAAAATAATTTAATTCACAACCAAATAGTTTAATTTGCAACGAAATAGTTGAATATTCAACAAAATAATTAAATTTTCAACAAAATAGTTGAATTTTCAACAATATAGTTGAATTTTCAAGAGAGTTATTCTATTTTCAACCAAGAAAGAGAATTTTTTGAAATAGCTGCATTTACAATTGAATAGTTGAATTTTCAACAAAATAATTGAATTTTCAATAAAATAACTAAATTTTCAATCAACTAGTTGAATTTTCAATAAAATAATTATATTTTAAACAAAGTTGAATTTTGAACCAACCTTATGAAATTTTAACAAAATAGTTGAATTTTCGACAAAGTAATTCAATTTTCAACCAAGAAAGATGATTTTTTAACCAAATACATAGTACAATTCTCAGCAAAAACAAACATTAATGTTAGACCAAGCAAAATAGACGAATTTTCATCAAAATAGTTCAATTTTTACCTAAATAAATTTTTAATGAAATACCTGATTTTTAACCAAATAGTTGAATTTTCAACAAAGTCATTCAATTGTCAACCAAAAAAGATGATTTCTCAAAATAACTGCATTTACAATTATATAGTTGAATTTTCAAAACAAAATGATTTAATTTTCAACCAACTAAGGTTAGTTTTTAACTAAACGCATAGTAGAATTTTCAGCAAAAACAAACATTAATTTTAGATCAAGCTAAAGGACGAATTAAACAAAAAAATAGTTGAATCTTTAAAGAAATAGTTAAATTTTTAATGAAATAGTTGAATATTCAACAAAATAATTAAATTTTCAACAAAATAGTTGAATTTTCAATAAAATAACTCAATTTTCAATCAACTTGTTGAATTTTCAACAAAATAATTATATTTTAAACAAGTTAAATTTTTAACCAAGCTTATGAAATTTTAACAGAATAGTTGAATTTTCGACAAAGTAATTACTTTTTCAACCAAGAAAGATGATTTCTCAAAATAACTGCATTTACAATTAAATAGTTGAATTTTCAAAACAAAATGATTTAATTTTCAACCAACTAAGCTTATGTTTTAACTAAACGCATAGTAGAATTTTCAGCAAAAACAAAAATTAATTTTAGATCAAGCTAAAGGACGAATTAAACAAAAGTTGAATCTTTGAACAAATAGTTAAATTTTCAATGAAATAGTTGAATATTTAACAACATAGTTGAATTTTCGGCAAAATAATTTCATTATCAACCAAGAAAGATGATTTATTAACAAAATATATAGTACAATTTTTAACAACTATAAACAATAATTTTAGATCCAGCAAAAGAGACGAATTTTCAACAAAATAGTGGAATTTTCAACAACGTCATTCAATTTTCAAACAAAAAAGATGATTTTACAAAATATTCGCATTGACAATTAAATAATTGAATTTTCAAAAAAGGAATTTAATTCTCAACCAAAAAAGATGATTTTTCAACCAAACGCATAGTAAAAATTTCAAGAACAACAAACGTTGAATTTAGACAAAACAAAGGAGACGAATTTTCATAGAAATAGTTGAATTTTCAGCATAATAATTAAATTTTTAAACAAACAGTCAAATTTTGAACAAAATAGTTGAATTTTCAACAAAGTTATTCAATATTCAACCAAGAAAGATGATTTTTCAAAATAGCGTCATTCGCAATTTGATAGCTAAATTTTCAACGAAGGAATATTATTTCCAAACAAAAAAGATGATTTTTCAACCAAATGTACAGTAGAATTTTCAACAACAAATATTAATTTTAGACAAAGCAAAAGAGACGAATTTCAAAAAAAAAAGTTGAATTTTTAACCATAAAGATCCATTTTTAACCAAATAGTTGTATTTTGAACAAAATTGTTGGATTTTCACATAAAGAGTTGCATGTGCAACAAAACAATTGAATATTCAACAAAATAATTAAGCTTTCAAACCAAATAGTTGAATTTTCAAATAAATATTTCAATTTTCAACAGCATAATTAAATTTTCAACCAAGTCTTTAATTTTTCAACCAGCTAGTTGAATTTTCAAGAAAATAGTTGAATTTTCAATAAAATAATTACATTTTTAACCAAATAGTCGAATTTTGTAACAAAATAGTTGAATTTTCAACGAGTTAATTCAATATTCAACCAAGAAAGCTGATTTTTCAAAATAGCGGCATTCACAATTTAATAGTTGAATTTTCAACAAAGGAATATTATTTTCAACCAAAAAAGATGATTTTTCAACCAAATGCACAGTAGAATTTTCAATAACAACAAAAATATTAATTTTAGACGAAGCAAGGGAGACGAATTTCCAAAAAAATAGTTGAATTTCCAAACAAATAAATTCATTTTCGAGCAAATAGTTGTATTTTGAACAAAATAGTTGGATTTCCAAACAAATAGTTGCATTCGCATCGAAACAGTTGAATATTCAACAAAATAATTAAGTTTCCAACAAAATAATTGAATTTTCAACAACGTAATTCCATTTTCAACCAAAAAAGATGATTTTTCAAAATAGCTGCATTTACAATTAAATAGTTGAATTTCCAACAAAATAGTCGAATTTTCAACAAAATAATTATATTTCAAACCAAATAGTTGAATTTTTAACAAAATATTTGAATTTTCAACAAATTAGTTAAATTTTCAACCAAGTAGTTCAATTTTCAATCAAGAAAGGTGATTTTTCAAAATAGTTGCATTTACAATGAAATAGTTGAATTTTCATTAAACTCATTTTATTTACAACCAAAAAGGATGATTTTTCAAAATAGCTGCATTCACAATTAAATAGTTGAATTTTGAATCAGCTAGTTGAATTTTCAACAAAAAATTATATTTTAAACCAAATAGTTGAATTTTCAACAAAACAATTGAATTTTCAACAAAATAATTAACTTATCAACCCAAAGGTTGAATTTCCAACTAAAAAGTTGAATTTTTAACAAAATAATAAAATTTTTAAGCAAATTGTTGAATTTTCAACAAAATCGTTGAATTTTCAATCAATTAGTTGAATTTTCAACCAAGTAGTAAAATTTTTAACCAAAACAAAAATTCAAACAAAAGATCGAGGACATCTTTCGCAAAAGTCACAAACTTTATTAAAGAAATATTTTATAAAACTAATGGCATTTCTTGGAATCTCAAAAATTAAACTTGAATCTTTCAAATCATTACAAAATCCTTTAAACTCTTGAATTCTATTAAAAATTAATTAAATTAAATTAATATATATTAAGAGGTTTTAAAATCATTGAAATCCTCAGAAGTTTGATAAAATCCATTAAATTCCTTGGATTTTTTCAAGATATCTTAAAATCATTTAAAACCTTGGTAATCCCTTGACATTTTTTAAATCTCTTTAAAATCTTTTGAAATGTTTTAAAATATCCTCAAATATTTTAAATATCTTGAGAATTCCTTGGAATCTTTTAAAATCCCTTAAAATCATTAATAATTTTTGAAATTTCACCAAACTCTTGAAATATATTGGAAAAGACTTGGAAACTTTTAAATAAGCTAAAATATTTAAAATCCTTTGAAAGCTTTGGAAATACCTTAAAATATTTGAAAATCCTTTGAAATCTTTGAAATCTTGTAAAATTCCTTGAACTGCCCTAAAATCTTTAAAATTTATTAAAACGTTTTTAAGCTCTAAACATTCCTCAAGCTAATTAAAATCCGCTTCTGAATGCTCTAGCGTCTGCTTTTGATTGCTTTAGCATCTGCTTTTAACTGCCTTAGAGTCCGCTTCTGATTGCCCTAGCGTCCACGTCTGACTGCTCTAGCGTCCACTTCTGACTGCCCTAGCGTCTGCTTCTGACTTCCCTTGTGTCCGCTTAAGACTGCTCTAGCGTCCTCTTCTGAATGGCCTAGCGTTCGCTCCTGACTGCTTTAGCATCTGTTTCTGACTTCCCTAGCGTCCGCAGCAGACTGCTCTAGCGTCTGCTTCTGAATGCCCTAGCGTTCACTCCTGACTGCTCTAGCGTCTGCTTCTGACTTCCCTAGCATTCGCTCCTGACTGCTCTAGCGTCTGTTTCTGACTTCCCTAGCGTCCGCAGCAGACTGCTCTAGCGTCCGCTTCTGAATGCCCTAGCGTTCGCTCCTGACTGCTCTAGCGTCTGCTTCTGCCTTCCCTAGCGTCTGCTTCTGACTGCTCTATCATTCGCTCCTGACTGCTCTAGCAGAAACCATTTCCGTTCCGTTCACGCGGTACGCTAGGGTGACGTCTTCACTTTCTATAATTATGATTACCATCAAATTTAAAAAACAACTAATGGAGAATTGATCTTTTTTATTTCAGGAAATCTAGAGAGCAATAAGTGTCGGACTGTCCCTGGTAAATTTAATATTTAAATAAAAAAATTGAATTTTTGGAAAAATTGGTAGTTGATTGCATTTTTTATTGCAGGTACCCCAAGACTTGCTGGAGGTGGTTCCCGAGGAAACTATTTTTCACTCGAGAATAACATTTTAAGAGGGGACATGTCCTGTGGAAGCCCCATGGGTACAAAAGATCTTAGCTCCCCAAGACCTGCTTCGAGAGGAGCCTGCCCTGCAGAATTAGAGCACAATATTAATTTGTATGGACAGAATACGAAGCACATAGTACGTTAAAATTATATTTTATATTTTATAGGGTGAATTTTGAGAAAAATGAATTATTTTGAATAAAATTAGTTTAGGTAAAATAATTAATTTAATACGAAACGCTTCAAATTCCTAAGATTCAAGCTCAAAATATATTGCATTTTCAACGAAAGAGACAAGTTTTTTGGAAGACTGTTGAATTTTCAACAAATAACTCAGTTTTTAACAAAGAAAGATGAATTTTTAATCCAAAAGGCCGAAAGTTTTTAACAAAATAGTTGAATTTTTAACAAAATACTTGAACTTTCTAACAAATGGTTGAATTCTCAACGTACAAAGAATAAATTTTCAACCAACAGTGAAACAGTTAAATTTTTAATAATAAAAAAATTAATTTCGACTAAAAAAAAACAGATTTTCAACGAACCAGTTAGGTTTTCAACTGAAAGGGTAATCTTAAAAAAAGTAAAGTTTTAACAAAGTACATAGTTGAATTTTTAACCAAATAGTTAAAATTTCAACCAAAGAGATGAATTTTCCTCCAAGAAGAATAATGTTCTACGGAAAAGATGAATTTTCAATAAAATAGTTGAAATTTTTAGCCTTTTAGTTGAATTTTCTACCAAAATAAAGCTTTTACCAAAAATACGAATTTTTCAAAAAAACAATTGAATTTTGAACACGAAAATATGAAATTTCAACAAAAAAGTTAAGCTACAACCAAACAGTTGAGTTTTCAATTAAAATGATGAATCTTTAATAAACAAACAAAAATTTTCATAAAGTATTTCAAGTTTAAACCAAGCAGTTGATTTTTCAACCAGAAAAGATTAATTCTCAACGAAATATGTAATAATGATTATTAAAAAAAAATGTTTTGATTTTAAATGAAAAACAGTTGAATTTAATCAAAAAAAGTAGAATTTTTAATAAAATAGTTGAATCCCCAAGCAAAAAAGATTAATTTTTTAATCAAGCAGTTGCATTGTCAACCAAGAAGATTAATTTTCTACCGAAGGGACTAATTTTCAACAAAATACACAAATTTCTAAACAAATAGTGAAATGTTCCACTAGAAGAGATTAATTTTTATTTCAAAAAAAATTTTCGACACAAATAGTATGATTAAATTTTTAGTTAAAAAAATAAATTCTTAACTTAAAAAAAAACCAATTTCGAAACAAAGAGATGAATTTTTAAGCAAAATTGTAAATTTTTAACAACAAAAAAAATGAATTTCAAACAGAAGAGAATAATATTCAACAAAATAGTTGGAATTTCTACCAAAAAGACGATTTTTTAACCAAGAAGATTAATTTATTACCAAAAAGACTAATTTTCATGGAAATAGATATGGAAATAGAATTTTTAAGTGAAAAGACAAATTTTCAACTAAAGAGTTGAATTTTTAACCAAAAGAGGTAAATTTATAACAAAAAATAAAACAAAATCTTTGTCAGAATCGTTACATTTTTTAGCAAAGAGATGAATCTTCCAAAAAAAAAAGGAAATTTTTAATGAAGTAGTTGAATTTTCAACTAAGAAACTGGATTTTTTTACTAAAAGAGGTGACTTTTTAACAAAATAGTTGAATTTTTAACAAAAAGATGAAATTGTCGACAAAAATGGATTGGTCACATTTTCATTTGAAAACATTAATTCTCAACAACAATAAAAATCGAATTTTCAGCAAAAAAGTTAGATTTTTATGCAAAGGGTTGAATCTTAAAAATAAGATGAATCTTCAACAACAAGGATAAATTTTCAAGAAAAGATAACAATATTCAACGAAATAGTTGAATTTTCAATCACAAAGGTGATTTTTTAACCAAGAAGATTAATTTTTGACTCAAAAAAAGTAATTCTCAACAAAATACATGAATTTTCAACCGAATAGTTGAATTTTCAACTAAAACAGATAAATGTTCAGCCAAAGAAATAAATCTTCAACTAAAACCTAAATTTTTAACAAAGTAGTTCAACTTACAAACAATTGTTTGATTTTTTAACAAAATAGATGTGTTTTCAATAAAATAATTAAATTTTCAATCAAGTAGTAAAGTTTACCAAACTAACAAAACGAAAAAAGTAACTTTTAACAAAAATTAGTTGGATTTTCTTATTGGCATCTATTAATTCAATTCGCAAGTAATCGAAAAACCTAGAAAAAGGGGAAATTTCTTGAAAACGTGAGGAAAAAAAAGAAAAATTCTTTGATAAAGGGTCAAAGAGGGGAATAGGGGAAACAGTGTGAAGTATCTAATCATTATAATTATTTTTTTGAATGACTAAAATGTGCATTTTAAAATTGATAAGAAAAATTAAATTATTGCAAAAAAACTTAGAATATACAACTTTCAGACAATTTTTTTAATTTTGCAGGAGTTAAAAAATTTTTAGGGAAATTTGAATTGTTTCAAAACATATTTAGAAGTTTAAAAAAAAAGCTTTTAGAGAATATTGAAAGGTTTCATTATATTAAAAATATTTTCTTAAGATTCCTCGAAAAAGTTGAAATAAAATATTTTGAAAAATAAACTTTCAAGACAAAAGTGAAAAAGATTCCAAAACATTCCAAACGATTTTTGAAGATTTCGAACAAAAATTTTTGAAGCTTTTTAAGAATTCTGAAAGGTTTCAAGAGAATGAAAAAATTTTCTTCAGAATCCTAGGAAAGTTTAAAATGGTCATTTTATTTTGAAGAATCAGTCAAAGTAGGCCTTGTGTTCCTACAAAACAGGGTTTCGTAGCCTATTAGGACATTAATTATTAAGTATTTCAAACCTTCCCTCTTCAAATACCTCTACTTCCCCTCTCCACCTTACTTCACCACCTACTTCCCCCTTAGCCTATTTCCCTGCACCACATTTGCTCCCACTTCCTCTACTCCTCCTCATTTCCCCTCTCTTTCCCCAGTTCCTCACCCCACTTCTCCGACTTCCCATACTCTAATTAAAAAAAAACTCCCTCCTCACCTCACTACCTATCCTCTTGCTAAACCCCACTTTAAGCTTCCTAAATCTATTTATCATCTTCCAGACGTCCCCCTCTGCCCTAACATTTTCTAGCTCCGCTTCCAGATCTTTCTTATTTTTCTGTTCTTTCTTCTTACACATCAATCTAAACCCCTTCCTCATTTCTACGTACTCCTCCCTTTTCGCATTACGCCGTTTCCATTTCCTGTACTTCCTCTTCCCCTTTGTTTTCATCTTTTTACATTCCCTATCCCACCACGGCTTCACCATTCCTTTCTTCTTCTTTCTGAATAACGCCTTCTGCACACACTCTTTCACCTTCTCTTTCAGATCCTCCCATATCTCTTCCACCGACTCACCTTCAAAGCGTACCTTTTCTAACTGCTCCTGATACTTCATTTATCGCCTCTCTCGTCGAGCTCACCCTAACCCCTGTCGACACTTCTTCCCCGCCTTGCCTTCCGTCACCCTCCCCTCTTCCATATCCCAGTTTCTCTTCCTCACTTCTCCGACTTCCCATACTCTAAACTTTCTGTACACTTCTCTTACACCCAACTTTTCTTCCTTTCCCTCTCCTTATTTCTCCTAACTTTTCCTCCGTTCATTACCCCTCACTTCCCCTACTTCCTCTTTCAGCATTTCACCTCACGGCCCCTCACGGCCCCTCACTTCTCCACAGTTCCACTACTTACCTTCACTTACCCTCCTTGGAAAAAAGTACGACGGATGAACGGACTAGGATTAGATTATAAATTATTGAACATTTCAAATTCTATGTGCCTTGAAATTTTTAGAGTTTTGTAGCCCTGGGCTACTCCTATAGTTTCAGTCGGGTGTCCGTCCTTTGAATTTTTTTCAAGGAGGGTAAGTGAGAGGACATGAGGAGAGAAAAAGTAAGGGAAGTGAGGGGCAATAAAGGGAGGTGAAGAAGGGTAAATGAGGGGAGGGAAAGTAGAAGTAAGGGGATGGAAATGAGGGGAGGGGA
>CAKNXH010062548.1:90025-108146 GCA_932178445.1 Andricus quercusramuli
GAGGGGAGGGAAAGTAGAAGTAAGGGGATGGAAATGAGGGGAGGGGAGGGAAAGTAGGGGAATCGATGAGAAATGATTGGGGAAAGTAGAAAAAATGAGTAGAAATCAGGGTGAGTAGGAGAGGGGAAGTGAGGGCTGGATAAGAGAAGTATGAAAAAGGGAGTGTTAGCTGCGAAAGCGAGGAGAGGAGAAAGTAGAGGAGGAAGAATTTGGCGAGGGCAGGGCGAAGGGTAAAGTGAGAGGTGGGGATTTAGAGGAATGTAGGAGCAGTGGGGAAGGGACATGAGGGGCGGTTATGTAAGGGAAGTGAGGGGCAATAAAGGGAGATGAAGAAGGGTAAATGAGGGAGGGAAAGTAGAAGTGAGAGGATGGAAATAAGAGGAGGGGAGAGAAAGTAGGGGAATTGAGAAGAAATGATTGTGGGAAGTAGGGAAAATGAGTAGAAATGAGGGTGAGTAGGGGAGTGGAAGTGAGGGCTGGGTAAGGGAAGTATGAAAAAGGGAGTGTAGCTGCAAAAGCAAGGAGAGGAGGAAGAGGAGGAAGAGGAGGAAGAAGTTAGGGAGGGCATGGCAAAGGGTGAAGTGAGGGGTGGGGATTTAGGGGAATTTAGGAGAAGTAGGGAAGGGAAATTAGGTGAGGGGATGGTTTCAACGACTTAATTAGTTTCTTCTCTTCTTAAAAGGACATCATTTTCTTATGCAAATTCAACTGTTTTGTTAAAAATTCATCTTACTGGGTTGAAAATTCAACTCTTTTCCTATAATATTAACCTTTTGTTTGAGATTCATATTTTGTTTCTGATAAATCAACTGAAATATTTGTTGGATGAAAAATATTTTGTTTGAAAATTTGTCTTTTTCATTTAAAAGTTCAACTTTTTTTGATAGAAATATTGCATCTTTCTTGGATAAAAGTACAACTGTTTTGTTAAAATTTCAACTTTTTGACAGAAAATGTACTTTTTGTTTAAAATTTGTATTTTTCTGTAGAAAAGTCTATTGAAATCCTTTTGGATGGAAATTCAACTCTTTTTCTGAAAATTTGTCTTATTGATTTAAAAATTCACCTGTTTTAGTGGAATTTTCATTTTTCTTGGACAAAAATGCAACTGTTTGGTTGAGAATTTAAAAATCTTTTCAAAAAGTCACACTTTTTGGTTAAAAATTACCTTCTTCAGCAGAAATTAGATCTTTCTTGGATAAAAATGCAACTGTTTGGTTGAGAATTCAACAATTTTGTTAAAAAGTCGTACTTTTTCGTTGAAAATTCTGCTGTTTTTTTTTAAATTTAACTATTTTGTAGAAAATTCACTTTTTGGTTAAATTTAATATTTTGGTGTTTGAAAGAGAACTGAAATCTTTTCTGGATGAAAATTCAATTATTTTATTGAAAGTTTTTTTTTCAAATAAAAAATTCATCTGTTTTAAGAGAAATTTCATCTTTCTTGGATAAAAATGCAACTATTTGGGTGAAACTAAACCAGTTTTGTTAAAAATACTTTTTCAAAATTATTTTTGGTTGAAAATTCTACTGTTTTGTTGAAAATTGAATTATTTCGTAGAAAATTTACTTTTTGTTTAAAATTCATTTTTTTATATTTCCTTTTTTTAATAAACATTCATCTGTTTCAGTGTAAATTGTATCTTTCTTGGATGAAGATTCAACTATTTGGTAGACAATTAAACTATTTTTGAAAGTTTCTTTTCTATTTAAATAAAAATTCATCGGTTTTTAGAGAAATTTCATCTTTTTGGATAAAATGCAACCATTGGTATAGAATTCAACAATTTTGTTAAAATGTCATCTTTTTGGATAAAAATTCGTATTTTTTCATTAAAAATTAAATTTTTTTTAGTACTATTATTTTTATTATTAATTATTTCAATTAATCTTCTTGATTTATAAATTCATCCGCTTTGATAGTTGGTATTGCCAACGGCAATACCACGCTGAAAACACCAGTTCCCGTAAGATCACTGAAGTTAAGCAGCGTTTGGCGCGTTTAGTACTTGGATGGGTGACCGTTCGGGGAATACTGCGTGGTGTTGGCCCGTCGTGGGTGTGGTGGACCCACACTGGTAGTATTTATCCACCTAGAAACGCTACCTGAATCGGGTAGTGAGGCAATGAACTTTCGAGTTCGAAATGCTAATCAATTTTTTTTTTTATAGAAATTTCTTTTTTTTATGAAAACGCAAATTTTGGTAAAAATTCACTGTTTAGTGGAAATGTTTTTTTTTGGTTTGTAATTTCAATTTTTCTAGAGAAAATTTGTCTTTGGGCTTGAAGGTTCTATCATTTAGGTAAAATCTTATTACTTTAGTGAAAAATCTGTATTTTTTGAAAATTCATCTTTTTGGTTTTAAAAAACTTTTTTGATAAATTTCATGTTTTTGAATAAACTATAAACCATGGCACTTTTTGTTGGGAATTTATATTTTTAGGTTGAAAATTCTACTATTATGTTAAAAACTTAATTATTTTGTTGAAAATTCAAGTATTTTGTTACAAAGCCATTTTTTATAGTAAAAAAGACATTTTTTTGTTTAAAATAAATTAATAAATTTGAAAAATTCAAATTCGTATCTGAAATAGTGTTTCATTCCGCTTATAAAATATTGTATGTTAAAAGTATTTAAAGATTAAAATGCTGGTATTCGAACATTAATGATCAAGAAAAATGAAAAATTAGACAAGGAAAAATGAAGGAATTTTAAAAATGAATTTCTAGGACACTCTGCTTAATTCTGCTAGCAATAACTAGCAAAACATTTTTGGAAACTAAAAATCACGTACAGAAAGAGTGGGGGGAGTAGAAGTATTTTGTTACAGTTTGTTACAGGGGGGAGGGGGTCTCAGAGAGAGCCTACAATCCGTTACGTAATTTAAGTACGGCCCCTTTTATTATTTTTATAAAATGTGACCGTCTGCGAAGAAAGGAACCTAATGCGTCAAAGCTGAATTGTACAGGACGGGCGATCGTAGCAGAGACCGCAAGCCAGCATTTGAGTAGTGGGGAAGCGTCTACGAAAAGCACCCCCTCCACTTACCACTGCACTTTTAGGCACGAGCCAGTGGAGCTCACGGACACGACGCGTACAGCTGGAGTGGTGAAGGTGTTCGCACAAGAAAATCCGTTGCAGTGCGCTGGAGACGTCTCAGGGACGTGCTGTCCGCCACTGTCCGCGCTCGAACTCATAACGCCAACCAATCGCGTGCAACATGTGCTGCTGCGGTCCGAGCGGTGACGCACACAAGTACGTCCCTACTGACACTAGTTCGCAACGCAGTTGAGTAAGTGCTGCCACGGACCGTAGCAGCACGGCAGGTTGCACGCGATTGGTTGGCGTTATGCGTTCCTGGCACGTCCGTGAGACGTCTCCAGCGCACTGCAGCGGATTTTCTTGTGCGAACACCTTTAGTAGTAGGGGTAGATTTCGCGGGGCCTCTCGTACGGTCTTCGCGTACGCTTATCATGCTTAAGTTTGTAGCTTGCTAACAAGAAAAGTAATTAACTCAGAAAAATTCTGATTATTGGAAATTAAAGAGTAACTCAGAAACTATCGATTGGCGTAAGAAAATGAAAATCGATTTTTTCCGCATTAGGTCCCTTTCTTCGCGGACGGTCACAAATAATGTTCTTTTTTTCTTTCAGGAAGAACAGCTCGGCTGTATAGAAAACGAAGTTCGCACAATGCAAATGGAGTTGGTAAACGTGCAACGTGAAAGAAATCAACTAGATCAGCAAAGAAAGCTGCTTAAATGCACAGGACCTTGCGCGCCCTGCTCTTGCAATCCAGCGTCGGGAGCAGAACCTTCCAGAGCGTTTGGGTCCCCAAATATTTGCGTTCCATGTCCTCCAGGTCCTCAATCGGGTTTGAATGTGCCGATGCCAATGAAGGTACCTATGAAATTCCTCGATTGTTGCTCCAACAAAAAGAAAATAGACGAGTCGAGTCGATACAACGAGTTATTTGATCCCTGCAATCATTGTAAAGTCAGCAAAAGACGATAATTTGCTTTTAGTATCTCAAATTAAATTAATTAAAACAGGCAGAAAATAAAATTTGATCGAGGAAATCGATCGAATCGGCTCTTCTGTAAAAACTTCGATATAAGATGATGATGTCACCACCAAGCTGCGATGTATGAAATAAACATATTTACGAACCATACAGTGTTCTATGTTCTTTTGGTCAAATGTGACGGTGCAACATTATCCTGTACATATGGAATATTTTCTTTTTCAAATTTTTGCTGAGTATGTACGTAAAATATGATTATTTCATATCAATTCACGGATCTTGATTTGGTGGTCTTTTCAGTTATGTACAGCATAGTGTAAGCATTGTTATCTATAGGTATACCTTGAGTTTAAGGGGGTATTTCTATTTAACCGGAGCAAAAAATCGATTTTTTTTTTGTTCACTTTTTGATAGTACACTAGAGTCCCTCTATAGCAGTTCCCTCTATAACAGACAGGGTGGTCCAAGGGGACGAGAGGGAGGCGTTGGTAAGGTCAGCGGAGTTGCGATGTTTACGGTTCGTCGCTATAAGCAGCCACAAGCAAGAAGGAGAAGAAGAACGATTCGGAGAGTCCCTCTATAGCATCTTTGTTGATTAAGGGTACCCCCGAGACAGCTGCTATAGAGGGACTCTAGTGTATATAGTATGTGGAATTTTTACGCAAAGGGATTTGTTTGGTTCGGACTTTTCAAAGAAGCTGCAGCAGGGTCAACTGCGCAGAGCGGAAAGTACTCAGCCGCACGCTGTGGAGGGCCGCCTCGGCTGTCAGGCAGGCAGGTCATAAATGTGTATAATAGTCATTATTCGTCTCAAACAGGTTTTCCTTTCCCAATACGATGTTCCGAAAGCATTTATAGATTTTTCTCCAAGTTCTAGTCAAAACTTTCAGTGTTAGGTCTGAATTTCCAGTGTCACGCTACATGTTGAGCAAGTCGTTTTTCTCAAAACACGATTTTTCAAAATGGCGGACATGCTTCTGTCAAAAGCGCGGGACCGATTAAGCTCAAATTTGGAGGATATATTTAGCAGATGTTTGACTATAGCCCGAACTAGGATAAATAGCAAATAATGATTTTTGAATTTTTAGCAATTCAAAAACTACCCCCAACAAGTCAAAATTCGCAAACAAAATATCAAATGGGCGCAATTTTGTCAATTTTCAATATTTTTTATTTGTTCTTGTCCCGGCTATAGCCGTACTCGTATATTGTGAGAATCTTTTCAATTTTATTGCTTCAGATGACCTGGAGCAGCTGAATCATGTCAGCCAAGTGAGGGTGTCGTTTCCAAGACACATTTTTTGAAATGCTGCAGCGCCCCCTATTATTTGTTTTTTTATTGGTAACCATGAATTTTTTTAGTTTAAGATCTGCTTAGAAAAGCAAAAAGCCTCCATGCGAAAATATTAACAATTGAATTTTTCATGAATTTTTTAAAAACGCCTGAAAAAAGCTGGGTCAAATAGCAATACTCCCATAAGTCGATTTTTCAAAACAAAACTGGGAAAGCATTTAGGGTGGTCATTCAAGATGCAAAAAAGATTCCCGATTTTCCAGTACATTTTTTAATTCTAGCCCTTAAACTAAACAATTAATTGAGCAGTATTGAACTTCAACAAAATACACTGGAACCTGGAATTAGTTTCCTCGAATTTACTATATTCCTAGAACTGATGGCCGCCACAGTTTCGTCATGAGAGGATCCGCGGGGGCGGAAGGGAGACTGTGCTTAGTCAAGCGTGACAAAAGTCTGAAGGGCGCACTCTCAGCGCGTTAGTTGCATCAGGTTGCGTCATGCGTCCAAATCCAGCAGAAATGATTCGAGCAGCCCTGCCTGTTTATGTTTTGATGCCCCGGAAATAGTATCAAGGCCAATGCAAGCCATGCCCAAAACCGTAATTTAATCCAGGTTCCAGGGTAGTTGAATTTTCAAGCCTAAAATACGAATTAAAAAAATGAATTGTCAACCTGAAAAGTTGAATTTTCACCAAAAAGATTTTCAAAAAAGAAAGATTTATTTTCAACCAAATACTTAAATTTAAAAAAAAATAATGTTTTGAAAGAAAAAGACAGACCAAGAAAGATGACTTTTGAACAAAATAATTGAAATCTCAACCAAATGGTAGATTTTTCAAATAAAAGAGATTAAACCACAACAAAAAATGGTTGAATTTTCAAACATATAGTTCAATTTTCAAGCAAAAAAAAATCGAATTTTCAAGAAGACAGTTGAGTTATCAATCTGAGAAAGCTCATTTTTAACAACAAATATAATTTTCAACTAGGAAAATGAATTTTTCAGAAGACAGTTGAATTATCAATCTGGAAAAGTTAATTTTCAAACAACAAAAAAATGTTTAACGAAGAAAGATGATTTTTTTTTAAACATAGCTCAATTATCAATCTAAAACAGTGAATTTTCAATAAAAAAGATAATTTTTTAGAAGACAGTTGAATGGTCAATCTAAGCAAGTGAATTTTCAACAAAAAAGATAATTTTCAACAAAGAAGGATGCATTTTTTAGAAGAAAGTTGAATTATAAACCTGAAAAAGTGAATTTAAACAAAAAAATAATGTTAAAAAAAAATGAATTTTTTATAGGATAGTTGAATTATCAATCTGAAAAAAGTGAATTTTCAACAAACAAGATAGTTTTCAACAAACAAAGATTAATTTTTTAGAAGAAAGTTGAATTATCAACCGGAAAAAGTGACTTTTTAACATGAAAGATAATTTTCAAAAAATAAATTGAATTTTTTACAGGATAGTTGAATTATCAATCTGAAAAAGTCAATTTTCAACAAAAAATATAATTTTCAACCAAGAAAATAAATTTTTTAGAAGTTAGTCCAATTATCAATCTAAACAAGTAAATCTTCAACAACAAAAATAATTTTCAAGAAAAAAGATAATTTTCAACATAGAAAGATGAATTGTTTAGAAGACATTTGAATCATTAATCTGAAATGTGAATTTTCAATAACAACAAAAGTTTTCAACAAAGAAAGATGAATTTTTCAGAAGACAGTTCAATTATCAATCTGAAAAAGTCAATTTTCAACAAACAAGATAGTTTTCAACAAATAAATATGAATTTTTTAGAAGAAAGTTGAATTATCAACCTGAAAAAGTGACTCTTTAACAAGAATGATAATGTTCAAAAAATAAAATGAATTTTTTATAGGATAGTTGAATTATCAATCTGAGAAACTGAATTTTCAACAAAAAAGATCATTTTCAACAAAGAGAATAAATTTTTTAGAAGACAGTTTAATTATAGTGAATCTTCATTAAAAAAAATAATAATTTTCAAGGAAAAGGATAATTTTCAACATAGAAAAATGAATTTTTGAGATGCCAGTTCAATTGTCAATCTGAAAAAAGTGAATTTTTAACAAAAAAGATCATTTTCAACAATGAAAGATGAATTTTTTAGAAGACATTTGAATTATCAGCCTGAAATGTGAATTTTCAACAAAAAATATAATTTTCAACAAAGAAAGATGAATTTGCTAGAAGACAATTGAATCATCAATCTGAAAAAGTGAATTTTCAACAAAAAAGATCATTTTCAACAAAGAAGGATGAATTTTTTAAAAGAAAGTTCAATCATTATCAATCTGAAAAAGCGAATTTTCAACAAAAAAGATAATTTTCAACAATGAAAATAAACTTTTCAGAAGACAGTTGAATTATCAATCTGAAAAAAGTGAATTTTCAACCAAAAAGATAATTTTCAACAAAGAAAGATACATTTTTTAGAAGACATTGGAATTATCAATCTGAAAAAGTGAATTAAAAAAAAAATTTCAATATAGAAAGATGATTTTTTTAGAAGACAGTTCAACTATCAATCTGAAAAAGTCAATTTTTAACAAACAAGATAGTTTTCAACAAATGAAGATGAATTTTTTAGAAGAAAGTTGAATTATCAACCTGAAAAAGTACCTTTTTAACAAGAAAGATAATGTTCAAAGAAGAAAATCAATTTTTTATAGGATGGTTGAATTATCAATCTGAAAAAGTGAATTTTCAAGGAAAAAGATAATTGTCAACAAAAAAAGATGGATTTTTTAGAAAACATTTGAATTATCAATCACAAATGTGAATTTTCAACGAAAAAAAAATTTCAACAAAGAAAGATGAATTTTTTAGAATACAATTGAATCATTAATCTGAAAAAGTGAATTTTCAACAAAAAGGATAATTTTCGACAAAGAAAGATTAAATTTTCAGAGGACAGCTGAAGCATAAATCTGAAGAAGTGAATTTTTAACAAAAAAGATAATTTTCGACAAAGGAAGATGAATGTTTTAGGAGAAAGTTGAATTGTCAAACTGAAAAAAATAAAGTTTCAAAAAAAAAAAAAAATTTTTAAAAAAAAAAAATTTAATTTTTTTGAGAAACTTAAATCACTAAAAGACAAAACATATGATCGTTATATTTGTATATTTATAAAAAAATTGAAAAACTAAATAAAAAATCAGGCTAGTTTGCTTTCTTTGAAATTTTATCAGCTTTTTTCAAATTTTTCGCGTCCAGATCGGTAGATTTCTGTGGGCTGTTATTTTGAACCAAAAAAGTAATTTTTTTCTACTGTGCTCCGATCGCCGCCAGTAGTATAGCTACGGCGATACTAGACACTTAGTGACACATATTGACACTTATTGACCGAGACTGGTTCCGCTCTATGCTAATTTATCGACATTAGGTAATTACCATTGGTCGTTAAAGAAGATTTACCATCGGTCGGTAATGCAGAACCCTGTTATTGATCGAGTCTCAGTCGGTATATCAGGTAACTTACCGACGATAAACCCCAATCCTGGGATTCCCCTTAAAGTCTCTGCTTCAGGGAATACCCTTATGAGGAGTAGGAGGAGGGGGAAGAGGTGTGTTAAGATCCTTCTGGACGCATTGTCCAGAAGTTAACAGGTTGGAATTATAACGATCGGTAATGCAGATTTACCATCTGCCGGTAATGCAGATTTACCATTTGCCGATAAGGCAGGTTTACCATCGGTCGCTAAAGCAGAGCGCTGCTACGGATCGAGTCTCTATTTGTATAGAAGTAATCTGCCTTACCGACTGATGGTTAATATGCATCACCGACCGATGGTAATTGCCCGAGGTTGTTAAATTAGCATAGAGAAGAACCTTGTTTGGTCAGTTAATGCTCCAGTATCGTTACAGCTATACTACTGACACCCATTATTTTCTAGATGAGTCTTCAACAGCAAGCGAGTCAAGGTTCTTGTCTCAATGGTTCCATGGTGAGTTAAATTTCAAAATTCTTCAAAGTTCATGAAAATTTACATTTAGTCCGATATTAAAATGAAAATCCCGAAAAGAGTGGTAGCCAGTGTCCTCAACAACAACTACGGGATCTGAAAGAACAATATGCTCGACTTCAAGATGATTACAAGAATAAACTTTGTGAAGTCTCTTGCCTCCGTTCGGATGCAGAGAAGATGAAGCAGGAAACTCGAGAAGCAAAGGAAGAAAGAGCCAAGATGGAAAACAGACTGATCGACTTGCAAGAACGATTGAAGATTCTAGAAGCTGAGAGAAATAAGATGAATGGTATGTATCAACTGAACAGATCATTTGAATTTGCCTAGAGTTTAAGTATTTTGGTGTTATGTATGGCATATGATGACTGTGTGAAGCTCCTCACCTGGGATGATTGCCAGAGAGATTGATCTGCGGCCTGGGTCCGAGCGGTGTTACGAAACGCGCGTGTGTACACGTCCATACATTTTAATCTTCTCATATTCAAAACACAAACTTTTTAAAAATTCCCAATAACAAATTTTTAAACATTAAAAGTTCTACAAATTTTGAAAACGAAATCTATTGAAATTCTTTGAAATCTTTTAAAATGAATCTAAATCATTAAAATTCTTTGAAATTTCTCTAAAGTTCTCTAGAAATTAGTTGAAATTCCTTGGATATACATTAAATTAAAATTATTAACTAGATTCCTTTGAAAAATTAATTTAAATAAAATTCCCACAAAAAACGAATTGAAAAAAATACATAAAATTTCAACCAAATAGTTTTTTCAACTTAAAAAGATAAATAATCGAACCAAAATTTAGAAGTAAAATTTTCATTAAATAAATAATTTTTGTCAACAAAATATACTTTTTGACCATAACAGTTAAATTTTCAACCAAAGAAAGATTTTTCAGTCAAGAGAGAAATAAGTTTAGCCAGGTTGTTGAACATTGAAGCAAAAAAAAAACTAATTTTCAATTTAAGTTAATAATCAATTTAAAAAAAAATATAAAAATTACATTTTCAGTTCAAGAACTTAATTATAAACAACAAAAGGACGAATTGAAAAAATAGTTAAATTTTCTACTAAAATAATGAATCTTCAACTGGAATAGTTAAATTTTCAGTTAAAAAAAATTAATTTCTAACAACAAAAATTTGTAACAAAATAGTTAAATTATAAAAAAAAAAAATGAATCTCTTATTGCAATAACTAAATTTTCAGTTAAGAAAACAATATTCAACCACAGATAAATTGTCAACCAAAATGATCAATCTTTAACAAAAAAATGATTTTTTAACGAAGTAATTCAACCTTCCAAATAGTTATATTTTATAACTAAAAACATAATTTTACAAACAAAAATTGAACAGTTTTATTTTCAGTTTAATAAGTTGATTTTCAACAACAAAAATTAATTTTTAACTAAGGAGATAAATTTTCAAATAGAATGATGAATCTGAGAGCAAAGAAATTAATTTTGTAAAAAAAGTATTTTAACTTTCAAATAAGTAATCGAATTTTCAACCGAAAATATTTTTTAATTAAGAAAAAAAAATCAACCAAATTGTTGAATTTTTTTAGCGAAGAAAATTATTTTTCTACAAAACAGTTGAATTTTCAACAAAAAAGTCAATCTTCAACCAGAAAAAGAAAAATTACATTTTCAGGTTGAAAATTTAGTTGAAAACTAAAAAAGAAAATGAATTTTCAACTGAATAGTTCAATTGTCAACTAAAATAATAAATCTTCAATGGAATAATTGAATTTTCAGTTTAAAAAATTAATATTCAACTAGAGATAAATTGTCAACAAAAAAGATGAATTTTTAACAAAGTACATAAATTTTCAACCTAATAGTTAAAATTTTAAATTAAAAAACATAAATTCACATCCAAAAATTAAACAGTTCAATTTTCATTTGAAAAATTTTAATTTAAAAAAAAATGAATTTTTAACAAAAAAGATGAATTTTCAACTAAAATGATGAATAATAGAGCACAAAAATTAATTTTGTAAAGAAGTAGTTTAACTTTCAAGCAATTAGTTGAATTTTTAAACAAGAAAGATTTTTCAGACTGGGGGAAAAAAATGGCAACCAAATTGTCAAATTTTCAAGCCAAGAAAACGATTTTTCTACAAGACAGTTTACTTTTCATTCCGAAAAATATGAATTTTCAACAAAATATTTAATTTTCGAATCAGTAGTTAAATTTTCTGCTGGAATAGTTGAATTTTCAACAAAAAGACGGATTTTCAACCAAAAAGGAGGATTTTTTAACAAAATTAATGAATTATTGACACAATAATTCATTTTTTAACAAAATAATTGAATTTTGAATCAAGTCATAAAATCCGGAACAAAAAAAAAGTATATGAATTCTGAACCAGGAACATAATAGTAGACTTTTCAGTTGAAAAGATTTAAATTTCAACCAAAAATAGTTGGATTTTCTTTTCGGGTTCTACTAATTCAGTTCTCATTTAGGTCAAAAAATGAAAAATAGGAAGAAAAGAAAGGAATATAAGATAGTAAATAGGAATTTGGATAATATATAGTAGTAGTACATTTTTAATATTTTGAAATATTATGCTAAAAAATTGGAACTTTTGCTTAGAAAATTAATTTTAAGTTAATTTTAAGTTAATTGTAAATTTAAAAGTTAATTCTTCATTGCAAAATTTTTTATTTTGCACTACAAAATCCTAAATCCGGACTAGAAAAAGTTTGTTGGGTAAAGGAACATTTTAGGGCGACGGTTAATTTCGCACCAGCTACCTGTGAGCTGTTCCCCCACCACGCGGCTTCCCCTCACGCTGCTTCCCCTCACGCTGCTGAAGTACTGTTGACGAGCCTGGTCAGTGGAAGTCTTTTATACCTAATTAGGACTGAAATTCGGAATATAACAAATTTTTAATTTAGCACTTGGTAATTTATGAATATAGTACTTGAGACACGAATTATAACGGTTCCAACGATATGTTATTTGCCTTAAAAAGTTGAAAATTAAAGATTAAATGTTAAATTTTATGTGACATATAGATACAGAAAATTTTAGGATAGAACTCGAGAAAAATCAATCTAAAAAATCTTTAAGAAATAGTTAATTTGATGCCTGTGTAAGTGTTACAATTTGTGAAGAGTTCTAAAAATTTTTCATTCCGTTAAAAAAATGAGTCTCAAAAATTACATAAATCCGCTTGTATTAACATAATACGCAGTAAAAATAATTTTCGTTTTAAAATTTATACACGCACTACGAATATGATTCTTGATCTGTAAAATTGGCTCTTTCGTTCAATTTTGGGTGGTAAAATTTAACAACATATAATGTTGGTTTTTTGTACCCGGGAAATGTTATTTTATCGGTAATACTACTATAAACATTGCTTTGGCGAATATACCATCCACGCTTCCCGCCAGCAGCGCAGGAGGGGAACTCGTCGCCGACGAGCGCAGTAGTGGGGGAAGGGGTTGCAGGTAGCTGCCGACGAATTGTCAATCGCCCGCGAAAGCAGCTTGGTTGATTGAGGGGAAGTCGCGTGGTGGGGGAAGAGTAAACAGGTAGTTGGTGCAGAATTGTCCCCTGTCCACATTTTAGGCCCATATCATCGCATATTTAAGGAGAAAAGGGGGAAAAGGGATGCTTTTCGAGAACATGGGGGAAAATAAGATACTTAAAGGATTTACGAAACTTTTATAAAATGCGTGACAGGTAGCAAGGAACAGTTGATTGAACAGGAACAAGCACTCTTGGTAGCCAAACAAAGGTTCAGGGATGCACAAGATGAATTGGAAGAATTGCGATCCATTACTCAGGATCAATCAGCACAACTTGAAGATTATCGTAACAAATATTTGATTGTTAGTTTAAAAATTTTTCATGGTATTCAAAATTGAATATCACATTTTTTCACGATGATTTTTATTTAGGCTCAGCAAAAAGTTGAAGAACAACGACATCAACTTGATCTTATGGAATTGGATAATGCTAGGATGAATGAAAATGTAACTCTGGAAATAGGACGCGTTAAGGTAAGGGGGCGTCCAAAAACTAGGTTACCAATTTTCAACAAAATAATTAAATTTTTAATCAAGCAGTAGAATTTTTAATCTTTATTCAGTTCGAATTTAAGTGAACAAACGAGATAAAAGATATTTAATAAAAATTCACGAATTAAACATTTTTGCAGAATCAGTTTCAAGAGAAACTTGCTGAATTAGCTCCCCTGCCTGATATTTTGAAGCAAACTCAGCTGAAGCTTCAAGAGTCTCAGCAAATGCGCCAGATTGCTGAAAGAAATTGTGAAGACTTATCCAGAGAGCTTTTAGATTGTAAGGACAAAATGCAAGGGATTCAAAGGGAGATGGAAATTCTTCGAAGCGAAAATCAGGAACTCCAAGTATGAAAAATTAGTCCCTAAAAAAAGGATTTCGTAGTCTATTAGGACGTTAATTAAGTCTTTAAGACCTCACCCACCATACTTTCCCTCCCCCACTGCTCCTACTTCCCCTCCACACATTTCAACCTTTTTTAACCCTCGCTTTCCCATTTTCTTCATCTACTTCTACTTCTCCCCACTTGAACAGCTAACTCTTCGCTTCCCCTCCCCTCATTTCCACTCACATCCCAAAACCCTCAATTTCCCCAATTCTCATACTTCCCCTCCTCATCTTTCCCCTCGCCAAACTCTTTCCCTACCCAACTTCTTCCTTGTCTACTTGCCACTCTCCTCATTTCCCAATCTGACGCTTCCCTTCCACTACTTCTCCACCCTTCATTTCCACTATTTCCACATCCCTCATTCCCACTACTTCTACAACCCTCATTTCATCTCACATTCCGAACCGTCATTTCCCCTAATTTCTCTCTCCTTATTTCACCTCACTTCCTCTATCTTCACTCCTCCTTTCCACATTTCCCATCACATGCCCTCGCCGAATTTCCCTCCCTTCTTCAACTTCTTCCTCATTTGTTTACATCCTCACTTCCCCAGCTAACACTCCCCTCCCATTCACTTCATTCTAACTCACTTCCCAAACCCTCATTTTCTTCACTTCTTTTACTTCTCCTCCACTCAGTTCCCCTCTCCTTATTTCACCTCACTTTCCTATTTCCACTCCCCTCACCACATTTTCTCCTTCTGGTCACCACATTTCCCTTACTTCCCCTCACCGAATTTCCCTTTCTTTCCCAACTTCTTCCTCATCCACTTCTCCTTCTCCTTACTTCCATAGATAACACTCACCTCCACCTCATTTCCCCCACTTTCCCATGATTCCTGACACCTCACTTCCCCTTCCCTTATTTCAACTTACTCCCGCTACTTTTACTCCCCTCTCCACATTTTCCATCACTTTGCCTACTTCTACTCACCTCATTTCCCCTCGTAAAATTTCCATCCCTTTCCGAACTTCTCCCTCATCTACGTCCCTTTCTCCTCACTTCCCTTTTCCTACTACCCCAACTCTCATTTCAACTACTTCCACATCCCTCATTTCCTCTCACATTACAAACCCTCATTTCCAAAAATTTCTCTCCTCCCCTTACTTCACCTCACTTCCTCTACTTTCACTCTTATCCGCTCACTGCCCCTGTCAACATTTCTCATCAGCTCCCATCGACAAATTTTCCTCCCTTCTCCTCTCCTCACTTCGCCAGTTTACACTTCCCTTCTACTTCTCCATCCCTCATTTCCACTACTTTATGTCCTCTCATTTCCCCCCACTTACCAAACCCTCATTTCCCTTTCCCTTATTTAACCCCACTTCTCCTATATTCAATTCCCTCCTCAGATTTCGCATCAAATTTCCCTCTTCCACTCACCTCATTTCCTTATTTCCCTTCGCCAAATTTTCCTTCCTTACTTCTTCCTCTCCTCCCTTCCCCAACTTCTTCGTCATCTGCTTCCATCTCTCCTCACTTTCCCAGCTAACACTCCCCCCCCCCCCTTCCCATCATTTCCACTCACTTCCCAATCCCTCATTTTCCTCACTTCTCCTACTTCCCCACCACTTACGTCCCCACCACTTACTTCCCGACCACTTACTTCCCCTTCCCTTATTTCACCTCACTTTCCTACTTTCACTCCCTTTCCCACATTTTCCATCACTTTTTCTCCTTCCGCTCACCACATTTCCCTACTTCCCCTAGCCAATTTTCCCTTCCTTCCCCAACTTCTTCCTCATCTACTTCTCCATCTCCTTGCTTACCCAGATAACACTCACCTCCACCTCATTTTATCCCACTTTCCCTTATTTCTCATAATTCCTGTCCTCTCACTTCCCCTTCCCTTATTTCAACTCAACCCCCTACTTTTACCCCCCTCTCCACATTTTCCATCACTTTGCCTACTTCCACTCGCCTTATTTCCCCTCGTCAAATTTCCCTCCCTTCCCCAACTTCTCTCTTATCTACATCCCTTTCTCCTCATTTCCCTTTTCCTACTTCCCCAATCCTAATTTCAACTACTTCCACATCCCTTATTTCCTCTCACATTACAAACCCTCATTTCCCCAAATTCTTCTCCTCCCCTTACTCCACCTCACTCCCTCTACTTTCAATCCCATCCTCTCACTCCCCCTGTCCCCATTTCCCATCACTTCCCCTCGACAAATTTCCTTTCCTTCCCCATCTACTCACTTCGCCATTTAACACGCTCCTTCTCCTAGTTTCCCACCCCTCCTTTCCACTACTTCCTCTCTCCTCATTTCCATCCACTTACCAAACCCTCATTTCACCTTCCCATATTTCACCTCACTTCTCATACTTTCACTTTCCTCCCTACATTTCCCATCACTTTCTCTTCTTCCACTCACCTCATCTCCCCTACTTCCACTCGCCGAATTTTCCTCCCTTCTTCCTCATCGACTT
The DNA here is from genome assembly GCA_932178445.1 of Andricus quercusramuli. Taxonomy (NCBI): domain Eukaryota; kingdom Metazoa; phylum Arthropoda; class Insecta; order Hymenoptera; family Cynipidae; genus Andricus; species Andricus quercusramuli. The sequence goes on from CAKNXH010062548.1 coordinate 106,208, forward strand.
CTTCCTCGCCTCACTTCCCCAGCTAAATCTCCATTTCTCTACTTTCTCCCCTCATTTCTTCTCACTTCCCAAGCCCTCATTTCCCCCAATTTTCTTACTTCCCGTCCAGTAATTCCTCTTCCACACCCCTTATTGCACCAAGCTTCCCTTAATTTCATTTCCCTCTCCACATTTCCTATCACTTCCACTACTTCCGCTCCCCTTATTTCCCCTACTTCCCCTTACTTTCCTTACATCTCCACCACTCTCCCAGCCTATCCTTCTTCCCCACCTCTCATTTACTCTACTTCACCTTTCCAAAAACCCCGGAAAAACAACAAACTTATTTCTATTCAGGTCTTGGTTAAATTTCTCATTTTTATAAATTATTCCAGGAAAACTTCGGTCATGGATCAGGAAAATGTGACGAGCTAGAGAGAAAGAATAGCGAATTAAGAACAGAAAATGACCGCCTTCAAAATGCTTTAATCAGAGTACAAGAACAAGAAGCCCAGGTTCAGAAGCGAATTGATGAAAAGTTACATGAGGTCGCTCAATTGACATCTTTACTTGAACAGGTATCATCTAAAGATTCATATTTATCATACTATTTTATATTTAACAGGATGGCTGCAAAACTTCATTTTCAAAATTCACTGACTTTTCTTTGACCAGTTTTCATTTTTCCTGACCATTATTATTTAAAAAACAGCATTTTTCTTCTAACATTTTTAAGATTGAATCCTTTATACAGAGAATACAACAATTTCAGATTAAAATTTTAAAACTAAAAATTTATTTATTTTAATCAAAACGATGACTTTTCTACCATGAAGGATGAATTTTAAATCCGAAAGAGCGAACTTTCTGTCCAAGTAGATGAACGTTCAAGAAAAAAGTTGAATTTTTGACCAAAAAGATGACTTTTTACAAAATTACTGAATATAAGAAAAAAATGAATTTTTAACAAACAAAAATTGATTTTTAACAAAATAGTGAAATTTTTAACCAATTAATTGAATTTTTCACCTACAAACATGAAATATTTTTAACCAAATAGTCGACTTTTCAAACAAAAAAGATTATTCTTCAACCAAAAACAATTGCGTTTTCAAATAAATAGTTAAACAGATAAATTTTCAACAAAAAAGTTAATTCGCAATCAAAAAGATGAATTTTCAACATAAACAAAAATAATTTTTTACCAAACAGTTGTATATACAACCAAATAGTTGAAATTTAAAACGAATAAGACAAATTTTTAATAAAATATAATAATTTTCTAACAAATAGTTAAATTCTAAAATAAAAAATCCAATTTCAACCAAAAATGAAAAAGTTAAATTTGTAGTAAAAAAATTAATTTTCAACAAAAATAAAACAATTTTCAACCAAAATAGTCAAATTTTTAATCAAAGAGATTAATTTTCAACTAAAATGATGAATTTTTCAACCAAAGTTTCCAACCAGAGTCTTCTTCTATATTATAATTGTAACCAAAAATTTATTGTTAATTATAAATATTAATTAATAATATTCTCAATTCAAAATTTAAAAAGTGACGTTAATTATGATAAATAATTCTGTATTGATAGAAGCCTTACAGGCTAAAATGCTATAAATGTAGAGGAAATAAGGAAACAAGTTTTAAATTCCTGACATTTCCAATAAAAATATTGCACTTTCAACAAAATAAATTAACTTTCTACCAAAATAGTCAAATTTTCAAGAAAAGAGATTAATTTTCAAATAAAATGATAAATTTTCCAACCAAACAGAGGAATTTTTCACACAAAAAAATTGTTCAGTCAAGAAAGAAAAAAAAACGTATCCAAATTGTTGAACTGGAAGTGGAAAAATTACATTTTCAGTTTTAAAAAATTGATTTTACACTAAAAAAATCAATTATCAACAAAATAGTTCAATTTTCAACTAAAATAATGAATTTTCAACTGGAATA
>CAKNXH010062551.1:3780-19785 GCA_932178445.1 Andricus quercusramuli
AAAAAAAACTGCCTGAAAATCTTCCAGATTATTTTCTGACAATTTTGAAAATTAAAATATTTTGAAATATTCTCTTGAAACTAATTTTTCAAAATAAAAAATCATTTTCAATTTTGCTAAGAATTTTAGGAAAATTGTGTTGTTCTAAAAAAATGTTATTAACTTACACAATTCTTAAAAATAATCCGAATTTTTTGTTCGAAATCTGCAAAATCTACCGTTTGTTTTAAATTATGTGATATCTTTTCAAAGTTTAAATTATTTTTGAAATTTCTATACATTTTTTAAAAATTATTCTAATTTCTCCTTAAAAAATTCCTGCGAAATTGAAAAAAATGCCTTAAAATCTTCCAGATTATTTTCTGACAATTTTTGAAATCATTTGAAATATTTTAAAGCAATCTCTTAAAATTAATTTTTCAAAATAAAAAATCATTCTCAATTTTCCTACAAATTTTTAGAAAATTTTGTTATTCCTAACTAAATCTCATTAACCTTCACAGCTCTTAAAAATGTTCTATATTTTTTGTTCGATATCTGCAAAAATCCACATTTTGTTTGAAATTATTTAAAATCATTTAAAGTTTTAAATTAATTTTGAATCTCTCTGAAAATTTTAATGATTTAAGGGTAGCTATTTTGAACAATTCAGTTTCCAATTGTTTAGTTTTGAATATTTAATTTATAATTGCTTATTTTAAATAAAAATTCTAATATTGCTAAATATTAAAAAATTGTTCTTTTTTTTAATGAAAAAATTACAAATTGATTACTCAAACAGTTCGAATGTAATTAAAAATCTTTAAAAATGTTGAGTCGAACTATAATATGAAAGTGATATTTCAAGAGATTGTAAAATTCATGGTCAAAAAATAAATTCATTCTCATTTCCAGGTTTTCCAGGTCAAGAAATCAAGTTTTTCCAGGTCTCCTTTTTTACATCAAAGTATGAATAACCGTTTGTTATAAACCTAAAAAAATGAGTAATTTCATTTTTTATTGGTCAACAATTTCTAAAGAAAGCAGAATCATAAATAAATTCTTAATTTTTTGCGAACATGAATAGTCTTTGTAAATCATTTTGAATATTTTAAAATCTTTATAAAGTCATTTAAATCCTTGTAATCTTTGAAATCTTTTGAAATCTTGTTGAAATCGATCAAATCTTTTGAAATATTTAAAATCTTTGAGAAATCTATTGCAATCTTTTAAAATTTTTGTAAAATATTTGAAATCTTTGCGAAATTTTTTGAAATCTTTATGAAGTCTTAAAAATATTTTTAAAATATTTCTTTAATTTTTGTTTCTGAAATCTTTCGTACTTTTTTAAATCACTGGAATATTGGAAATCCTTCTGAAATCATTTTTAATCTTCTAAACAATTTTGAAAACGTTAAAAATCTTTGAAATGTTTGAAAATATTTTAATTCTGATGTTCTGTACCCATGTTGAAATCTTTTGAAACCCTTATGAATTCTTTGAAAAATTTGTGAAATATTTCTGAAATCTTTTCTATTCGTTTGAAACCTTTGAAATATTAAAAAATTTTGTGCAATTTTTTGAAATCTTTTACAAAATTTTGAAACCCTTTTTGAAATCTTTGAAATACTTGAAACCTTTTTAAATCCTCAAGAATTCTTTGAAATATTTGTGAAATCATTTGTATACATTTGATATCACTGGAATATTTGAAGTCTTTGGGAAAACTTTTGAAATCTTCTAGAAAATTTTGAAAACGTTCAAATTTTTTTAATATTTGTGAGACCAAAATCCTTGTGAAATCTTCTGAAAAATTTATCAAATCATTGAAATCTTTTGTATTTTTTTTTAAATCACTGGAATGTTTGAAATCTTTGTGAAATCTGTTATACATGCACCCTTCTTGAAATCTTTGAAATTCTTGAAATCTTTTTAAATCCTAATGAATTCTTTGGAATATTTGTGAAATCTTTTTTATTCTTATGAAATCATTGAAATATTTAAAATCTTCATAAAATCTTTCGAAATATTATAAAAAATTTTTAAATCATTAAAAATCTTTGAAATTATTTGAAATCTGGTATCTATAAAATGATTGGTACGTTCTACCAAAAAGTGTCTTGAAATCAATTCATTCTGTAATGAGCAAAAGATAAATTATATCTTGATGAATAAAAAACTTTCCATCAACAAGATTTCTTCCAAACGAGACGTTTCTTTCATAATAGATTACAAAATTTAAATAACTCTTCGCATTTTAATAAAATAACTGTTTTAAATGCACAAAAACATCAAATTTAAGGATCTGGTAAAAAATTCAAGGAGATTTCCAGGTTATCAGGGTCGCTGAACACCCCGAAAATGTATAAATTTTGGGAATGAAACTTTTATAAAAATAATATTTAATTTTTAAGTGGGCACCCTAAGCCAAATACGATAAAAAATTTCCAAAATACCTGAAAAGTTTTAAATGAGCCTTCGCAAGCGCATAATAAATGGCTGGGAATTTGTCTCCTATGCATGCTTCCAACGAAGATAGGGAAGAAACGGCAGTAATTAAATCATCCCCTTTTCCTGATTCCAAAGCAATCAGATTAAGCACATACTTTATGATATCCTTGTTCACCACATCATCCTAGAATTTCACAAAATGTTTAGTGTTTCATATTCCAGACGAAAGGATCTAAGTTTTGAATTTAATTGTCATGCAGACTAAAAATAAATTGCAAAAGTGCTGTTCGTATTTTAGTCAGGGCCTAAAATGTTTCAAATTTTTGAAAATGGGAAAGAAGGAAATTTTGCAAGAAAATAGGGGAATAAATTCTTTTAAATAAAATTAATGTTGGTAATATATTAAATTTAATTGAAAACGCTTCAAATTCCTAACATTTAAAGTAAAAATATTGAACTTTTAACCATAAGGATGAATTTTCAAAGTAGAAAATTAATATTCTAGTAGAAAAGATGAATTTTCAACCAAATAGTTGAATTTTCAACTAAAAAAAAATGTCAACAAAAAATGAAATAGTTAAATTTGCAGTTAAACAAAATTAATTTTAAACCAAAAAAGACGAATTTTTAATAAAAAAGATTATTTTTCTACCAAAACAGACAAACAAAAATTTTCAACAAAATAGATTTGAATTTCCAACTGAAAAAAAATGCAACGAAAAATGGAAAAAATTTGCAGTAAATAAAAATTAATTTAAAACCAAAGAAGACGAATTTCGAATGATAAGGATTAATTTTCTAACAAAAAAATCGAATTTTCAACTAAAAAGACCAATTTTCAACCTAACAGTTGAATTTTCAAACTAAAAAAGATCAATTTTAGTTAAAAAAATGGAAGAATTAAATTTGCAGATAGCAAAAAAATTAATTTTTAACAAAAAAAGACGAATTTCTAACCAAAGAGATGAATTTTCAACGAAGAAGATTAATTTTCTAACAAAAAAGACAAAATTTTGATTAAAAGATAAATTTGCAGTTGAACAAAATTAATAAAAAAATTCAACCAAAAAATACCAATTTTCAAGGAAGAAGATTCATTTTCTACGGAAAATGACGAATTTTCAACGAAGATCAATTTTCTACCAAAAAAGACGAATTTTCAGAAAAAGAATTTTCAACGAAAAATGTAACTAATAGTAAGATTTGCAGTTAAAAAATTAATTTCCAACAACAACAAAAACGAATTTTCACAAAAATAGATGAATTTTCAATGAAAAATGTAATAGTTGAAATTTCAAAAACTAAAAACCATGAATTTTTAACCTAATAGTTGAATTTTCAACTAAAAAAAAAAATTCAACAAAAAATGAAATAGGTGAATTTGCAGTTAAACAAAATTAATTTTAAACCAAAAATGACGAATTTTTAATAAGAAAGATTATTTTTCTACCAAAACAGACGAATTAAAATTTTCAACAAAATAGTTGAAATTTCAACTAAAAATGGAAAAAATGTGCAGCAATAAAAATTAATTTAAAACCAAAAAATACGAATTTTGAATGACAAATATTAATCTTCTAACTAAAAAACAAATTTTCAGCCAAATAGTTGATTTTTCAAACTAAAAAAAATCAATTTTAATCGAAAAATGGAAAAATTACATTTGCAGTAAAACAAAATTAATTTACAACCAAAAAAGACGAATTTTGAATAGAAAATATTAATTTTCAACCAAAAAAGACGAATTATCAACAAAATAGTTGAATTTTCAAACTAAAAAATATAAATTTTAAACAAAAAATGAAAAAAATGTGCATTAAAACAAAATTAATTTACAGCCAAGAAAGACGAATTTTGAATGAAAAAGATTCATTTTCTAACGAAAAACTCGAATTTTCAACTAAAAAGACCAATTTTCAACCAAACAGTTGAATTTTCAAACTAAAAAAGATCAATTTTAGTTGAAAAATGGGAGAATTGAATTTGCAGATAGCAAAAAAAATTAATTTTCAACAAAAAAAAGACGAATTTCCAAACAAAAAGATGAATTTTCAACGAAGAAGATTAATTTTCTACCAAAAAAGACAAATTTTTGATTAAAAGATAAATTTTCAACGAAAAATGGAATAGTTACATTTGCAGTTGAACAGCATTTAAAAAAAAAAGATTATTTTCTACGAAAAATACGAATTTTCGACCGAATAGCTGAATTTTCAAACTAAAAAAGATAAATTTTAAACCAAATAGTTAAATTTTGAAACTAAACAAGATCAATTTTGAACAAAAAATGGAACAGTTACATTTACAGTGAAAAAAAAAATTAATTTTCAACAAAAAAAGTCGAATTATAGTTTTCAACAAAATAGTTGAATTTTCAACTAAAAAAAAATTCAACGAAAAATGGGAAAAATTTTCAGTAGAACTAAATTAATTTAAAACCAAATAAGAAGAATTTTGAATGAAAAAGATTAATTTTCTACCAAAAAGACGAATTTTCAACAAAATAGTTGAATTTTCAAACTAAAAAAGGTAAATTTTAAACCAAATAGTTTAATTTTGAAACTAAACAAGATCAACTTTAAACGAAAAATCGAACAGTTACATTTGCAGTTTAAAAAATTTAATTTACAACAGAAAGAACGAATTTTTATACTAAAAAAGACGAATTTTGAACAAAGAAGATTAATTTTCTACCAAAAAAGACGAATTTTCAACTAAAAAGATCAATTTTCCACCAAAAATGGAATGGTTACATTGGCAGTTGAAAACATTAATTTTCAACCAAAAACGACGAATTTTCAACTGAAAAAGATAAATTTTCAACAAAAAATATAATAGTTACATTTGCAGTTTAAAAAATTATTATAATTTCAAAAAAAAAAAAAACGAATTTTCACAAAAATAGATGAATTTTTAATGAAAAATGTAATAGTTGAAATTTCAAAAACTAAAAAACATGAATTTTTATCAGAAAATGGAAATACAAAATTTTTGGTTACATTCCAAAAAATACGAATTTTAAACAAAATAGTTAAATTTTTAGCTGAAATGACATATTTTCAACCAAAAACTTAATTTTTAACCTAATAGTTGAATTTTGAACGAAAAACAAAAACATTTTTAACGAAAAATTGATTTTTAACAAAAAAACGGATTTTCACAAAAATAGATTAATTCTCAATGACAAATTTTATAGTTGAATCTGAACCAAAAATCATAAATTTTCAACAAAAAATGGAAATAAAAAATTTTGGGTTAAAAAAATTCCAAAAAGATAAAGTTTGAACAAAATAGTTGAATTTTCGACTAAAAAAGACAACTTTTCAACCAAAAAGTTAATTTTTAAACAAATACTTGAATTTTTAATGAAAAAAATCAATTTTTAACGAAAAATGGAATATTTTAGGCCCTGATTCTAGTCTAGTTCGTGTCATGAATAAGAATTAAAAAACATTCCTGATTAGAAAAAAAGAATAATTATTATTAGTAACAACTAAAAAACTAGTAGTGATTAAATAAATTTAAATATGAATCAGGTGGCAATGAAATTTGCAAATTCTAGCGTCTAAAAATAAAATATGCAATGCTTAAGAATCTAATTTCTAAATTACCACTGTGTGAAGCTGTGTCAAATAGACTAATATTGCGGTAATAATATTAAAAAAATTTACACCGACTGTTCTTTGTTGTTCACTGCAAGCTTGAAGAATATTAATTCATTAGTGGAAACTTAGATTCGCTTCTTTTTCAGAGTGTCTACCCGAAGGATGATTTTAAATTCCCGGTCCTTTCACGGCTTTATTCTTGGTTAATTTTACATTTTGCGGGTCTGGGAATATTCAGGATTTTAATTTTTTTGGAAAATTTCCTGTTTCAAATCGGAATTATATTTATTTTTGAAAATTTTCTGTTTCAAATCAGAGTAATAATTCTTTTAAGAAATTCCCTCTTCAAAGTCAAAATTGTAATTCTCTTGGAAAATTCCCTGAACGAACTCAAGGTTATTATTCATTAAAAAAATTCCCTGTTTCAAATCAAAATCTTTTAGAAAATTCGCCGTTCCAAGTCAAGATTATAATTCTCTTGGAAAATTGCCTGAACCAATTCAAAATGATTATTCTTTTCATAAAGTTCCTGTATCAAATTAGAATCATAATTCTTTTCGAAGATTCCCCGTTCCAAGTCCAAATCATAATTCTCTTGGAAAATTGCCTGAACGAACTCAAAATTATCATTCTTTTCCCAAATTCCCTGTTTTAAATCAAATTCAGAATTCTTTTCGAAAATTCCTCGTTCCAAATAAAAATTTTAATTCTTTTCGAAAATTACCCGTTCCGAGTCAAAATTGTAATTTTCTTTGGTAAAAACGTGGTTTTGAGGCAAGTGCCATTTAAATATATATAGACCGCATAAAATAAACTAAACAAAATTTGTTAATGTAATTTAAGAGTATATTTAATAGGCACAACAAACCCTACATCAATATCTTTCTTCATGTTTTAAAAAAAATTACAAAAAAATCGAATTTTTTCGCGCGGAGAAAGTAGAACCCTGCCTTAACAAAATTCCTCGTTCCAAATCAAAATTGTAATTCTTTTTGAAAATTCCCCGCCCCAAGTCAAAAATGTCATTCTTTTCAAAAATTCCGGTTCCAAGTAAAAATTGTAACTCTCTTGGAAAATTGCCTGAACGAATTCAAAATTACCATTCTTTTCAGAAATTCCTTGTTTCAAGTCAGAATCATAATTCTTTTCAAAAACTCCCCGCTCCAGGTCAAAATTACATTTTTTTTTCAAAAATACACTGTTTCAAATCAGAATTATAATTGTTTTTAAAATTCACCGTTCCAAATCAAAATTGTGATTCTTTTTGAAAATTACCCGTTCCAAGTTAAAATTTTAATTCTCTTGGAAAACTACCCGAAGCAACTTGAAATTATTATTTTTTGTTTCAAAAATTCTCTGTTTCAAATCAAAATAATAATTCTTTAAAGAAATGCTCCGTTCCAGATCAAAAATGTAATTCTATAAAAAAATTGCCTGAACGAACTCAAAATTATCATTCTTTTCCAAAATTCCCTGTTTTAAATCAGAATCATAATTCTTTTCGAAAATTTCCCGTTCCAAGTCAAAATTGTAATTCTCTTGGAAAATAGCCCGAACCAACTCAAAATTATTATTTAGTTTTAAAAAATTGCCTGTTTGAAATCAGATTCATAACTTTTTTTTTAAATTTCCCGTTCCAAATCAAAATTGTAATTCTTTTCGAAAATTCACCGTTCCAAGTCAAAATTGTAATTCTCTTGGAAAATATATCGAAGCAACATAAAATTATTATTTCTTTCCAAACATTCCCTGTTTTAAATTAGATTCAGAATTCTTTCAAAAAATCCCCGTTTTGAATAAAAAATTTAATTCTCTCAAAAATTGCCTGAACGAACTAAAAATTGTAATTCTTTTGAAAAATTCCCCGTTCCAAGTCAAAATTGTAATTCTCTTGGAAAATGGCCTGAAACAACACAAAAAATATTTTTTTCTTCCAAAAATTCACTGTTTCAAATCAGAATTATAATTCTTATTGAAAATTCACCGTTCCAAGTCAAAATTGTAATTCTCTTGGAAAATATCTCGAAGCAACATAAAATTATTCTTTTTTTCCAAAAATTCCCTGTTTTAAATCAGAATCATAATTCTTTTCGAAAATTTACCGTTCAAGTCAAAATTGTAATTCTCTTGAAAAATAGCCCGAACTAACTCAAAATTATTATTTCTTTTCCAAAAATTGCTTGTTTGAAATCAGGTTCATAATTCTTATAAAAAATTTCCCGATCCAAGTCAAAATTGTAATTCTTTTCGAAAATTCCCCATTCCAAGTAAAAATCGTAATTTTCTTGGAAAATAGCCTGAAATAACTCAAATTTTTTTTTTTTAAATTCCCAGTTTCAAATCAGAATCATAATTTTTTTGAAAAATTCCCCGCCTCCAGCCAAAATTGTAATTCTTTTCGAAAATTTCCCGTTTCAAGTCAAAATTGTAATTCTCTTGGAAAGTAGCCCGAACCGACTCAAAATTATTATTTCATTTTCAAAAATTGCCTGATTGAAATCAGATTCATCATTCTTTTAAAAAATTTCCCGTTCCAAGTCGAAATTGTAAATCTTTTCGAAAATTCCCCGTTCCAAGTCAAAATCGTAATTCTCTTGGAAAAAAGCCTGAAATAACTCAAAAGTATTTTAGTTTTCTTAAAAAATTCCCAGTTTCAAATCAGACATATATATTTTTTTTTAAATTCCCCGCCTCAAGTCAAAATTATCATTCTTTTCAAAAATTCCCTGCTTCAAATCAGAATTATAATTCTTTTTAAAAATTCACCGTTCCAAGTCAAAATTGTAATTCTCTTGAAAAATATCTCGAAGCAACATACAATTATCATTCCTTTCCAAAAATTCCCTGTTTTAAATCAGATTCAAATTCTTAAAAAAAAACCCCGTTCTAAATGAAAAATTTAATTCTCTCAAAAATTGCGTGAACGAACTCAAAATTATCATTCTTTTAAATAATTCCCTGTTTCAAATCAGACTCATAATTCTTTTAAAAAATTCCTCGTTTTAAATCAAAATTGTAATTCTTTTCAAAAATTCCCCGTTCCAAGTCAAAATCGTAATTCTCTTGGAAAATAGCCTGAAATAACTCAAAAGTATTATTTTTTTCTTTAAAAACTCCCAGTTTCAAATCAGAGTCACAATTTTTTTACAAAATTCCCCTGCTTCAAATCAGAATTATAATTCTTTAAAAAAATTCACCGTTTCAAGTCAAAATTGTAATTCTCTTGGAAAATATCTCGAAGCAACATAAAATTATCATTTTTTTCAAAAATTCCCTGTTTTAAATCAGATTCGAAATTCTTTTAAAAAATTTCCGTTCTAAATTAAAAATTTAATTCTCTCAAAAATTGCCTGAACGAACTCAAAAATATCATTCTTTTAAATAATTCCCTGTTTCAAATCAGACTCATAAATCTTTTCGAAAATTCCTCGTTCCAAATCAAAATTGTAATTCTTTTCAAAAATTCCCTGTTCCAAGTCAAAATCGTAATTCTCTTGGAAAATGGCCTGAACGAACTCAATATTATCATTATTTTCAAAAATTCCCTTGATCAAATCAGAATCATAATTCTTTTCAAAAAATCCCCGTTCCAAGTCAAAATTGTAATTTTGTAGAGAATTCCCCGTTCCAAGTAGAACTTCTAATTCTCTTGGAAAATAGCCTGAAACAACACAAAAAATTTGTTTTCTTCCAAAAATTCACTGTTTCAAATCATAATTATAATTCTTATTAAAAATTCAACGTTTCAAGTCAAAATTATAAGTTTCTTGGCATCCTATTAAAAGAGACAATTTTTTTATTATATATTTTATTGTAATTTGTGTCGTTTTTCCATGAATTTAATTTGTTTGTTTTCAATGATATTTTTTACGATTTGAACCCAAAATACACATCCTAGCGTAAGGTGGTTCTACGAAAATTTGTAGATATAATTTAGGCGAAAATTTTTGTTAAGTAAAATGTTATTGTAGCTTGTGCCGTTTTTCCAAAAAGTTGATTTTTTATTTTTCATGTATTTTTATACCAAAAGTTTATAACAAATTTGTAGATCTTTTTTGGTTGAACAACTTTTTTCATTTCTTTTTCATCTCTTGTATGGTTTTTCCATACTGCTATTTTTTACGATTGAAAGAAAAACTATTGTCCTATAAAAAAATTATTCATGGCAAATTAAAAAAATTATTACAAATTAATTATCATATATATAAATTATATAAATTATACATATATAAATTAATTAATAAATTATTACAAATTAATAAACAAATTCTCTGATGGGAATTTAAAAAGATTAATTTTGTGACTTTTAAAATTTGCGTCCACCTGAACCAACTCAAAATTATCATTGTTTAAAAAAATTTCCGGTTATAAATTACATTCTTCTCGAAGATTTCCGGTTGTAAGTCCAAATCATAATTCTCTTGGAAAATGTCCTGAACAAGCTCAAATTAATCAATCTTTTTAAAAAATTCCTATTTAAAATTAAAATCGTAATTCTTTTCGAAAATTACCCGCGCCAAGTCAAAATTGCAATTCTCTTGGAAAATAGCCCAAAAATAGTTCAAAATTATCATTCTTTCCCAAAATTCCCAGTTTCAAATCAGAATCATAATTCTTTACAAAAATTTCCCGTTCCAAGTCAAAATTGTAATTCTCTTGGAAAATAGCTAAAACCAGCTAAAAAATTTGTTTTCTTCCACAAATTCACTGTTTTAAAGTCAGAATTATAATTCTTTTTAAAAAATCACCGTTCCAATTCAAAATTGTAATTCTCTTGGAAAATAGCTCGAAGCAATTTAAAATTATAATTTTTTTCCAAAAATTCCCTGTTTCAAATCAGAATCATAATTCCTTTCGAAAATTTCCCGTTCCAATTAAAAATTGTAAATCTCTTGGAAAACGGCCGAACTAACTCAAAATTATTATTTCTTTTCCAAGAATTCCCTTTTTGAAATCAGATTCATAAATTTTTGAACAAATTCCCCGTTCCAAGTAAAAATTGTATTTCTCTTGGAAAATGGTCTGAACGAACTCAAAATTATCATTCTTTTTAAAAATGCCTTGTTTCAAATCAGAATCATAATTCTTTCCAAAAAGTCCCCGCTCCAAGTCAAAATTGTAATTCTCTTGAAAAATAGCCCGGAACAATTCAAAATTATTATTTTTTTCTTCCAAAAATTCACTGTTTCAAATTAGAATCATAATTCTTTTACAAAATTCCCTATCCCAAGTGAAAATTGTAATTCTTTTCGAAAATTCCCCGTTCCAAGTCAACATTGTAATTCTCTTGGAAAATAGTTTAAAATTAAAAAAAAAACTTAAAATTATCATTTTGTAACAAAAAATTCCCTGTTTTAAATCAGAATCATAACTCTTTTACAAAATTCCCCGTTTCAAGTCAAAATTGTAATTCTCTTGGAAGCTTTTGAAGAATTTTAATAGGTTTCAAGAGAATAAGAAAATTTTCTTAGGATTTCTGGAAAAAATGTTTGTATTTATTTATTTTAGAAAATTTGTTTTAATTACTATTGTATATATTATTATATTGATTGAAAAAATGGATTGAAAATTCAACTGTTGAATTTTTAACCAAAAAGGAAGACTTTAACAAAATTTTAGACTTTTCAATAAAATAATTAAATTTTAACAAAAAAATATGAATTCTCAACTATTTAAAATTCCTATCTTTTTTGTTACAAATTTACTCAATTGTTTGAAAATTTAATTATTTAATTTAAAATTCAAGTTAAAGTTTCAACTAATAAATAAAATAAGAGAATACAATTTAAAAAAAAAATGAATTCTCAACTGCTGAACTTTCAACAGTTGAATTGCTGAATTGATGAAAATGCCAAAACCAAAATTTGTTGGAAACACAATAGTTGAATACGTAATTGTTTATTTCAAACAAGTTACTTTTAATTTTGCTTTTTATTTAGTTTTAGATAACAATAGTAATTTTGATTCAATCTTTATCAGAGACGGCTGCTTTTTCTTAAAAAGATTCTCTAAATTTTAAATAAACAATTAAATATTCATCAACTGAATTTTTCAGAAATTTTATGTTTTGAATTTTCAAAATTCAACATTTTAGAATTGATCTTTTTTGTTCTTTGTTGAAAACTCATCCTTTTTAGTTAAAAATCAACAAATTTTGTTTATTGAATTTTCAAAATGCAACAGTTAAAAATTCATATTTTTTTTACTAAAATCTAATTATTTGTTTGGAAAATCAGTTCTTTTATTAAAAATTCAACAGTTTTCTTAAAAAGTCATCCTTTTTGGTTGGAAATTCAAAACACAAAATCTACTGAAAATTCGACTGTTAAATTTTCAACAAAATAATGAAATTTTAACAAAAATTATGAATGCAAAACTGATGAAAACAAAAAAGCAAAATTTGTTATTAATTTGAATAGTTTAATATTTGATTGTCTATTTAAAATAAGTTATTTAGAATTTTGTGACTTTTATTTCGCTTTAGATAAAAATAGTAATTTTTAGTTAATCTTGATCAATGTTGGCAAAATGTATGCCTAAAAAGATTCTTTGAAATTCTATTCGTGGGAGTTTTATTAAAAATAATAATTTGTAATATATTATTTAGTAACATAAATTAAATAAATTTTTATCTGAATTTTTCATTTTTAATCGTAAGTTTTCAATTTAAAGAATTTTAGAATCCACTTTTATGAACAATTAAAAATTAAGAGTGTTTAAAATTGAATATTTTTGTTAATAAATAGTTTTAAGTTGATCAGCTGTAAATATAGATTAATTGATGATTTTTAAAATTGAAATGTAGTTCGAGTCAGTATTAAAAAATCAACAGCAATTGATTTTACAAGACGATTCTTAATTTAGACTTTTTTTTTAGAATTTTGGACTCTGAATATACAATTTTAACTGTTCCATAAAAAAAAATTAATTTTTAAGTCAAATTATTGTACTCTGATGTATAAATAACTATTGACCAATTATTTATTTAAAACGATCTAAAGGAACGACTGAAAATCCGGAAAAAAAATTCCCAACACTGTAAAATTCCCGAATTAGAAAAATCCCACATAATAAAATTGCCGAAATATAAAAATCCTGAATTAGATCAATTAGAAGAATTTTTCAATGAACATATTCATTCATTAAAGATAAAATAATCAAATATTTTTATTTAAAAAAAAATTTATGTTGAAAGTTTAAAAAAATTGTTTGAATTTAAAATAAAAATTAAAAAAAGATATTTCGGAATGAAAAATTTTGTTGGAAAATGTGCATAGTATTTAAAAAGAAATGACAAAAAACGTTTTTAGAAATTGAAATTTCAATTAAAAGAATTAATTAAATTAAAGAATTATGATTCTGATTTGAAACAGGGAATTTTGAGAAAAAAAAATGATAATTTTGAATTGGTTATCATTCTTTTCAAAAATTCCCAGTTTTAAATCAGAATCATAATGCTTTACAAAAATTTCCCATTCCAAGTCCAAATCATAATTCTCTTAGAAAATTCCCTGAACGAAATAAAAATTATTCTTTTCAAAAATTCTCTGTTTAAAGTCGGAATTATAATAGTTCTTGTAGAAAAAAAAATATCAAAACACTTTTAATATTAATTTCAGTACAATCAAATGAAAAATCCCGATCACTGAACGAAATTCCCGGATTTTTCCCGGTTTCCCGGTCAGGTAGACACTCTTTCTTTTATGGAAACTTTGTTTTGTAACTTGAAGCCTTATGCTTTTTTTTTAATGTTTAAAAATAGAAATCTGCATACCTGCATGTGGTTATCAGTCACATATTCGAGAGCAGCTTTATAGTGAGTAGCGGCCGTATGCTTTTTCTCGGATATATAAGCTGTGGATGCATTCCGTAACGTCGTTTCCAGTTGCTGAAAAGATTTTCCGATTTTAATTGTTTAATTGATAAAGGATAAATTATGAAAAGAGCATCCAAATAAACAACTCACTGCCATTGTCGTGATCATTTTACATCGAATTCCAGGATCTAACCCATTTATTCCTGAAGATGAGGATTTTAATTTTCTGTAACAAAAAAAAAAATAATAATAAGGAGATTATATGTTAGGAAAATGATCATAAATTGAATTTGTTCCCCGAAAATGCAAAATGATTAATTGCAAAACAGTATTTTAAATTATTTATTTTGAAATTTATTTGCTGCACAATTTTAAAAACTAATTTTTGAATTTTATTAATAATCAATTTTATAAAATTGTTTAATGATTTGAATTTTTTTAATTTCTGAAAAATCTATATCAGAATTTTCATACTTTAGAATAAGAACATTATTTAAATATTGATGTATTCAAGTTGAAAATAATAGCAAACTTACTATTTAATTATAATTATTTAGAAGGTGAAAATTTCTGCTTTTAAGTGATATTATTGTTTATAGTTACAGGATTCGCAACAGTTTTTCAGGGCCATTGACATTCAAAAATTTGAACATTTAAGTTGAGAATTCGTTTATTTGAATTGATTAAAACTGAACTGCAAATTAAACCAGTCAAAATGGAAATGTTAAACATTTTTAACTTTTAATATTGACGCTTAAAAATTTTTTATTTTGAAGGCTCAATAATTTACAAGTACAAAATGGAAGCTTCTAACACTTTTCAATCGAAAAATTTAAATTAAATGCCGTTGAACTAACAAATTTTAAGTTTAAACTTTTATAAATTGTACAGTTTGAAGATTTCTGGCTGAAAAATATAAAATTACAATTATTCAATTATCTAAATTGAAAAAATGAATGATTGAATTCGAAAATTTTCCAAAATTATATCATTTTAAGCAATTTTAAGTTCAAAATATTTAAGATTTAACGATTAAATTTTGTTTAAACTTATCACTTTTTAAAATTAGATTTTAAATGATTCTAATTTTAGTTTCGGGCGACTGAAAAATCCCGAAAAATAAGATTTCCCGACACCGTAAAATTCCCGAAGAATAAAATTCCATAATAAAAGAATTTTCGGAATTATAAAATTGCCGAAATATGAAAATCTCGAATAATAAAATTCCCGACAGAAAATTGCCGAATTATGAAACACCCGAGCTAGAAAATTCCCGCATTTAAACAATTAAAAAATTGTTTTAAAAACACGTTTGCTTCGAATGATAAAATAAATAAATTTTTATTAGTTTAAATTTTCCTACCAAAGCAGGATTCAATTCAGCACTGATTTATCTTGAAGTTTCTTTTTATTTTATTTTTTTTTTAATTAAAAATTCGATTTTTAAAAACGTTTTTTGTCATTTCCTTTTTAAATACTATGCAAATTTTCCAACAAAATTTTTCATCCGGAAATACCTTTGTTTTAATTATTGTTCTTTTAAATTTAAACAATAATTTTTAAAAACTTTCAACATAAAAAATGTATTTTTTTATAATAAAGCTATTTGATTATTTTATTTTTAATACATAAATATGTTGATTAAGAAATTATTCTAATTTTTTAAATGCGGGAATTTTATTATTCGAGAATTTTCCAATTCGGGATTTTTATATTTCGGCAGTTTTATAATTTCAGGAATTTTACAGTGTTGGGAATTATATTTTTCGGATTTTCAGTCGCTCCTTTAGATAGTTTTAAATAAATACTTGGTCAATAGTTATTTATACATCAGAATTCAACATTTTGACTTGAAAATTAAAAAAAAAATTGCATGGAACAGTTAAAATTGTACGTTCAAAGTCTTGGAAATCTATCTGAAATTATATCTTTGTGACAAAATCTTTGCGAAATATTTGTGAAATTTGTTTAATCTTTGGGAAATTTTCGTAAATCTTTGCGACATATCTTAAATATCTTAAAAATATTTGTGAAATCCTTGGGAAATCATTGAAGTCTTTGTGAAATCTTACAAATCTATCCGAAATCTGTGCTGAATATTTGAAATCTTTGCGAAAAATTTAAAATCTTTGTAAAAGTTTTGTAAAATCTTTG
>CAKNXH010062551.1:22877-42924 GCA_932178445.1 Andricus quercusramuli
AAATCTTGAAAATCTATCGGAATCTTTGCGAAATATTTGTGAAATATTTTGAAAATCATATTTGGGGAATTGTTCAAATCTTTGTGAAATCTTTGTGAAATATTATAAATCTATCCGAAATCTGTGCTAAATATTTGAAATATTTATAAAATATTTGGGAAATTATTGAAATGTTTGTGCAATCTGTGAAATTTTTATGAAATAATTGATACCTTTGACGCAATCTTTGCCGAATATTTCAAATCTTTGAGAAATTATTAAAATATTTGGGAAATCATTGAGATCTTTGGAAAATTATTGAAATCTTTGTGAAATTTTTTAAATCTTCGGGAAATCTTTCAAATCTTTGTGAAATCTTTGGATAACCAGTCATATCTTTATGACAAAATCTTTGCAAAATATTTGTGACATGTTTTCAATCTTTGGGAAATTTTTTCGAAATATTTTAAAAATATTTGATAATATTTGTGAAATATTTGTGAAAACTTTGGGAAGTCATAAAAGTCTTTGTGAAATTTTTTTAATCTATACGAAATCTTTGGTCAATATTTTAAATCTTTGGGAAATTATTGAAATATTTGTACACTATTTGAAATTGAACGGAAATCTTTGCGAAATTTTTTTAATCTTCGGGAAATCGATAATATCTTTGTGAAATATTTAAAATACTTTAGTAATATTTGATAAATTTGTGAAATCTTTGACATACCATGGAATTTTCGTGAACCCCTATAAATCTATCCAAAGCCTGTGCTGAATATTTGAAATATTTGTAAAATCTTTGGGAAATTTTTGCGAAATATTTTTTAAATATTTTATAATATTTGTGAAAACTGTGGGTAAATCTTTGTAAAAATTTTTTAATCTGTACAAAATCTTTGGTAAATATTTAAAATCTTTGAGAAAGTATTCAAATCTTTGTGAAATAATTAAGGTATTTTTGAAATCTTGAAAATTTGTGGAATTATTTAATCTTGGGGAAATCGATAAAATCTTTGTGAAATCTTTGTGAAAGATTTAAAATAGTTTAGTAATATTTGATAAATTTGTGAAATCTTTGACATGCCATGGAATTTTCGTGAAACCCTATAAATCTATCCAAAGCCTTTGCTTTATATTTGAAGTACTTGTAAAATCTTTAGGAAATTATTGAAATCTTTGTGCAATCTTTGAAATCTATCTGAAATTTTTATGAAATAATTGATACCTTTGACAAAATCTTTACGAAATATTTTGAATATTTGAAAAATATTTGGGAAATCATTTAAGTCTTTGTGAGATCTTATAAATCTAGACGAAATCTTTGCTGAATATTTAAAATCTTTGAGAAATTATTGAAATATTTGGGAAATCACTGAAATCTTTGTGAAATAATTAAGGTATTGAACTATTTTTGACGTATTTTAAATCTATCGGAAATCTTTGTGCAATCTTTGAAATCTATCTGAAATTTTTATAAAATAATTGATTCCTTTGACAAGCTTTTTGCGAAATATTTGTGATTTTTTTTATCTTTGGGAAATCTTCGGAAATCGTTACGAAATATTTTGAATATTTTCAAAATATTTGGGAAATCATGTAAGTCTTTGTGTGATCTTATAAATCTACACGCAATCTTTGCTGAATTTTTAAAATCTTTGAGAAATTATAGAAACATTTGGGAAATAATTGAAATCTTTGGAAAATTATTGACATTTTTGTGAAATAATTAAGGAACTGAACTATTTATGACGTATTTTAAATCTATCAGAAATCTTTGCTAAATATTTCTGAAATTTTTTAAATCTTCGGGAAATATTTGAAATCTCTGTGAAATCTATCCGAAATCTTTGCGAAATATTTAAAAAATCATTCATATCTTTGTAAAATAATCTTTTCAAAATATTTGTGACATATTTTCAATTTTTGGGAAATTTTTGCGAAATATTTTTAAAATATTTGATAATATTTGTGAAATATTTGGGAAATCACTGAAATCTTTGTGAAATAATTAAGGTATTAACTATTTATGAAGTATTTGAAATCTATCCGAAATCTTTGCGAAATATTTGTGAAATTTTTCTAATCTTCGGGAAATCTTTCAAATCTTTGTGAAATCTATCCGAAATCTTTGCGAAATTTTGAAATCTTTGTGAAATCTTTGGAAAATCATTCATATCCTTGTAAAAAAATCTTTGCAAAATATTTGTGACAATTTTTCAATCTTTGGGAAATATTTTTAAAATATTTGATAATATTTGTGAAATATTTGGGAAATCATTGAAGTCTTTGTGAAATCTTTTAAATCTATACGAAATCTTTGGTAAATATTTAAAATCTTTGGGAAATTATTAAAATCTTTGTGCACTCTTTGAAATCTATCGGAAATCTTTGTGAAATAATTAAGGCATTTGTGAAATCTTGAAAATCTATCAGAAATCATTGCGAAATTTTTTACATCTTCGGGAAATCGATAAAATCTTTGTGAAATATTTTAAATCCTTTAGTAATATTTGATAAATTTGTGAAATCTTTGAAAAACCATGGAATTTTTGTGAAACCCTATAGATTTATCCAAAGCCTTTGCTTTATATTTGAAGTATTTGTAAAATCTTTAGGAAATTATTGAAATCTTTGTGCAATCTTTGAAATCTATCTGAAATTTTTATAAAATATTTGATACCTTTGACAAAATCTTTGCGAAATATTTGTGATTTTTTTTTATCTTTGGGAAATCTTTGCGAAATATTTTGAATATTTTAAAAATATTTGGAAAATCATTTAAGACTTTGTGAGATATTAGAAATCTACAAGAAACCTTTGCTGAATATTTAAAATCTTTGAGTAATTATTGAAATATTTGGGAAATCATTGCAATCTTTGTGAAATAATTAAGGTATTGAACTATTTATGAAGTATTTTAAATCTATCGAAAATATTTGCGAAATATTTGAAATATTTGAAATCTTTGCGAAATATTTGAAATCTTTGTGAAATCTTTGGAAAATCATTCATATCTTTATGACAAAATCTTTGCAAAATATTTGTGACATGTTTTCAATCTTTGTGAAATTTTTGCGAAATATTTTTTAAATATTTGTGAAAACTTTGGGAAAGTCTTTGTGAAATTTTTTAAATCTATACGAAATCTTTGGTAAATATTTAAACTCTTTGGGAAATTATTGAAATCTTTGTGAAATAATTAAGGTATTAGTGAAATCTTGAAAATCTATCGGAAATCTTTGCGAAATATTTGTGAAATTTTTCGAATCTTCGGAAAATCGATAAAATCTTTGTGAAGTTTTTTCGAAATATTTTTAAAATATTTGATATTTGTGAAATATTTGGGAAATCATCTAAGTGTTTGTGAAATTTTATAAATCTATCCGAAATCTGTGCTAAATATTTGAAATATTTGTAAAATCTTTGGGAAATTATTGAAATCTTTGTGCAATCTTTAAATCTATCTGAAATTTTTATGAAATAATTGATAACTTTGACAAAATCTTTGCGAAATATTTGTGATTTTTTTTTATCTTTGGGAAATCTTTGCGAAATATTTTGAATATTTGAAAAATATTTGGGAAATCATTTAATTTTTGTGAGATCTTATAAATCTACACGACATCTTTGCTGAATATTTAAAATCTTTGAGAAATTATTGAAAAATTTTTGGGGAAATCATTAAGGAACTGAACTATTTATGAAGTATATTAAATCTATCAGAAATCTTTGCTAAATATTTCTGAAAGTTTTTAAATCTTCGGGAAATATTTGCAATCTTTGTGAAATCTATTCAAATATTTGATATTTGTGAAATATTTGTGAAAAATTTGGGAAATCATTGAAGTCTCTTTGTGAAATTTTTTAAATCTTTACGAAATCTTTGGTAAATATTTAAAATCTTTGGGAAATTATTGAAATCTTGGTGCAGTTTTTGAAATTTAGTGGAAACCTTTGTGAAATAATTAAGGTATTTGTGAAATCTTGAAAATCTATCGGAAATCTTTGCGAAATTTTTTTAATCTTCGGGAAATCGATAAAATCTTTGTGAAATATTTAAATTCTTTAGTAATGTTTGATAAATTTGTGAAATCTTTCTGAAATCTTCGGCAATCTTTGCGAAATATTTTTAATATTTTTAAAATATTTGAAATCTTTGCGAAATCTTTGAAAAATCATTCATGTTTTTGTGACAAAATCTTTGCAAAATATTTGTGACAAATTTTCAATCTTTGGGAATTTTTTGTGAAATATTTTTAAAATATTTGATAATATTTGGGAAATCATTGAAGTTTTTGTGAAATTTGTTAAATCTATACGAAATCTTTGGGAAATTATTGAAATCTTTGTTCAATCTTTGAAATCTATCTGAAATTTTTATGAAATAATTGATACCTTTGAGAAAATCTTTGCGAATATTTGTGATCATTCAAGTCTTTGTGAGATCTTATAAATCTATACGCAATATCTGCTCAATATTTAAAATCTTTAGAGAAATTATTGAAATATTTGGGAAATGATTGAAATCTTTGTGAAATAATCAAGGTACGGAACTATTTATAAAGTATTTTAAATCTATCAGAAATCTTTACGAAATATTTGTGAAATTTTGTAAATCTTCGGGAAATCTTTCAAATCTTTGTGAAATCTATCCGAAATCTTTGCGAAATATTTGAAATCTTTGTGAAATCTTTGGAAAATCATTCATATCTTTGTGACAACATTTTTGCAAAATATTTGTGACAAATTTTCAATTTTTGTGAAGTTTTTTCGAAATATTTTAAAAATATTTGATAATATTTGTGAAATATTTGGGAAATCATTGAAGTATTTGTGAAATTTTATAAATCTATCCGAAATCTGTGCTAAATATTTGAAATATTTGTAAAATCTTTGGGAAATTATTGAAATCTTTGTTCAATCTTTGAAATCTATCTGAGATTTTTATGAAATAATTGATACCTTTGACAAAATCTTTGCGAAATATTTGTGATTTTTTTTTATCTTTGGGAAATCTTTACGAAATATTTTGAATATTTTAAAAATATTTGGGAAATCATTGAAGTTCTTGTGAGATCTTATAAATCTATACGCAATCTTTGCTGAATATTTAAAATCTTTGAGAAATTATTGAAATATTTGGGAAATCATTGAAATCTTTGGAAAATTATTGACATTTTTGTGAAATAATTAAGGTACTGAACTATTTATGACGTATTTTAAATCTATCGGAAATCTTTGCTAAATATTTGTGAAATTTTTTTAATCTTCGAGAAATCTTCCAAATCTTTGTGAAATCTATCCGAAATCTTTGCGAAATATTTGAAATCTTGGTGAAATCATTTATATCTTTCTGACAAAATCTTTGCAAAATATTTGTGACATTTTTTCAATTTTTGGGAAATTTTTGTGAAATATTTGGGAAAAATTTTTTATAAATCTATCCGAAATCTGTGCTAAATATTTGAAATATTTGCAAAATCTTTGGGAAATTATCGAAATCTTTGTGCAATTTTTGAAATCTATCTGAAATTTTTATGAAGTAATTGATACCTTTGACAAAATCTTTGCGAAATATTTGTGAATTTTTTTTATCTTTGGGAAATCTTTGCGAAATATTTGGAATATTTAAAAAATATTTGGGAAATCATTTTAAGTTTTTGTGAGATCTTATAAATCTACACGCCATCTTTGCTCAATATTTAAAATCTTTGAGAAATTATTGAAATATTTGGGAAATCATTGAAATCTTTGTGAAATAATTAAGGTATTGAACTATTTATGAAGTATTTTAAATCTATCAGAAATCTTTGCGAAGTATTTGTGAAATTTTAAAATCTTCGGGAAATCTTTCAAATCTTTGTGAAATCTATCCGAAATCTTTGTGAAATATTTGAAATCTTCTTGAAATCTTTGGAAAATCATTCATATCTTTGTGACAGAATATTTTCAAAATATTTGTGACATGTTTTCAATCTTTGGGAAATTTTGCGAAATATTTTTAAAATATTGTTGATAATATTTGTCAAAAGCTTTGGAAAATCATTGAAGTCTTTGCGAAATTTTTTAAATCTATACGAAATCTTTGGTAAATATTTAAAATCTTTGGGAAATATTTGATAATATTTCTGAAATATTTGGGAAATCATTGAAGCCTTTGTGAAATATTTTTAATCGATATGAAATCTTTGGTAAATATTACGATCTTTGGAAAATTATTGAAATCTTTGTGCAATCTTTTAAATCTATCTGAAATTTTTATGAAATAATTGATACCTTTGACAAAATCTTTGCGAAATATTTGTGATTTTTTTTATATTTGGGAAATTTTTCCGAAATATTTTGAAAATTTTTAAAATATTTGGGAAATTATTTAAGTTTTTGTGAGATCTTATAAATCTATACGAAATATTTGCTGAATATTTAAAATCTTTGAGAAATTATTGAAATATTTGAGAATTCATTGAAATCTGTGTGAAATAATTAAGGTAGTGAACTATTTATGAAGTATTTTAAATCTATCAGAAATCTTTGCGAAATATTTGTGAAATTTTGTAAATCTTCGGGACATCTTTCAAATGTTTGTGAAATCCATCCGAAATCGTTGCAAAATATTTAAAATCTTTGGGAAATTATTAAAATATTTGTGCACTATTTGAAGTTTATCGGAAATCTTTGTGAAATAATTAAGGTATTTGTGAAATCTTAAAAATCTATCGGAATCTTTGCGAAATATTTGTAAATTTCTTCTAATCTTCGAGAAATTTGTGAAATGTTTGAAAAATCATTGAAAAGTCTTTGTAAAATCTTATAAATGTATCCGAAAATTGCGCTAAATATTTGAAATCTTTGTAAAATTTGTAAAACCTATTCGAAATATTTTAAATACTTTTGTAATATTTGAGAAATCTTTGAAATATCATTGAAGTTTTTGTGAAATCTTATAAATCTATCCGAAATCTGTGCTAAATCTTTGCGAAATATTTGAAATATTTTATAATATTTGTGAAACATGTGAAATATTTGTGAAACCTTTTGGAAATCATTGAAGTTTTTGAGAAATCTTTGAAAAGTCATTGAAGTCTTTGTGAAATATTATAAATCTATCTGAAATCTGTGCTAAATATTTGTAAAATCTTTGGGAACTTAATGAAATCTTTCTACAATCTTTGAAATCTATCTGAAATTTTTATGAAATAATTGATACCTTTGACAAAATATTTGCGAAATATTTGTGATTTTTTTTTATCTTTGAGAAATCTTTACGAAATATTTTTAATATTTTAAAAATATTTGGGAAATCATTTCAGTTTTTGTGAGATCTTATAAATCTATATGCAATCTTTGGTAAATATTGAAAATCTTTGAGAAATTATTGAAATATTTGGGAAATCATTGAAATCTTTCAAAAATTATTGAAATTTTTGTGAAATAATTAAGATACTGAATTATTTATGAAGTATTTTAAATCTATCAGAAATCTTTGCGAAATCTTTGGAAAATCATTCATATCTTTGTGACAAAATCTTTGCAAAATATTTGTGACATATTTTTAATCTTTGGGAAATATTTTTAAAATATTTGATATTTGTGAAAACTTTGGGAAACTATTGAAGAATTTGTGAAATTTTTTTAATCTATACGAAATCATTGGTAAATATTTAAAATCTTTGGGAAATTATTGAAATATTTGAAATTTATCGGAAATCTTTGAGAAATAATTAAGGTATTTGTGAAATCTTGAAAATCTATCGGAATCTTTGCGAAATATTTGAAATCTTTGTGAAATCTTTTGAAAAGCATTCATATCTTTGTGACAAAATTTTTGCAAAATATTTGTGACATGTTTTCAATCTTTGGGAAATTTTTGCGAAATATTTTTTAAATATTTGATAATATTTGTGAAAACTTTGGGAAAGTCTTTGTGAATTTTTTTAATCTATACGAAATCTTTGGTAAATATTTCAAATATTAGGGAAATTATTGAAATCTTTGTGAATTAATTAAGGTATTTGTGAAATCTTGAAAATCTATCGGAAATCTTTGCGAAATATTTGTGAAATTTTTTAAATCTTCGGGAAATCGATAAAATCTTTGTGAAATCTTTCCGAAATATTTCAAATACTTTAGTAATATTTGATAAATTTGTGAAATCTAAAAAACCATAGAATTTTTTGTGAAACCCTATAAATCTATCCAAAACCTGTGCTAAATATTTGTAAAATCTTCGGAAAATCATTGAAATATTCGTGAAATCTTTTGAATCTACCGGAAATCTTTGCGTAACCTTCAAAATTTTTGCGAAATCTTTACCAAATTATTAAAATCTTTATGGAATCTTTGAAACCTACCTGAAATCTTTACGAAAATATTGAAATTTTTGTGAAAAAAGGCTCCTCCGCGTCTGACAGACTAAAAGGATTAAATTACTCCTAACATTATAATAAAATGTTTTAAAACCAAAAAAATTCAAATTCAAGATTCACGTGAAAAATTAAAGATTTCCAAGTATTCACAAGAATTCCAAGTTTTCAAGGTTGAGTGTATGGAACATCCTTTTAAAAGATGTCACAACAAAAGACGATCACAAAAAACAAATCGAACGAACGCGTGTCAAAAAATGCTGGAAATAAATAAACAATTACTGAATTTTCTTAACCTGGACACACAATTTTCAGCAAAAAGTGGTTGAACGATAAAAAGTCATATTTGAATCTAATATTACGGTCGAGAATTGACTAAAAAAATAGGAGAATCGGATGAAAACACGAATTCCGAGAATGTCCCGAACTCGACTTACAAACTTTTGTCGCACAACAGGTGAAGAAAAGAAGCGTTTTTTTCTGAGAGAAGCGTTTTTACCTCAAGACGAATCAAAATCGCATCAAATATTTATGAAACACTTTCGCGATCTTTTTTATAAAACAATAAAACACGTGCAAAATATCAACGGCCTTTTTTGGTGAAGCGGGCTGTCAATTTTAACCTCGCAATCATAGAAAACACAAATTAAATTGATAAGGGTTAATTACTCAAATATGAGAGCAGGAAATTTGTGACATACCGTTTTCGAGAATACGAAAATCTTGAAAAAATTCGTTAAAACTGTAACGAAAATGTTTATTTTGTAGGATTTAGGAAACAACCGGCACTATTTCTTTACCAAAACACCTCTGCTGTGCCAATGCTGCCAACCTGTGGATTCCAAATACGACTTGAACTAGACGCGCGAAATATTTGAACTATTCGATAAAAATTGTTTCAAAGATTGTTTACAAGGTTATTATTGAAATTAGTTGGAATTTGAGATGAAAATAGAAAAAAGAGGTGTTTTCTTAAGAATATTAATCAATTCTGGTATTTTTATTTGATCAGAGATGACGAATTGTGTTATATTTCCGATGTATCTGAGTTTTTAACCTATCAGAAAGAGACCTCTGTCCTGATAGAATGAAACGAGCGCTCTTATTGGTTAAAAACACCACTTTTTTTCTCTTGTCTTATGATTCAAATTTGGTAAATTTTGTCGTCAAAAATTAATTAAATCCAAGAATTTATTTTTTTTCAAAAGGATTAGAGGTTTTACAATTTGGTCCCAAATTTTTCCTGGGATTTATTATCAGAATAAAATTTTTAGCTTCATTCATTTTTCATAGAGCTTAGTTTTGAAAACGTTTTTTTAATTATTTTTTTATTCAATAACAATGATGGAAAAATAATTTTTTGAATTTTGAAAAGTAAATGAAAACTTAGGACCACATGAACGTTTTTTAGTGCCTTCTATTTAGTTCACTTATTTAGTCTTATTAGGTGTATTTAGTTTAGTTTAGTTCAGGTTAGTTTATTTATTTTAGTTTAGTTTAGTTTAGTTTAAGCTACTTCAGATTCATTTAGTTTAGCTTAGGTTAATTTAGTAAGTTTAGTTGAGTTTAATTTAGGTTAGAATAGTTTAGTTTTATTTATTTTTATTCAGTTTATTTAGTTTAGGTTAGATTAGCTTAGTTTACTAATTTTATGTTAGCTTAGTTTAATTCAGTTCATTTTATTTGGTTTATTTTTTTTCAGACTATTCAGTTTAGTTTACTTTAGTTAAGGTTAGTTTAGGTTATTTCAATTCAGTTTCATTCATTTTATTTAGTTTAGTTTCGGTTAGTTCAGTTTATGTGTGTTTAGGATAGGTTAGCTTAGTTAAGCTTAGTTTAGGTTTGGTTTAGTTTAAGTTAGTTTAGGTTATTTTAGTTGATTGACTTTAGTTTGGGTTAGTTTCGTTATTTTAGTTTCATTTCATTAATATAAGTTTGTTCTTATTAAGGTTAGTTCACTTTAGTTTAGTTTACATTGGTTCCAGTTATTTTAGTTTATTGAGTTTTTTCTTCTCAGTTCATTATTTAGTTTTATTCAGTTGGTTCAGTTTAATATAGTTCAGGTGCGCTTAATTTAGGTTAGCTTAGGTTAGTTTATTTCAGGTTAGTTAAGTTTATTTCAGTTTAATTTAGTTTAGGTTATTTTAGTTCAGTTAAGGTTAATTATGTTTAGTTTAGGTTCGTTTAGTTTAATTTCTTAAGTTTATTCAGTTTATTTAGAGGTATTTCGTTTATTCATTTTATTTTACGTTAGTTTAATTTAGGATATTTCAATTTAGTATTATTCATTTTATTTAGTTTAGTTTCGGTTAGTTCAGTTTAGGTTGGTTTAGCTCGAGTTAGGTCAGTTAAGTATAGAATAGTTTAGAAAAAGTTATTCAGTTAAATTTATACCAGGTTAGTTTATTTTAGGTTAGTTTAGGTTTGTTAAGTTGATTTACTTTAGTTTGGGTTAGTTTAGTGATTTTAGTTTCATTTCAGTAATATTAGTTTGTTTAGTTAAGGTTAGTTCACGTTAGTTTAGTTTAGATTGGTTCAAGTTAGTTTAGTTCAATTTATTTAGTTTATTTAGTTTTATGCACGCGGTTCAGTTTAATATAGTTTAGGTGCGTTTAATTTAGGTTAACTTAGGTTATTTTATTTTATTTTAGGTTTAGTTTAATTTATTTCAGTTTAATTTAGTTTAGTTTGGTTTAATTTAATTATGTTCAGTTTAGGTTAGTTTAGTTTAATTCATTTAGTGATATTCAGTTTATTTATATTTATTTCGTTTATTTATTTTATTTTACGTTAGTTTAGTTTCGGTTAGTTCAGTTTATGTGTGTTTAGGTTAGGTTAGTTTAGGTTGGCTTAGTTCAAGTTATGTCAGTTAAGTGTAGGATAGTTTAGAAAAAGTTATCCAGTTAAATTTAGACCAGGTTAGTTTATTTTAGGTAAGTTCAGGTTATTTTAGTTGTTTTACTTTAGTTTGGGTTAGTTTAGTTATTTTAGTTTCATTTCATTAATATTAGTTAGGTTTAGTTAAGGTGAGTTCACGTTGGTTTAGTTTAAATTGGTTTAAGTTATTTTAGTTGAATTTATTTAGTTTTTTTTATTGTTAATATATTTTTATTCATTTGGTTCAGTTTAATCTAGTTTAGGTGCGTTTAATTAAGGTTAGCTTAGGTTATTTTATTTTATTTTAAATTAGTTTATTTCAGTTTAATTTATTTCAAGTTATTTTAGTTTAGTTTGGGTTAATTTAATTATGTTTAGTTTAGGTTCGTTTAGTTTAATTTTTTAGTTCTATTCCGTTTATTTAGATTTATTTCTTTTTTATACATTTTATTTTACGTTAGTTTAGTTTAGGATATTTCAATTTAGTTTCATTCATTTTATTTAGTTTAGTTTCGGTTAGTTCAGTTTATGTATGTTTAAGTTAGTTAAGGTTAGTTTAGGTTGGTTTAGTTGATTTACTTCAGTTTTGGTTAGTTTAGTTATTTTAGTTTCATTTAATTATTATTAGTTTGTTTAGTCAAGGTTATTTCACGTTATAGTTAAGTTTAGATTGGTTCAAGTTAGTTTAGTTTAATTTATTTAGTTTTTTTTTAGTTTATTTAGTTTTATTCAGTTGGTTCAGTTTAATATACTTTTGGTGCGTTTAATTTAGGTTAACTTTGGTTATTTTATTTTATTCTAGGTTAGTTTAATTTAGTTTAGGTTATTTTAGTTTAGTTTGGGTCAATTTAATTATGTTAAGTTTAGGTTAGTTTAGTTTAATTTATTTAGTTCTATTCAGTTTATTTTAGATTTTTTTCGTTTATTTAATTTATTTTACGTTAGTTTAGTTTATGATATTTCAATTTAGTTTTATTCATTTTATTTAGTTTAGTTTCGGTTAGTTCAGGTTATGTGTGCTTATGTTAGGTTAGCTTAGTTAAAGTTATAGTTTACGTTGGATTAGTTCAAGTTAGGTCAGTTAAGTTTAGGACAGTTTAGAAAAAGTTATTCAGTTAAATTTAGACCAGGTTATAGTTTAGTTTAGGTTAGTTTAGTTGTTTTACTTTAGTTTGGGTTAGTTTAGTTACTTTAGTTTCATTTCATTAATGTTAGTTTGTTTAGTTAAGGTTAGTTCACGTTCGTTTAGTTTAAATTGGTTCAAGTTAGTTTAGTTTAATTTATATAGTTTTTTTTAGTTTATTTAGTTTCATTCAGTTGGTTCAGTTTAATATAGTCTAGGTGCATTTAATTTAGGTTAGCTTAGGTTAGTTTATTTTATTTTAGGTTAATTGAATTTATTTCAGTTTAATTTAGCTTAGGTGATTTTAATTTATTTTGGGTTAATTTAATGATGTTTAGTTTAGGTTAGTTTAGTTTAATTTATTTAGTTCTATTCAGTTTACTTAGATTTATTTCGTTTATTTATTTTATTTTACGTTAGTTTAGTTCAGGATATTTCAATTTAGTTTTATTCATTTTATTTAGTTTAGTTTTGGTTATAGTTCAGTTTATGTGTGTTTAGGTTAGGTTAGCTTAGTTAAGGTTAGTTTAGGTTGGTTTAGTTCAAGTTAGGTCAGTTAAGTTTAGGATAGGTTAGAAAACTGATTCAGTTAAATTTAGACCAAGTTAGTTTATTTTAGGTTAGTTTAGGTTAGTTTAGTGGTTTTACTTTCGTTGGGATTAGTTTGGGTTAGTTTAGTTATTTTAGTTTCGTTTAATTAATATTAGATTGGCCTAGTTAAGGTTAATTCACGTTCGTTTAATTTAAATTGGTTCAAGTTCAGTTTGATTTATTTAGTTTTTTTGTTTATTTAGTTCTATTCAGTTGGTTCAGTTTAATATAGTTTAGGTGCTTTTAATTTAGGTTAGCTTAGGTTAGTTTATTTTAAGTTAGTTTAGTTTATTTCAGTTTAATTTAGTTTAGGTTATTTTAGTTTACTTTGGGTTGATTTAATTATGTTTAGTTTAGGTTAGTTTAATTTTATTTATTTAGTTCTATTCAGTTTATTTAGATTTATTTCGTGTATTTATTTTATTTTACGTTAGTTTAGTTTAGGATATTTTAGTTTAGGTTTGTGTAGTTTTGTTGAGTTTTATTTATTTTTAAGTTTAATTTGATTCAGTTTAATTAGTTTAGTTTAGGTTAAAAAAAAATTATTTAGTTTTATTCATTTTATTTTAGCTTAGCTTAGGTTAGATACTTAGATTAGCTTAGATTAGTTTAATTTCGACTAATTTACTTAGTTTAGTCAGGTTTAGTTTAGGTTAGGATAGTGTAGTTCAGTTTATTTAGTTTCATTCAGCTTATTTAGTTTAGTTTAGTGTTATTCAGTTCATTTAGTTTATTTAAGATTAGTAAGTTTAGATTAGCTCAGTTTAATTTATTCAGTTTATTTAATTTTTTTCATTTTATTTAGTTTAGTTCAGGTCAATTCAGTTTAGTTAAGGTTAGTTTAGTTTAATTTATTTAGTTTTTTTTTTAGCTCATTTAGTTTTATTAAGTTAGTGAAGTTTAGTGCAGGTTAGGTTATAGTTTAGTTTAGGTTAGGTTAGTTTAGGTTAGATTAATTTAGCTCAGGTTAGTTTTGTTGAGCTTATTTAGTTTTTTTTAGTTTTGTTTAAGTTAGGTTGGTTTCGTCTAGGTTAGTTAAAAAAAGTTTATTGAGTATAATTTAGTTCAAGTTATTTTCGTTGAGGATAGTTTACTCTAATTGAAGATAACTAAAAAAAATTCAATTGCTGAAAATTAAAAAATAAATAGAAATTGAACTGCTGAGAAATCAATTTTCTTTAATTTTCTTCAGTTTTCAAGAGTTTAGTTTTTAACTATTGAAAATTGAGGAAAATTGACAATTGAAGAAAATTGAAAACGAAATTGAAAATTCAACTGGTGAAAATGGAAGAAAATTTCATTTCCTGTGGAATTGGTATGATAAACAAGAATGTCGGTAATGTAGGAATCGGATAATTGTTACATGGCCTCAATTTGAAAAACAATTTTTTAACTAAATAGCACATAATAAGGCCGTAAGACTTGAAAAAAAAGATTTTTTGGACTCTTTATTCTTTGTGGGGTGTGCCTCTAAATTAAAAAGAGAGGAGAGCTAACATATAAAACTAAAAAATATAAACACACGTGGACCTACAAAAAAAATTGTTCAAATAAAAAAAATATGGATTGAATTATTTGAAATTAATTATATTTTTTTAATTAATTAGTAGATAAACGTTCCTCAGTCTTTTTTTCATTTCCTCAGGCTTTCAGCTCGATATTTCATTTCGTGTGGAACTATGGTATACTACTATGCTATGGTATGGCCCAAAAGAGGTCGGTAAGGTAGGAATCGGATAACTGTTACATGCCCTTGATTTGAAAAAATATATTATTGTAAATTATTTTAGTAAATTGCGGTGAAAAATGAATGTTTATGGAAAAAATAAAAATAAAATAAAATAAAAAAATAAATAAAATAAAATAAAAATAAATCTTATTTGAAAATTCATCTTCTGTATCCAAAATTTAATTATTGGTTAAAAATTCATTTTTTTTTATTGCCAACTTTATTAAAAATTTACCCTTTTAATTGAATTTTCAATTTTTTTTCTCGTAGTTTTTTGGTTGAAAAATTAACTATTCTTATAACTGATTCCGCATTTTTTCTCGAAATTTTCATTAGTTATTATAAATTTTATTATTTGATTGAAAATTTGACAATTTTCTTAAAGAGATATAAGTTTTGTTTGCAAATTCAATATTTTTTTCTGAAAATTGGTCTTATTTATTTAAAATTTCATCTTTTTTAATATAAATATTGGATCTTTCTTGGACAAAAATGCAAGTGTTTTATTAAAAATTCAACTATTTCCTAGAAAATTTACTTTTTGTAAATTTTTATAATTAATTAAAAAAATTAAAAAAATTAAATAAAAAAATTTATTATTAATTTTTTTTACTTTTTTTTGTATTTTTCTGTTGAAAAGTGTATTGAAATTCTTCAAATGAAAGTTCAATTCTTTTTTGGTTGAAAATTCAACTATTTTTTTGAATTTTTTTTTCTCGTTAAAAATTCATCTGTTTTAAGAGAAATTTCATCTTTCTTGGATAAAAATGAAACTGTTTGGTTAAAAATAAAAGTATTTTGTTAAAAAGTCATACTTTTTATTAGAAATTCTACTGTTTAGTGGAAAATTTAACTATTTTGTAAAAAATTTATTTTTTGTTCAAAATTCATATTTTGGTGTCAAAAAAAGAACTGAAAGCTTTTCTGAGTGAAAATTGACCTATTTTTCAAAAATTTGTTTTCTTTTCAAATAAAAATTCGTCTTTTTGGATAGAAAATTCAATTTTTTCCGTAGAAACTTATTTTTTGGTAAAAAATTCATATTTTTATCTAAAAAACTTTTTTTTGACTAAAATCTTGTTCAATAATTGAAAATTCAACTATTTTTTTTAAATCTATCTTTTCGATTTATAAATTCATCCACTTTGGTAGAAATTTCTTTTTTTTATTTATTATTTTTGGTTTGTAAATTTATTTTTTGTAGAAAAAATTCGTCTTTTGGCTTGAAGGTTAAACAATTTAGGTGAAATTTTCTTGCTTTAGTGGAAAAATCTTATTTTGTTGAAAATTCGTCTTTTTGGTTTAAAAAAAACTTTTTTTGTATAAATTTCATGTTTTTTCATTGAAATATAAACTATGACACTTTTTGTTGGAAATTAATTTTTTTAAGGTTGAAAATTCGACTGTTATGTTTAAATTTTTTATTATTTTTTTGAAAATTCAAGTCTTTTATTAAAAATCCATTCCTTATAGAAGAAAAGACATTTTTTTTTTAAATAAATTAAAAAATTTGAAAAATTTAAATTTTTATCTGAAATACTGTTTTATTCCGTTCATAAAAGATTCTTTGTTAAAAGTATTTCAAAATTAAAATGTCTCATTTCGTGTGGAACTATGGTATACTACTATGCCATGGTATGGCCCAAAAGAGGTCGATAAGGTAGGAATCGGATAATTGCGACATGCCCTCAATTAAAAAAAAGGAATATATTATCTAAATTAACTAACACATATTGAGTAAAAATAATAATAATAATGACTTGACAAAATAAAAGAGATTTTTTGGACGCGTTATTTTTCATGGGGTGGTCCAAAAGAAGTCGGTAAGGTAGGAATCGGATAATTATGACATGCCCTCAATTAAAAAAAAAAGTAATATATTTTTTGAGTTAAATAACACACAATGAGTAAAAATAATAATAATTATGACTTGGCAAAATAAAAAAGATTTTTTGGGCGCGTTATTTTTCATTGGGTGGTCCAAAAGAAGTCGGCAAGGTAGGAATCGGATAATTGTGACATGCCCTCATTAAAAAAAAAAAAATTAATTATTTTTTTTAATTGAATAACACATAATGAGTATTAGTAACAATAATAATGACTTGAAAAAATGAAAAATATTTTTCGACGCGTTTTTGCGGGGTGTGTCTCGAAACTAAAAAGAGAGGAGAGCTAATATATAAAACTATAAATACACGTGGACCTACGTCTTCAGCATAGGTCATAGAGTTTGCAAAACATGCATGCGTTTACACGACGTCCATCAACCGTTGTTCACACTTCATTATTTATTTAGGAATGACCACAGAGGCCATTTTTCCACCGATCTTAAGACTCAAGGTATTTATATTTCCCCCTCTCTAATCATTTTTTTTTCATTTTTTGCGAGCGCAATTGCTCAATTATTGCAAGCATCATCACAATTCATCACGCGCAATCAGTTTTCTCATTGTAGAGAAAAAAAGCTTTTTTTCTGAAGGCTTATTTTTTTAGACCTTAATTTAAGCCTCATTAGTCTTAAAAGTGAGCGCCTTTTTGGCCTTAAAACAAGACCGAGTTTCTTAATTTAAAACTTTTTTTTCCTTATTCTAAAAGTTCCATAAAAAAAAATGTTTAAATCCCCAAAAATAATAAATTTTTGTTAAACAATTTTTTTTAGTAAAATTTTTTTTTTTTTAATTTTACATTGGAATATGCCATATGAGTATGCTACTGTCAAAATATCGTGCTTGAAGTTGCTATATTCAACTCTTCTGTCATAGTTTCACAGACAAGAGATTTTGCTTCAGTATTGAAGAGACTGCACTATTAATAGATAAAATCTGTTGTAGCTTTATTCTGACCTACAAAATCCCAATTTACCTGACGGTAATGAACTTGATCACTTTACACATGACATTTCTTATTTTAATACCGAAATAATAATTTTTTTTATTTAATTGAATAATATTATTAATAATAATATTAATAATATTAATATTAATTTATTATTATTATTAATATTAATAATATTCTTTCTTATTTACATACTTTTTTTAATTTGTAATTAGGAACTGATATTTAGCTCAAGGAGAAAAAAATTCCAAACTGATTGAGTGTTGAAAAAAATTATGAATTAAATTTATTCAGAAAAAAGATCTTCTTTCACTCTGCTGGGATTCGAACCCCAGGTCAAGTGATTGCCGGTCAGGTGCTCGAACCACTAAGCTACTAGTGAGATCGGAAGAATCCTTTTTCTGAAACACGCTTTATTTATTTATTATTTTTTATTTTTGTTTTATTTATTTTTATCATTAAAAAAAGAAACTGAAGCTTTATTTTTCCATCTAGTCTGAGAAGACGTTGAAGATTTTCTGTATTAGAGGAGATAACTTCGATCGGTATTGTAGATTTCCATTTTTACAGCGTGTGAAAAGATTTCTCCTCTGATCGTTACCATCTCCGATGATAATACAGATTCCTAGTGAGATTTAAATTTAGTTATTTTTAAGCTTAAAATGTATATTTTTTCCGAAGATATATTTTTTCTGTCTATGGGTGATTGCTTTGGTTGAAAATTAACTTTTTGGTGAAAATTCATACTTTCGGGTGAAAAATAAAAAAATTTTGGTTGACAATGCGGTATTTTGAGTAGAAAATGAATCTCCTTGATTGAAAATTCATCTTTTTGGCTAGAAGTTAATTTTTAA
This sequence comes from Andricus quercusramuli, assembly GCA_932178445.1. NCBI lineage: Eukaryota > Metazoa > Arthropoda > Insecta > Hymenoptera > Cynipidae > Andricus > Andricus quercusramuli. The sequence goes on from CAKNXH010062551.1 coordinate 41,232, forward strand.
TTGAAAAGTCTGATATTATATTTTTGGTAAAGAATTAATCTTTTTTGATAAAAAATTCAACTATTTGGTTAAAAATGCATTTATTATTTCGAGAATTTAAATGTTTGGTTAAAAATAATTTTCAGTCGAATTTAACTATTTTTGGTTAAAAAAATTAATCTGTTCTGGTTAGCGATTCAAATATTTGGTTGAAAATAATTTTGCTGTTGAAAATTCAACAATTTGGTTAATTTTGTTTTCTTTGAATTTTGAATTTTTTTTCTGGTTGAAAATTTTATTTTTAACTGAATATTTTTAACTGGAAATTATACACTTCAGCTGAAAATTCATCATTTTATTGGAAAATTAATCTCTTTGGTTGAGAATTCAACAATTTTGTTGAAAATTCGTTTTTTTTAAATTCAAAATCAATTTTCAAGTCGAAAACTTAACTATACAACTTTTGCTGGAAAATTTATCCTTTTTAGCTCAACATTAAAAAAACATTTTTTTTTTAACTGAAAATTCACTATTCCATTTTTATTGAAAATTTATCTTTCTTAGTTAAAAATTCGAATTTAAGTTAAAAATTCAATTTTTTGTTCAAAATTCATTCTTTTTTGTATAAAATTGTTAGAATTTTTAGAAAAATTTTTTTGGTAAAAAAAATTAATTATTTTAAATTGAAAATGGAAAGATTCTTTATTTTAGTTCAGAATTCATCTCTTTATCTGAAAATTTAACTATTTTATTGAAAACTCGTTTTTCGTTTTGTTTTGTATTTTGGTTGAAAATTCAACTATTTAATTGAAAAATTTTTTTTGAAGACTCCTTTTTTTTTGGTAGAAAATTAATCTTCTTACAAATATTTTTGTTAAAAATTGAACTATTTTTTGAGAATTCGTTTTTTTTGGTGTAAAATTAATTTTTTTAATCAAAATGTAAAGATTCTTCATTTTAGTTAAGAATTCATCTTTTTGGCTGAAAACTTGAACTATTTTATTGATAATTCGTTTTTTGTTTATTTTTTGATTTTGGTTGAAAATCCAACGTCGCAGTGGAAAATTGATCTTTTCTAGTTGAAAATTCATTTTTTGTTTTGTTTTAAAGATTCATTCTGCAATTTTAATTTTAATAATTATAATACTTTAAAATATTTTAAACATTATTAATATTAAAAAATTATTCAATATCATTTTTTGGTAGGAAATTAATCTTCTGGATTGAAATTCACCTATTTAATTAAAAATTCATATATGTATTTTGGTGAAAAATTCAATTTCTTCCTTAAAAATTCATCTTTTTAGTTGAAAATTCACCGTTTTGGTGAAAAAATTAACCGAACTGAAAATTCAATTATTTTATTTTGGGTGTAACATTAATTCTTTTTTAGTTAGAAATTCAACTACATAATTGAAAATTCATCTATTTCATTGGAAATTCAACTATTTGGTTAAAAATTCATCTACTTTATTGAAAATTTAACTTTTTGGTTAAAAATTCAGCTACTTCATTGGAAATTTCTATAATATATTAAAAATTCATCTACTTCAATACAACTTCACTGGGAATTCATCTACTTTATTGAAAATTCATCTACTTCATTGAAAATTCACCTACTACAATAAAAATTTATCTGCTTTATTGCAAATTCAACTAGTTGGTTAAAAATTCATCTACTTTAATTAAAAATTCATCCACTTTAGTAAAAATT
>CAKNXH010062552.1:0-106345 GCA_932178445.1 Andricus quercusramuli
AAAGCAGCGGGGATCCTTTTTTTTGGGCAAGAGTTCAGAATCACGAGTCGAAAAAAGGCACGAGCGGTCGGAAGCAAAAAAAAGGGTCCCCGCTGCTTTCTGACACTTGTCTTCCAACAAAAAAAATGTCTACAAATATCGCGATTTTCACCAAAAATACAACAATCACATGCTTCCGGAAGATTTTAAATAATTATAAAGCCTATCCGTTACAGTTTGCAGTTCGAATCGCTTTCATATCTTTATTAGAACCGGAGATAGTATAGTTGTACATTTTTGCAATTTTTAACAACAATTTTCATTATTTCTCAAATTTTTCAACTGCAATTTGTTCACAAAGGTTTTCCTCATATTCATACATTTTTGCAAATTTTTTCCCATTACCCCTTGTATAAGAAATAATGCTCTAAAGTTCACTCTTCTTAAATGTGCCCAAAATTCCTTACTTTTTTTCACATTTTTCAGTCTGCAAAGCACAAAAAATTTTTTACATAAACGTCTTCGGGCTCATTTACGTGGAACACTTGCAGCTTTCAAATGACTTTTTACTTATTATTCTAGCATTTTTTGTGACTGAGCTGTTAAGCTTCAAAGGCAGATGCCTATAATTTTTGCGCCGATAGTACACTCGAACTCCAAAGATACGAGAAGTTCGGGAATCGGGAACTCCAAAGATACGAGCGTCAAAGGGGCTCCCACTCCTGCAACGTTTAGATTTTGGGGGTAATGCGTGGTAACGCCCATAGGCCCACTACGCGCACGCGCGCGTATGCAATTTCCGGTGAACAAACGTCGAATTCAAATCAGCGGGCTCTCGCGCGCGCCTCACTCTCGGAAATGGTGGGGGCAAAGGGGAAAAAATTCCGCTCGCTTCTTTGGAGTTGAGATGCTCGTATCTGTGGATTGCTCGTATCTCTGGAGCTCGTATCTTTGGAGTTCGAGTGTAGTTGTTACGGACTGATATACGTAAAAATAGATTAGGTAGTTACAAACGTAGGTTCCTATCCCGTGCAGCGTGTTCGATGTTTAATAGTACTATTAAAATCGTACGATAAGATGTGAAGTGAGTATGTGCAGTGATATACAAATGATGTATAAATAAATATGAATTAGGTACAACAATAATAATCTTTTTTGTTCAGTTGAACCCTATATATGACCCATTTAGAGTCTCGTATAATACCCCTTAAAAACCCTTCTTGGGGTCAGATACGACCTGATGGTCGGAACCCATTTTTTTACCATGTAGAACCCCTCAGATCGATTCTTAGGGCCGAATACGACAGATCGAAACCCATGTGAAACCCATTTGCAAAATCCTTCCAGGCGCTCACATACACACAGTAACACTATTTTCCACTCCCACCCCCGGGTTCTACCATGGTTCTACATGGGTTCTAACGAATTTTCTAAGCAGAGTATCACTTAAGACTTGGCAATTTTACCATCGATTTTACAGACGATTTTAATTTAACAAATAAAATCGCGCCCACTTTCTTCCAGTGCAGACTATAATTTTTCAAATTATTGTATTAGAACTATATATGATTGTTGATAACTATGTTTATTGTAAAAAAAATATTTATTCAATTATCCAGAAAACGATTGTACTATATAATATAATATGACATAATATAACGACTTACATTTTATTTTTGCAATTTCCGATAGGTGCATCACAAGATTCTTTATTATTTCAAAATTATTTTCAAATATTTGGAAAATAATGAGAATTAAAATTTCTCTAATTGTCAACAGTGACCCATATATTATTTTTATTATATATCTAATATATTTTCTGATAATGCCATTATAATTTCAGGTAATTGGCATCAAAGGTTTGAGAGTGGTCGATGCTTCCATAATGCCAGAAATAATTACGGGACATACAAACATCCCCGTAATCATGATTGCGGAGAAAGCAGCTGATATGGTGAAGGAAGACTGGGGCTATCCAATTGACGTTTATTGACAATATGAAGTGTAAAAGTTATTTAAAGAATCCATGATTTGTTTACATATTGATAGGGATTTTTCGATTTTTGTACAGTATTTAATTTTAGTTTTAGTATTTGATTAAATATAGAAATTAATTCTCAAACTGTAACGCAAGGAGGTGTAAAAGTCTGAAAGGATGCATGTATGTGCAGAAGTTTATGATATGCAATTATAGGGCTTTATATCAACCTTTGAGAAAAATTATTTCTTTCAAAAATACAGAAAAATTGTAGTGACCTAAAATTATAACATTGTATTTAATTCTGACCCAAACAGTGTTCCCTTTCATTATATTGTATTGACACATTCATGAGTCCATTACATCTCCGCAGTTAAGAGCAAAGACTAAAGAAGTTTTTAATTATAAATGAATCTTCGGTTTCTGGAAGAAATTAAAGTAATTCATAAAAATGCAATTTAATAACAAATATCATCAGACTACAGGCAACTACTAATTCCTTACATTCCATACACATACATAATAATTTTTTCAATTAAAAAATTTTACTTAATAACTCAAAGGTTTCGTAGTTGTTCTAACTATTCTAATTTTGTTCTAACTATATTCTTCTTTATTTTTTATCTGAGAAATCTATTATTGTACCCGAAGCACAACATTGTATAAATAATACTAAGATTGTTTCTTGCCCTATATTAGAGATTCATATTCTTCTACGATATACTCACATTTGCATGATTCAGTACAACTTAAGATTCTTTGAAATTTATATGCACTTTATTGTATATGCTACTTTATTATTTGTATTATTCATGTTTAGATTGTACACCCAACTACCACCTGTATGCGCGAAATTTTTTTTGGGAGTCGAAATCATGTCCAAGTTGAGCAGTGATTTGTGGTATGGTGGAGAGTCTAGTTGTAACGTCAGTCCCACCAAAACTTCTGTTACTGGGGGGGTGAGGACATGAGAAAGGAAACCGAGAGTCTCAATAGGTTGGTGATTTATGCTGAGAAGGTCACCAGCCTTTTAGTTTTAGCATTTTAATTTTGACATTTGCAAATTGCAATTGAATGGAATATAAATATCCATTCTGAGTTTTTATTTTTAAATAGATTTTCAAATGAGAGTTTTATAGATTGGAGTATTAAATTTAAATTCTTGGGTCAGTTAAGAGGTTGTTTAAGTATTACGTACGCATAATTTTTGCTGCTTTGATCCCCCCCCCCCCCCTCCAATTCCCCTGTCAGTATATTTTAGCCTTACGAATATATAACTGTAAGCGTCCAACATATAGGTTTGGGTGGGTCGAGAAATCTAAATTTTTTTAAATAGAGCAGAAAAGTTGCAGTTGGGGAAGACAAATGAAGGCCAAACCAACATTTTTAAAATCAAATATTTGACTCTCGCGGATTGGGATCAAAGTTTCAATTTAATTTTTTTTTTCAATTTTCTATGGTCAAAAAATTGATGGCGAATTTGTTGTATGGTATAGTTTTTTAGGTAAAAAAATAATACAGAATTTTTTTTTCAATTACTTGAGTTTAGAATTTTGTGAAAATGCGCAAAAACCCCACATTTTTGGATTTGATTAATTGTACATTTTTTAATTTCTAATTTTATATTATTTTTCACAAACAAAAATTCTACTTACGAAAAAATCGTCATAATTTTTCGAACCATTGAAAATTCGTCAAAAAATAGGTCAAAAATTGAAACTTCGACTCTGATGCGATGTCAAGTTTTCAGTACTACATCGTTTCTAGATTCAAAAATTCGGGTTTTTCGGCCAATCCTAATGTGCAGCTCCATCTCACCCTCTTGGAATATCACGCACACCGCGCCGTGACGATGGTTGACGTGGGGTGAATGCAATTTCTATAGAACATGAGACTCTTTTTTTGGTAAAAAAATTAATCAAACTTTCAGCTTGACGGAAACTTAAAGAGCGGATCGTGATCATTCACATACGATGATAACAACAAATCCACCATTCCTATTTTAAGGCACCAGAAAGTTCCCTGTCGTAGTTCCTCGAAAGCACAGTTTCTTTTGAGGTGTCATTGACGTAAACTATTTTTGGTCAAATAAAAGACATTATTAATTCAAATACCTTCTTGAAGTTAACGAATATGCTCATTGTGATAAAAAAAATGCTAGTTTTTCTTTATCGACTCATTGAGGCGACTTCCGACTATGGGAAAATTTATATTTTATTTAAAAAATGTGCTTGTAATAAATTCATCACGCAGAGAGGTCCAGGTGAAGGTGTCAGAATATGATAAAATTCAATCCTTCCACTCAACGTCTACCAACGTTCACGTAAAAAAGTCCACCTACTCCTATATAAGTCAAGACTTACTGGGACTTATTTGTGTATACGCTACTTAGACAAGACAGGGAGAGTAAGATGGCACCTAAAGTGACGTTCATCCTCAATCTAGTGTTAGCAATCGTTTTGGTAGTCTGCCAGCGGAGATCCAACCCACAGAGTTACCGAAACCTCTATGGAAATCAGGATCAGACACCATTTCTGGAACACCTCATGAGCCTCAGTTCAGGAACATTAAGGTTCTTGCAAGAAGGTCAAAGATATATGAACCATGAGCTGACGGACATAACTCCAGAGCAAAATGATTCATACGATTTCATCGTCATTGGAGCTGGAAGTGCAGGTGCAACCATAGCCTCCAGATTAAGTGAAATAGAAAACTTCACAGTGCTACTCATCGAAGCAGGACGTAGTGAAAATTTATTAATGGACGTCCCGTTATTAGTCAACTTGTTACAATTCAGCAATGAAATCAACTGGAAATACAAAACAGAATCGTCGGACAAATTCTGTCTAGGGATGAATGATCAAAAATGCAGCTGGCCTCGAGGCAAGGTCATGGGAGGCAGCAGTGTTCTCAATTACATGATTGTAACCAGAGGAGACCCCAGGGACTACGAAAACTGGGCAAGGCTAGGAAATGAAGGCTGGTCCTACAACGACCTATTGCACTACTTCAAGAAGTTGGAGAGCTTGAATATCCCTGCGCTTAAGAATGACACTGTTTTTCACAATACTGGAGGACCTTTGAATATTGAATACCCACCATACCACACACCTCTAGCAGAAGGTTTCCTGGCAGCTGGATTAGAGCTGGGTTATCCTCTTATTGATTATAATGGAAGGGAACACGTAGGCTTTTCATATATTCATGCAACGTTAAAACATGGAGAAAGGGTAAGTACCAATAGAGCTTATCTTCACATAGCAAAGGGAAGGTCAAATCTTTTTATAACAAGGAACAGCATGGCAGAGAAAATTATCATTGATCCAAGAACAAATAGGGCTGTCGGTGTACAGTTTAATAAAGAGAATGTCAGCATCAGAGTGCGGGCTAGAAAGGAAGTTATTCTTTGTGCTGGTGCTATTGGATCTCCACAATTATTAATGCTTTCTGGAATTGGGCCCAAGGATCATTTGGAAGATATTGGAATAATACCTCTTATCAAGGATGCACCCGTCGGAGAAAACCTAATGGACCATATAGCATACGGTGGTTTAATATTTTTAGTGGATCAGCCAGTTTCGATTTTACAAAGAGAAGTGTCGAATCCTGCACGACCATATATTGGACAATACTTTAACAACAGATCTGGGCCACTGACAGTGCCTGGATGTGTAGAAGCTCTGGCTTTCGTAGACGTTGATCGACCTCGAAATACAGAAAGTTTTCCCAATATAGAGCTTATGTTCTTCAGCACCTCTATGATTTCTGGGGGTGGTTTTTATAAAAATATTGGAATATCTGAAACTGTTTGGCAAGAGCTATTTAGTAAAGTAGAGGGGCAAAATTCATGGACTGTAGTCCCCATGTTGCTGAGGCCCAAAAGTCGAGGACGGATTCTTTTAAAAGACAATCTTCCTTTAACTAAGCCTAGAATTTTACCGAATTATTTGGACGACCCTGAAGATGTGAGAGTAATTATAAAAGGTATAAGGGCTGCGATTGAAGTGAGCAAGACAAGAAACATGAAAAGATTTGGGTCCAAACTGCTCGAGTTGCCGATTAGTGGCTGTAAGGAATTTCCACATGGATCAGATGCATACTGGGAGTGTGCCGCAAGAACCTTCACCTTCACTATTTATCACCACGCTGGCACGTGTAAGATGGGGCCTGAACATGACCCGACAGCGGTAGTTAACCCGAGATTACAGGTAGGTCATTCTAATTAAGATAAAAAGTTACGCTACATACTTTATTTGTGATAAATGTCGTTCTATCATGTTACTGAAGTTCGCAAAGTTGTTGTTCAATTATCGTAAACATTATGTAATTTAAATGGTAATAACTCATTATAACGTCATATTTATTCTTTCAATGAAATAAGCTATATTTCATATTCAGAAAAAAATTCTATCTTTCCACTAAACGCTCGGTTCTTGGATTTTCCTTCATTAATAATTTTTATGTAACGCAAGCATGATTTACGCAATTTATCAGCGTCTTTTCAGTTCTAAAAGTAGGCGTTTATACGACAGGAGGGCTGGACCGCCGAATGAGCGTGTGCGGCGCGGCGTGGCGCGGAGTAGAATAATAGTTCTTTGTGTACGCACCTTCGCTGTCGCCCCTGTACGATTATCGAATGCGTCAACCTAACTTTAAATGTTACACGTAATAAACTTGTAAGTCATACCTTTGTTACATAGATTATCGTATGTTCCAAGGAGTGAAACTTTTTCTTATTCTCGCATGTTTGCAAAACTCACGCTCGGATAAAGAGACTGTTTCATTCCTAGGTACATAATATACTATTATTTTATTGCGGGGAACACCTCGGACCACACCAAACAAACATTGAACCCAATATCATTATTAGAAGAATACGTTTTAATTACCCACGGACTCTGGAATGTACACGAAAATTAGGGAAAAATTGTTACTTTTCCCGCTTTTATTTGCTAATCATTTGTACTGAATGCCGGATAATTAGAGGAAATGTATCTTCCTAATATCCTTATAAGAAGTCTGTGTTCTGCCTAAACACGCTAGCTAAAATGTATATGAATTTTTAATACAACGCAACAACACAAAATCACTTGTGTTTGATGTTAGGCAACACCAAAATAAGATTCATCTCAATCTTTTTAACGGAAGACTGCGTTTTATCCACTCACGCACTTTTTTGCACGTTTCTCGGGGTGTTGCTGGATAAAACGTAGTTTTCCGGCAAGGGCAGAAGGCTAACTATTCTTTTTGCTGTTGTCTATCGAGATACAAGTGTTAAGTGAAAGAAAATCCGAGAAACAAACGTTTAGAGGAGAATTATAATTTTCGGAATTTTTATATGTACATTTCAGAATGCGTGGCTAGATAAAATGCAGTCTTCCGATAAGGGCATCGGGATGAAACTTTTTCTTGTGTTATTGGACATCGAGTACAAGTAATTACTAAATGAAAAGTTGAGAACTGGATGTTTAGAGGAAAGTTGGGATCTTTCTGCATTTTTTTATCTACATTTTAGAGTGCATGGACGAACAAATCGTAGTCTTCTCAATATTGATATTGAATGTTTAAGGGGAAAGTTAGAATTTTTTCAGAATTTTTGCGTACCTTTCGAGTACATGCGGGATAAAACGCAGACTTCCGATTTTGATATTGGGATAAATCTTTTTTTTTATGTTGCCCGACATCAATTAGAAATAACTAATGAAAGAAAATTCGAGAAACGAGTTTTTAATGGAAAGTTAGAATTTTTTCCGAATATCCAATATCGCTTATTATTTTATTAAAATAATAAATATGACGTTACTAAGTGTACAAATAAGTTCTGCCCGTTTCGAGCAACTTTTAATTTTATTTATAAAAACCTAACAAAATGTAAGTACTGATTAATATGGTGGCCACTAGCTTCTACTACTATTCCCGAACGCTCAATTTTGATTTGGTGCTCAGCTAAGCTGTTTCGTAACGAGCGAAAAAGGTGGTAATCTGGCGGGGCAATGCCTGAAGTGTAAGCTGGATGCGACAAAATGTCTCATTTCAATTCTTCTATGGTTTGACGGACCACGGAACTTCTATGTGAAGTAGCGTTTTCATGCTGTACTGATCTTCGTTAATTAAATTTTGTATTTGAATTTGAGCAAATGAGAAATAAGTACCATTTTTTCCAACTTCTTCCTGACAAAGTTTAATTTGTAAAATTATATAAGTATATATAAAGAATAATAAATATTTTTCACTGAAACTTTGGTAAACCGTGAGAAACATGAATTTTTGTTTTATTTAAGTTAATTTTGAGGCCCATGTTCTTCATGCTTGTATTAAGTTTATTCAACATTCTTCGCAAGTCCTCGATTGATTCTGCCATAACAATCTTGTCATCTGCGAAAGCTAACTCACGTACCTTCACTGTTCCGAGATCTACACCTCCTTCGTCGAAGAGGGCCGTTATGAGACATTTATCCATAAATATGATGAATAGTCATGAGGACATAACGCATCCTTGTTTCACGCCTTGCATAATATCGAACCAGTCACTCAGTTTCCCATTTACCCTTACACTCGCTGTACTACCTGTATATGTTGTTTTTATCGCTTGTAGGAGCCATCCATTGACTCCGTACTCTTTAAGGACTTCCCAAAGTTTACTTCTATTTACCTTGTCAAATGCTTTTTCTAGGTCAACAAATGCACAGAAAACTTTCTTTCCTACTCTCAAGCTTTTTTCTGTGATCTGTCTTAAGGTAAATACCTGATCTGTACATGATCATCCTGGCATAAATCCACTTTGAACTTCCCAGATCTTTTCTTCTGTTATTTCCATTACCTGGCGGATAAGAATTGTTGAGTATATTTCACTTACGTCCTTAATAAGCTGATACTTCTGTAATTATTGCAGTCGTTCTTATCTCCCTTTCTTTTGTGTATTGGTACGATAATCGCTTTTCTCCACTCGCCTGGGACTTCCTCCATCTCTATACATAAATTTATCAATTCGCACAACCTGTGAGATATGTACTCGCCACCGCATTTAAGCATTTCTGCGCTAATTCTCTCTACACCAGCAGCCTTACCGTTTTTCAAGTTCTTAATTATATCTCTAATCTCCGTGACATGAACTTTTTCAATTGGGTTTTCTAATGCATTATTTTCTATGCCACAGTTCTGTTGCCCTATATCTTTACCTCCTAATATTTCTTTAAAATAGTCTTTTAAAGCGGCTACTATCCCGTCTATATCATATAGCATTTCACGTTTGCTGTTTCTCATGCTAATATACTATAATACAATATAGCGATTTTAATTTTATGTTTGCAATTTCGGATAGGTGCATCACAAGATTTTTTAATATACCTAAAAACAAAGGTTCAAATTTTTGAAAATGCCATTATGATTTCAGGTAATTGGCATCAAAGGTTTGAGAGTGGTCGATGCTTCCATAATGCCAGAAATAATTACGGGACATACAAACATCCCCGTAATCATGATTGCGGAGAAAGCAGCTGATATGGTGAAGGAAGACTGGGGCTATCCAATTGACGTTTATTGACAATATGAAGTGTAAAAGTTATTTAAAGAATCCATGATTTGTTTAAATATTGATAGGGATTTTTAGATTTTTGTACAGTATTTAATTTTAGTTTTAGTATTTTATTAAGTATAGAAATTAATTCTCAGGCTGTAACTCAAGGAAGTGTAAAAGTTTAAAAGGATGCCTGTCTGTACAGAAGTTTATAATATGTTATTTGTAGAGCTTCATACCTATCTTACAAGGTGTTAAACCATTTTTCTAATTTAAATATTGTTTCTTGTTTGAGTATATACTATGTACATTGTAGAAAATTCAGTTGTGAATTTTCTGGTGAAAATTTGGTCCCTTATTTAAGAAGAAATCGTCAATTGTGATGGTTAAGGATGAATTTAGGAAAAATTATTATTTTTTTAAATACAGAAAAATTGTATTAGGCCAAAATGATAACATTGTATTTAATTCTGACCCAAGCAGTCTTGCCTTCAATTATATTGTATTTTCTTCAGATATTTCTTTTAAAATATTCTTTCCCGAAAAATCTCTGGTAGAAAAAAAAAGCTAACAAAAATTCAAACATGTGTAAAGCCCAGGTTCTCTCTCAAATTTTTCGAAGAATTTTTCTCATTGTACCTTTCAAGGTCACGCGCTGAGCCATTCATGAGTCAATTAGAACTCCACAGTTAATAGCAAAGGTCAAACGAGTTTTTAATTTATGAATGAATCTTCGGGTTATAGAAGAAATTAAAGCAGTTTATAAAAATGCAATTCAATCCAAACTAGCATCAGACTACAGGCAAACTACTAAATCCTTACATTCCATACACTTCTCCAAACATGTTCCTCAAAAAACGAATGCTACGCAAGTCGTTCAGCTTAGGGCAAGGGACTTGACTTTTTTTTATAAGTAAACCAGTTCTGGATTTAAAAGTAACAAGCTGGTTCACATAACCGAGGATGAGCTTCAACTTGGTTGTCCTTCGACTTATAGCTCGTACTTCGACTTGAAGGAAAGTGAATAGTGATGGAGTGTACGATACCCACTGTCGTGAAAATAATTTTATTAATTGCTTTCTGTAAAGTTCAGTCCTCCCAAAGAAATCCCAAATTCTTTGATTTATGGAATCTCAAATTTAATTTTCTAAAATTCCTTCACGAGGGTGATCAGTTCGCGTCCATGGAATTTTTAGACACAACACCGGAGCAAAATTCTGAATATGATTTTATCATTGTTGGTGCTGGAAGTGCAGGTGCGACTTTAGCATCCAGATTAAGTGAAATAGAAGACGATACAGTGTTGCTAATAGAAGCAGGAAGATCTGAGAATTTAGCCATGGACATTCCTCTACTACCACACGTCCTGCAATTCAGCAACGACATTAATTGGAAATATCGAACAGAGGCATCGAACAAATCTTGTCTGGGAATGACTGACCACAGATGCAATTGGCCTCGGGGCAAGGTTATGGGAGGTACAAGTGTCATAAATTACATGATTGCTACGAGAGGACATCCGAACGACTTCGACAGTTGGGCAAGAATGGGAAACAAAGGCTGGTCTTATGAAGAAGTGCTTCCTTATTTCAAGAAACTAGAAAATATGCAAATCCCAGAGTTGAGAAAGCATAGAAGCGTTCACAGTACCAATGGTCCTCTCAACATCGAATATCCACGATATCGAAGTCCACTGGCAAAAGAGTTTTTGGGAGCTGGGTTAGAGATGGGCTACAATTTAGTTGATTATAATTCAAATCACACATTGGGATTTGCTTACATTCAGGGGACAACTAAGAATGGAGAGAGGATGAGTACCAACAGAGCTTATCTCCACCCTGTACGTGACAGAAGGAATCTTGTCCTTACGAGGAACAGTTTAGTAGAAAAGGTTTTGATTGATCCTATTTCCAGAAGAGCCCATGGTGTTCAGTTTACCAAATATGGCAGAAGAATCAATATTCGTGCTAGGAAGGAAGTAATCCTTTGCGCTGGTGCCATTGGATCCCCTCAAATATTGATGCTTTCTGGAATTGGACCAAAGAGTCATCTTCATGACTTTGGGATAAAAGTGATCAAAAATGCTCCAGTCGGAGAGAATCTGATGGATCACGTCCCTTATGGTGGTTTAATTTTTCTGGTCAATCAATCAAATCCATTCCTAATAAGCAAACTGTTTAATCCAGCGTTTCCTTATATGCAGGATTATCTTAGCAGACGAAATGGCCCTTTTACAAGTTTCGGTGGTGCTGAAGCAATCGCTTTTATTGACGTTGACCGGCCCGGGGACTCTAGAAGTCAACCAAATGTAGAACTTTGCTTCGCTGGTCTCAGCTTATTAGCTGACCCTAATGCTTATAAACTTTACGGTTTGTCTGAAGAATTTTTTCAAAAGATGTATAAAAATTTCATCAATCAGCCTGCCTGGACGATATTTCCGATAGTGTTGAAGCCCAAAAGTAGGGGAAGGATTCTCTTAAGAAATAGACAAGCAGGAAGTGAACCGAGGCTTATATCAAATTATTTTGAAGATCCAGAAGATATGAGGGTGATGATAAAGGCAATTAGGACTGCTATTGCTATCAGCAAATCGAAGGGAATGAAGAAGTTTGGATCTATGTTGCATGATGTACCGATTCTTGGATGCGAAATATACGAGTATGATTCTGATCAGTACTGGGAATGTGCTGTAAGGACATTTCCTTATACACTCTACCACTTTTCGGGAACTTGCAAGATGGGACCCGAATGGGATTCGACAGCAGTTGTTAACCCGAGATTACAAGTACTAATTTGCACCATTTTTATTACATTTTAGTTTAGCCACTTACAAATTGCAATTGAATGGAATACAAATACCCATTTTTAGATTTTATTTTTTAATACATTTTTAAATGAGAGTTCTATAGATTCGAGTATTAAATTTAAATTTTGGGTCGAGTTAAGAGGTCGTTCAAGCATTACGTAAGCAAATTTTTGCCGTTTCGATCCCCCCCCCCCCCCCCCCTCCATTTCCCCTGTAAACATATTTTTGCATTACGAATATATAACTGTAAGCATCTAAGATTTAGATTAGGGTGGGCAGAGAAACCTGAATTTTCGAAAATAGAAACGGCGATAAGCGAAAAAGTTGCATTTGGGGAAGGCAAATAAAAGCCAAAACCAAATTTTTGAAATCGAATATTTGACCTTCGCGAATCCGGATCAAAGTTTCAATTCAATTTTTTTCCAATTTTCTATAGTCCAAAAAATGATGGCGAATTTTTTGTACGCATAGTTTTTTAAGTAAAAAATATTACAAAATTATTTTTTTCTTAATTTGTTGAGGTTATAATTTTTTGCAAATGCGTAAAAAACACCATATTTTTTAGTTTGATTGACTGCACATTTTTTTTTTATGAAATTCTAGCGCCTAAAATATTAAGCACGACATTTTCATTCTTTCAGAAAAAATGTACAATTAACGAAATCCAAAAAATAGAATTTTTTGCATATTTAAAAAAATTCTAACTTAAAACTGTTTTTAATTTCTAATTTTATATTATTTTTCACTAACAAAAATTCTACTTACCAAAAATTCGACATAATTTTTTGGCCCATATAAAATTTGTCAAAAATTGAAACTTTTACTCCGATGCACGAGGATTAAATATTAACTGATTTCCAAATATTTTTGGTTTCGATTTGGCTTCCCCAAAGTCAACTTTTCTGCACTACGCCGTTTATAATTTCGGAAATTCGAGTTTGTGGGCCAACCTTAATATGGACCTCCACCTCGGCCTTTTAGAAAACTTACGTAATACTATGAAACTATTAAACTATTGAAAGATAAATTAAATAAATTTCAATACTTGAAATATTACAAAAACAACAATTTTTCATTGCAGGTAATCGGTGTCAAGGGTTTGAGAGTAGTAGATGCTTCGATAATGCCGGAAGTTACGTCCGGACACACAAATCTTCCTGTAATCATGATTGCTGAAAAAGCAGCTGATTTGGTGAAAGAAGACTGGAATTATCCCATTCGAACTTCTTATTACTAGATAGTCTAATTTTAACGAGAAAATTTTTAAAAAATTCTGTCTCCATTAAGTCTGTTAATTCCTACTAAATTACCATGAGAACAATATCTAAGGTATTATTAACATTCTTTATAAAAACTGAAGGGGACTAGTTTCACCGAAATTCGGTGAGCGTTACACAAACATTTTCGCTAACTCAGTATCATTCGAGAAAAATTGGGAAAAATATGTACCAAAACAGTTACAAACATTCATAAGAGAAACCTGTTGACAGCTGATACTTTGTGAGTTAAGGAGGAAGGGTTAACTCAAGTATGTTAGGTCAGCGATTATAGCGAAGCGCATTATGTAAAAGGTTTCTGATGTTTCGAAAACGTGTCTGCCATTGTTATATGATTGTTATTCTATTGTCTACTCTAAATTAAAATAATCTATTATGTAGAAATAAAATACAAAAAATTAGGTTATCATTTTCACTAAGCTCTAGACTAGAATGCAAGTTGAAAGTATAATATTGAAGATTTAAAATCAGAACCACAAATTAAATAATAAGGAAAATTGATCATTTTCAGTTTTGTTCTAAACATTGTCAAGAAACTTGTCATTTCAGAAGAATGCTCTGCTGGTAAATAGAATACAAATCATTAACTTTCACCACTAGATGTCTCCTAAGATCGGCATTATGACGAATAATCCAGCTTGAAGAAGTAAACTTTAAATATGTATATATATACGAGAATAAAATTTAGTGAAACCCACGGCCAAACTGGGATACAAAATCAACTCGGGGAACTTATTTAATCGGTCCAACTCTCCAAGTCAAACCAGCCCAAATCGATCAAATATAGCACCACTTCAATTGAGCCTCTTTCTTAAGTACTTTATTAAATGTGGCAGACTTTTAGTGATGTCATTTGGCAAAATCGTGACCTAAAATTTATCAATAGAAAAAAGTACGAAAAAATAACGCTTGTAAATAAGACCAAATATGCACATAACAGTAAATTACTGAAGTAATTAATTTTGCATTGAAACTATTTACAGAGATACGATAAAACATTTCAAGAACGTAATTTTTTTAATTAACCTAAATTAGGGAGTCGAGAAATTCCTAAATGTAAAATAAAGGCTGAGTATTACGTACCAGAAAAAAAAATTTTATTCACAACTATAGACATTTTTTTAAAATTTTATTTCAAAAAATAAATCCTTCTCCGGAAGAGCAAGATTTATTTATCTTAAAGTATTCTTAGTCTTTTTCAACTTTTACTATATGTTAGGTTTACTTAGTTTGCTTAAACTTGTTTAACATTTTATAAATATCATGGTGAAAAAATGAAATGAGCTAGAGTTATTGAGACTTATTTAAAATGTTGTTGAAATATAAAACATCTTTAAGCCAATTTACCACTTTCTTTTCTGCATCTTATAAATCGAAAAATATTCCAGACTGATTTCAAGTGAAAATTGAAATGTTAAAGAATTACTATAGAAAAGCTATTTAAATCTAAAGAAGGTACTTGAAATAAAATTACTTTTCCTTCTTGAATCAATAAAACGTAACAAAATGATATTCCTAGGCATTGGAAGTATCTAAACATCGGTAGTTTATAGTATATTATAAATAATAGTATTGCCTAGTGTCGAATTTATTGAGCAATAAAATGTAAAAGAAAGTGAAATAAATCGTTTGATCCGAGACAGTTGAAGTATAGATTTGAATTTAATTATTTTTCAGTAAAGTAATTAATTAATGATGGGCCAGTATAGTCAGAAATGTCAGGATTTGCAAGTGGTTGTTCGATTTGAATAAAACTCAGCGAAATTATAGTGTTATATAAGAGAAATTTCATGCCCAAAGGTTAAAATATTTTTTTATTATAGGACTTACGCCACGTTGAATTTCGCTATCACATTTTTTTGAATTACCGATATTTCTAAAAACGTGACACGACTTTTAATTAAACTTAAATTTATTATAGAAAAACGTATACGATAATTTTTTTTTAATTTTGACCAAAAAAAAAGTTCAAAAAACTTTTTAATTTAATTTTTTCTCCATAACGCACCTTTTTATTTTTCCAGTTAGGATGTAAAAATTCTTTATAATTTCAACTTTCATTAGAAAAAAAAATGATGGTGACTCTTCTAGAATACAAGATATCGTCATTTTAGTGGGACCGTGCACGGTCTCATTAAAATGACGATATCTCGTAATCTAGAACAGTCGCCATTATTATTATTATTTTCAATGAAATATGAAATAATTAAGAATTTTTATATCCTAACTAGAAATAAATGAAAAGGTGCGTCATGGACCAAAAATGGAATTCAAACATTTTTTGTACTTCTTTTTTTGTCAAGATTTTCGAAAGGAATTTTTGTCTGTATTACAATATTAAATCTAATATAATTTTTCTATAATACCTTTAAGGTTCATTGAGCTTCACTTTACGGCTTTAGAAATATCGATAATTCCAAAAAATATGATGCTGAAATTCAACATGGTGTAACTCCCGTAATTTTTAAAAATGTTTTTAAATCCTTTGGACATGAAATGACTCTTATCTAAGACTATAATTTCAAAAAATTTCATTAAAATCAAACGACCACTTGCAGATCCTGATATTTCTGACGTATAATGGCCATTGTGTTTTTTTTTCTTACACATATTATAAATCCTAATCCCCAATTTAAGCAGAAAAGATTTTTCGTTTGAAAATTAAATTATTGAATAAGTCCAACGAGAAAGTCACAAAACTAAAAACAAAAGGGATGAAATAAAAGAAATAAATATACAATTCCCGAAAAAAGGAGTTGCCAAATTAAAAAACAAAAGTTTCGAAAACCCCAACTCAAAATTTTCACTTATTGCAACTACTCCTAGAGTTTCCTTATAGTCCCTAAAGATAATCCGTAAAAGAATTTTTTGGTCTAATCGGAAGCAATATTTATATTGTTCTTTTAAACCTAAAAAACAACTGTTTTGGGGAATATCTCGAAAAATATTGGTTTTAGTGGAAAATGCCTTGGAAAAAAGAGTTGCAGATCTTAAAAAAGTACATCTTTTTTTGTATATTGTATATTTTTCTCGAAGGAACCGATTTAAAAAAATGATGAAAGAATAAATAAATTTACAAATTTCATTTTTACTTTTGAATTGTCTACGATTAATACCTTGAAATTTTGTTTTTGTAAAAAGTAAATTTTTGTAATAAAAGAGTTGAATAATTTGATGAAAATTCTGCAAATGATAAGTGCTGCAAATTAGATGGGGGAGCTGAAAACAGAGGAGGTTGCGGACAAAATGATTAACAATTCATATCATCCGGCTTTTTATTCAAGAGTCGTTGAATATCCAGTATGTTATTCAATTGCTGAATTCTAAAAACTCGGATATTTAAAACATTCTTATTCCGTTAGTGTGAGATTTTAAAAAGAATAGAGTAAGTAAAAAAATTCTCAGGAATCTTTGCCTATAGTGCTCAAAATGCGTTCTAAGTTGTTTTTGGCGCTTTTTAAGGTTTCGTAGGTTACGTCTGACACCCTTATAACGTCGTCTTTTACTATGGTCTTTCATACCACCCCCATACAGAAAATAATTGGTGTAAATTTTGTTCCATCTCATTTTGAACAATAAAAATTTTCAGTACCCCTTCATTTGCTTTTGTGTCTCATTTTTGTTGCAACACAAAATAACAACGGATTCGGTCGACGATTCGGCGTACTTTGTCCTAAGGTATTCAAAGAAAAATATATTCTTCCTTTTGTTTGTTATGTTCTATAATTAAAAAAGAAAAATAGTTCAGGGAAATTGGTTTATACACCACTATGCTTGTAGCTTTCTTTTTTAGAAAAATCTTAAATTGAAGAACTTATTATGTAAAACTGCAATAAAAAAATAAAATTTAGTATGTAAATCATATATTTACTTTTTTATATGTTAGTGAGAAAAAAGACATCCCAGAAAAAACACCATGCATGCGTGAAATTTCAATATTTTATTTACTATGTTGAAGGTAATCAAAGTTATAAAATCAAAAAATAAAGCCAAGTACACATAGTACTAGAAATTTTATAAATAGAAGTGTTTTTAAATAAAAGGAATTAGTTCAGTGAATTGGTAATAAATAATTCTGTTTTATTGGATAAGAAATTGATATTTCGTAGGAAAAAAATATAGGTACATAAAAAAATTTAGCGGGCCTGTTATTTTCTTTAAGTTATAAATGAAGGGTGGCAGTACAAAACTAGATCAATAACATTTTTCCGAAAATGGGTTTATTGCATACAAAATTCTTAAAAAATATGCCCGCTGCGCGGGCACATTCTCATTACGCTCATCGCGCGCGGCTCGAAAGTTTGAGCGCGCCTAGGGCGCGCGACTGTTGGTTCTCGCGCTTCGCGCTCGGTCTTTATATTTCCCACACATTTGTGCACATACCTTTTAAAATTAAAGGTCAACGCGTCAGCAACTATAATTTCATGGTTGTGATTTTTCTTTTGTTAAAGCTCCTTCGGCTTTAACGAACACATTCTTATCACGTATCTCGTGCTTCGCACTCGGTTTTGTACGAAATATGAACTTTTCTACATTATGTTCAACACTATTATATCTAATGTACATTATATTTATTTCCGTGCCTCGATCTGGTACTGCTTATTCAGATATTGCAAAATAATGTACAAATTTTATTTTTCATCATGACTTTAATATTTTCTCCTTACTTTGCACTAATTTTTATTCTCAGCTGCCGTGAAAATGCACCCGGTTTGAGCGCGAAAATCAAAAACTGTGATTCAAACCCCTCATAAACTACAACCATAAAGTGAAACTTAACAGGTTTTTTCAATTTGACTATGAAGAGGGTTCTCAAAGCACCTACGGCCTTGACGATTACATTCTCATTGCGATACTCGCGCTCAGCAGCTAGGTTATACAGACGATTGCTTTTGAAAAATAAAACCAGATAAACAAAATAAAACGGAATATGAGATATTGGTATGTTTTTCGTTAACATGTTTTTGAAAATTAGATTTTCTTATTGAATATAATTTACATTGTTGAAATAAATAATACAAAAAGTACGTGTAATATTTCATTTCTGCCGATTGTTCATATGTTTAAAAAATTCAGGAGAACTAATTTGGAACATACAAGTCAAAGAATTCGAAGAAGATATTAAAAATCATTGGACTGTATTTTAAAAAGATCGTACCCAGTATAATTTTCTTGATAATTAATATCTTATAGAACTTTTTTAATTCTTGTGTAATCGAAAGATGTTGCTATATGATGATTGATTAATCTTGTTGAAATCTACTAAAAACTAGAACTATAACTTATGATTCTCTTCAAATACGTAATTTTGAAAATGATCAAACTCTTTAAATGTTGTTTTTATTTAAAAATTGTATGGTATAATGTTCAAATAGATTTAATAACTATAAAAAATGTCATTTAAAATGTTTTAATTTATCAGAAAAGAATTTTTTCTAATTTTCGAAAATTTTGAAGAACATAATATAATTTTTTTAATTTTTATCAAAATTGAGAAGGCCATTTGAATGAATTGCCAGTTTTCTTGTCGTGTACAAGAAACTTTCACAAAAATTTCGGAAACTCTACAAAAAATCTGCTTTCCAAATTTGAAAATGCTCTTACTTTTTGAAGTTTCATCGAATCAAACAATTTGATAAGGATAGTTTCAAAATATATTTCACATCTAGTAAAAATTTTGATTGAAATTTGTTAATCTAATAGAAAAAAAAATTTTCTACTTTATGAAAGTTTCAAAATTTTGAAAAGTATATAACTTTTCTAATTTTCATCGAAATCAGAAATTTCATGAAGATAATTTTTAAGTCTTTCACCGATCTATAAGAAACACATATACACATATATACATACATCAAAACATCATGCATCGTATTAAATTCAGATAACATCTTTAACTCATCAGGCACTAGTCTTAGTCAAACAAAAAAAAAGTATTTAGTAAACTAATTCATTGAAATAATTCATTTAATCAAAAACACTTATATATTTTGAAAATTGTTAATTTTTTCTATATGAGTGCAAACCTAACTCAGTGTCATGTTGATGGGATCACATTTTATGACAAAGCGGCATTAGTACATCACCTTATTTAATATATTTGTGCAAAGTTTATCGAAATCGATCGATTGATTTTGGCTTTTGGTGCGTCTACTCTGTATGTTGAAAATTTTAGGATAAATTCAAATCTAACTTCATGGTATGTTGATTTATCACATTCTCCTGGAAAAGTGTTATATGCACACCTTATACCTTCTATATTTATCCAAATTCTCTAAATCTGAATAAGTAGAAATTCAACTAATTAAATCAGTACTAATGATTTCTACTGACAAATCAACTATTTCTTTAATTTTATTGATTGAAGTAGTAAAATACATTGCAGCAGGGTAATTTGACCTTAACATTGTGATAACTTTGTGTTTTTCGTAGTATTCGTATAATTATAAAGTTAAACTTGTGATAAAGAATATAAATAAATAAAATGTTTCTCACATTAAATTCATTTGTGTAGGATCACTTACATTAAAAATGTTTAAGAAACCGATAATTACTAGTTTTACTAATTGTCAGTAAAGCAATTCTAGCTACAGCAATTAGTAAAATTTAAATGTCACTCAATAATATTTTACTACTTCAAATTTGGAGAGTAAGTTTCATCGAAATCAATCTGCGTCTGCGAGTTAAATGTTTTTTGTTTTATTTTTTTGATCAATTCAAATTTAACTCCATGATATGTTTATGGGTCACTTTCTCCAGAAAAAGCGGCACATGTACACCTTATTTTCTATATTTATGCAAAGTTTCATCGAAATCGATCGATTGGTTTCTATTGTAGGTGCATGTTAAAAGTAGTATCTTTTTTTACAAATTCAAATTTAACTCCATGATATGTTTATTGGTCACTTTCTCCTGAAAAAGGGCTCATGTATACCTTATTCACTATATTTATGCAAAGTTTTATTGAAATCGATTGATTGTTTTTGGCTGCCGGTGCGTCTGCATGTTAGAAGTCGTGAAAAAATAACTAAAAAATGAAAAAATTTTAATATAAATTACTGTATTTCTTTTAGAATATGATGACATATTTCTAAAAAAAAGTGTGAGTTTATTTGTTAATAGTATGTAAGCTGTAGCTTGGTCTTAATTTCAGAAAATAGGTTTTTAACACTCTTCTTTTCTCAATGGATGAAATTGCGAATTTATTTTGTCCTGGTATGTGAAATCGTGAAATAACAAGTGATTGGTAAAGTTTTATAATCATATGAATAGAATTATATACATCCTGCAAATTTTAACTTTTCTCTCGTTCAGTCTTTGGATTAAAACAAGATTTCTTTCGGTTGTATTCAAGCAAGAGATAACAATTAAACTAGTTTCCCAAATAGGAGGAAAACGAGGAATAATCTCCCAAGCTCATTGGTGAGTTGCAGAACGATATTTTTCTCAGATTTCAAATAAATTTTTGCTTTGCGGACTATATTATCACTAAATTTTAAGCTTTTAGAATTTTTTCTAATTTTAAAATTTAAAAGCAAGCAACCAATATTAAAAATAGAATCTCTTACGAAACCAAAACTTTGATATCTTACAAGTCGCATTATAGGGTAAGCGTACCAGTATCCGGACACGTATCAGCGGTCGAACAGTCTCTTATATTCTATAGTATAAGAATAGTGCATTAAACTATAATTATTATGAAAAGTAGAAGTTTGCATACGGCATACTTTCTAGTAACACACAAGGAAAAAAAATTGTATTAACTTTTAACAATTTTATGGTACTGAAAATGCTTAGAAAGCTGATCAACTTTTATCGTCATTTTGGGTATGTATGCTGTTTTCTGTGTCAGAAAATAGAAAATTTTTATTTCGAAGTTATGACTTACTTTAATTGGGTTTTGATTTAAATACATAGCTGCATTTTTCGAACGTGGGAGACTTGAAGTATTCGAAATCCTTGATAATTTCAAATTGTGTATTGTATATTTAAAGATTTTTAATCTGCACGAACTAAGATGCAGAATTTTTTAATTTACCCATAAATCGGACAGCTTGTCCGACCTCTAGCGTGAACATCATTTTTGCAGTGTTTTTTAAGTCGGAGGACTAAGGTCAGGAGATAAATAAAACATAGTCATAAGTTTTGTAAAATAGAATATATCATTTACTTGTTTTTAGAGTTTTTTTGTATATTCGATATTATAAAAATGTAAACCTTGTCTTAAAATCGTAACCTGGCAAGCCTAGACTTATAGATACATCAATCTGACTTTTATCCAATTTTGTTGTTATACTTCGATTGATGGAGAAACATAAACTGAACTTTTGATTATGAATTGAAATAAAATTATTTATAATATTTTAAATAACAAAAAATTTCGTTTTTAAGAGTGATTATATAATCTTGTCTTTAAATTGTAACCTCCCTAACATAATACATACAATTTTATTTTCCAGTTCAATTTTTTCCCTCGCTTTTCCAAAATTTCACTTACTTGATTTAAAACGCATTTTTCATCAAATATTCTTACTTTTGTATTTTTAAAGTAGTATATTATTGAGCCTATTTGTTTTAAATAGAAATTTGTGATACATAAAAATACTGTCCGACTATTGCAATACATGGTGTCCGACCACTAAAAATCTTTTAAAACCATCGCGCCGGTGTTTCCTTAACTTTTGCTGGAAAACCCTTTTTTCTTTTAAAATGGAATTTCACTAAAAAATAGATAGCATACATAACTTTATAAATAAATCGAGAGTACAAACATGTGAATCTTGGTTAGAAAAAAGTTTAAAATAAGTGCCTGCCATTATTTCAATATGAGGATAACACTATTTGTCCGACTACCGGACCGTTTATCTTATTGCAGATGTATGATTATTATCGTATTTCTCTTAAAAAGTATCACGTGCTCCACATTTGGAACGGAGCACTCTTGCAAGCAGAAAAAGAACTTTAATCCTGAGTTGATAAACAGTAATCTATAATCAACTGTAACTGGACAGGAGAATTAAAGAAATCAAGTTGTGTAAGTGTTAGAGAAAACAAATCAGAAATCACCTGTGGAGAGGACCAGTTGAAATTTTAGGAGTGAGGTGTGAAAATTGAGAAAACAGGGTAGGGGTGAGAGAAGACGGGCCTCTAGGACTCGGGTCTTAGAGTTTAGTAGATATTACGTGAGCAGCCCGAGAAAGTGCATTTCTTCAGTGGATCTCGGACCGGAGAGCTGCCCATTACGTTTTGCCGTCTTCTCCGGGACCCCGTAAGTATAAAACATAACACAGAAGAATTGCGTATAGTCGCCAAACTATCCATGAACTCACGAACATCAAGATCAGCTGAAACTTGCTGTCCAAAATCGATTACCGCGCTTTATAAATACTTCAGAATTTTGGGACCATAGGGCGAATTACTTAGGGAGACGTCATCTCGCATGTGACATATGTGGTTTATGGGGCAAGGCCAGATTAGGGGTGCAAATAGGAGGAAAAGCGCCAAACGTTTTCCATTTTTCCACATAAATATAATCGACCTGAATATGTTTCAATTATTCTGTTTTGTGTATAACTTCTACTTATGTAACAAACCAATACGGACAAACTAATACGTAACGTGTCGTTGATCTAGTGTGTTTTATCGTGGAATTACAAAACACATGCAACTATGAAGCAAAAAAGATTGTCAAAATAAAGAATGAAATATTGTTTACAATCCAGTTTCTGAAAGCTGGAAAAAAATTGGGCATTTCATTTTTGAATATTTGAAAGTTTTGATGTTTCCATACTGAAAAGGCGTCGTCAAACCAAAACATACTTAATAAACCCCCTTTTATCGTATATTATCGTGTCTTCTCAAAGAACATGGTTGAGTTTTTCACTGTCGAAAAATAAAACATAAATTTTGTCGTGCGCTTATGTTTAAATTATGTCTCCGTACATATACAATTTAATTCGTTTTCATAAAAAAAGGATTAGCCGTGAAACTAGAAGTGCCATTTATATATTGAGGAAATTCAAGACCGAAAACGAAGTAAAATAATTCTGACAACTTCTCTAAAGATGAGTGATTTGTATCAATTAATATTAAATATTGAGGACAAAAAAGGAGAATCCGCAAAAAAATGCTTTATCAAAATGAAAATTGAAATTTGCTTTTCATATAAATAATAGATACAAAAAAATATTTATTGAAAAAATTGAATAAAATAACACTATTATAAATCTACACACGCATTAATTGATATTCTTGAATGGCGCAGCTAAAAAAATTAAAGGAAGCTAACAATTTGTTAAAAATACAAAAAGGCGTCCAATCCTTTAAAAAAGATATTCACTGAAGAGCCAAAATAACAATCTATGGACAATATTATACTTTTAAGGATACATTCATTGATATTCTTAAATATTCCCGTTTAACAAAATTATTTTATTCATATACAAAGCTTCAAAACTAAACAATACTATGTACCTACTTAATTTATTTTCGGCAGCATATTATATTGACTGTGCATAGAACGATTTAAAATTTATGAATTCGGTTGTTTTAATTTGATGTCCTTCATTTTAATGCAAAATCAAACCTGTTTCAAAAATGTTTGCGTGTTTCCGCGCTTCTTTGAATCATTACATAAATAAATTCATACAACTTCTTGACGGACTTTTCAAGTCCAAACCGAATTTAAGTTTTAAATGGAATAATCAAATAAAGGTGAAAACATTAATTTTTTTCAAATTATGAATTTTCCAATATTTTATATACAGAGTTTTTAATACCTGATAATCACAAAAATTAAAAAAAAAAAAACAATTTTAGTGTGGGTTAAGAGTTCTATAATTTTGGTTCAGTATTATCTTTATTCTATACATATTAGACAACTAACGATAAAAGTCTACGACCTAATACCAGTTTAGATCCCTCACTATGCATGTTTCGTTAAATTAGGGTCAACAGGGGAGGAAAGCTTTGTTGAAACCGTGAGAAGACCCAAGGGGAAACGAAGGGCGATATTAGGGAAACTGAGGGTGCTGGAAAACCTAATAACAAAAATAATGAAATCAATAATAGGGAGTTTCAACTTTTTTTGAGCGAAATATGATTCAAATAATCCATTACAAAAAACCTCCCCTGAATATGATAAAATTCAAAACCTTATATTTTTTATATTATTATTTTCTATACGGTAGAACTAGAATGCCCAATATCAAACAAAGTTATATTCTGCAATCGCAGATACATTCAAAACTTCTTTCTGGATCCAAGAGTTTAAATATACTATGTCCTTAATTTCAGTGAGATGCTTTCTCCATTTTCACTCTTACTTTCAATATTGGTCATTGGGTCATCTGTGAGTGGACAGAGTGTTTTTGACTTAATCGGCAGCTCTAGTCAAATAACAAAGAAGATAGTCTCTAATGTGAGTACAACACGTGACAAGTATGACTTCATCGTAGTCGGGGCTGGATCTGGCGGGTCTGTAATTGCCAACAGACTCTCAGAAAATAAAAGATGGAGAGTGCTCTTGTTGGAAGCTGGAAATCCCGAGGGTCTACTCAATCAAATCCCGATTCTGGTCAGCTATTTCCAGCTGACGGATTACAATTGGGGTTACAAAGTGGAACCCCAGAATAACGCCTGTTTGGGCATGAACAATAAACAATGTCCATGGCCACGAGGAAAGTCTCTTGGTGGTACAAGCACCCTGAATTACATGATCCACACTCGAGGAAACAAACTCGACTACAATTTGTGGGCTCAGATGGGAAACGAAGGCTGGTCCTACGAAGAACTGTTGCCCTATTTCAAAAAGAGCGAAAAGTTTAAAGTTCCAGGTAAGTTGATTCGAATGAAATTTTCCTTTTGTTCTGAAGTCAAAAGAAGAATTTTTAGAAAAATGAAGCAAGCGGTGTAGTGAGAGGTCTTCATAATTGCTCGGAACGTCATTAATAGAACCATTACTTTCCTTCACAGTACAAAGTTACATTTTGCACAGCATTCATTACGTTCAGTTGCTCTTATTTGTTTACAATAATCGCAGGGTAGGCTATTCCTATGGAATTTCAAGGAAAATTGTCTTCCAGAACTCGAATCTAAATTTACACATGTTACCTTTCACTCTCATCTACATTTTCGCGATGAAATATTTCTCTGTCCTCTACCTATTAGTGTAAATGTAAATGCAATCAAACTTTCTTGAATAAAAATTAATTCTCAAGATTGTATTCATGAATGTTATTCAACTCTGAATTTTGAATATTACATGTGTCGTTATGATAAAAAAAGGAATATTTTAAAATACTAGGGCTTATTTCTGCGTACTTAATTATTCGTACGACTAACGAATGGCCACGCCCATATAGAAACTAATGACTAGCCTAGACTATTATTATTTTTCAGACTCTTCAATTTACGTTATTACATTTACACAAGTATATTTAATTATTATCATCAATAGATATTTATGTTTATGCTTATGCCGATGATTATATTATAAAATACACTTATGTTTTTAGGAATTATAAATTCAACCTATCATGGAACTGATGGCTATCTGTGCGTGGAGCATGTACCCTACCACTCAGAATTAGCCTCTGCTTATCTAGAAGCTGGCAAGGAATTAGGATACAAAGTAAATGACCCCAATGGAGAAGATCAAATCGGATTTTCATACATTCAAGTGAACATGAACCACGGTGCTAGATGCAGTGCAGCAACTGCTTATCTAAATATAGAAAGACCCAATTTGGAAATAATGACAGGTGCCAGAGTCACGAAGATTTTAATCAACAAAGATAAACAAGCTTATGGAGTAGAATTCGTCAAAGATTCAAAAAGGCAACGGGTTCAGTGTACGAAAGAGGTTATTTTGTCAGCTGGTACTATAGATTCTGCTAAACTATTAATGCTCTCAGGAGTGGGCCCTAAGGAGCATTTGGAAGAATTAGGAATTCCGGTAATTCAAGATTCAAAAGTTGGATATAATTTATACGAGCACGTTGGTTTCTTGGGACTCACTATAATGATTAACCAGACTGTTACACTCCTCCAAAGCAGAATATCCAGGTATATTTTGAGAAATTGCTTTAACGCGCTTACTTACAATTAAAATTGTTTCTAAATCTATTTTATAATCAAAACTATTTCATCTATTATTTTCGACACAGACCACCGAACTTGTTAAAATACGTTCTGGAAAGGAATGGCCCACTTTCAATCCCAGGAGGCGCTGAAGCTCTCGCTTTTATTAGAACTAGATACGCTCCAGATTCAAGGCCAGACGTAGAACTCTTATTCGCATCTGGATCTTTGCACTCGGATGGAGGACTCTTTTTGAAAAGAGGTCTTGGAATTTCGGATGAACTTTACAACACAGTCTACAAGCCAATCGAAAATAAAGACGCTGTTTCGATCTGGCCAATTGTCCAAAATCCCAGAAGTGTTGGTCGAGTGAAACTTAAATCCAAAAATCCTTTCCATGCACCTATTCTTGAAACAAATTTTTTTACCCATGCAGCAGATGTTGAAATTATCCTTGAGGGTTTGAAGCACGCGATCAATATTACAAAAACGCAATCCTTTCAGGCCTACGGAGCTAAACTACATGATATCAAAATTCCAGGATGTGTGAATTTTGAGTTTGCTAGTGATGATTATTGGCGTTGTGCTATTAAGCATCTGCCTTCCATGATGAATCATGAATTAGGGACGGTGAAAATGGGTCCGAAAAGTGATCCAAATGCAGTGGTTGATCCGGAACTTAGGGTCCATGGTGTCAAGAAACTAAGGGTGATTGATGCTTCTGTTATGCCCGCCATGACCACAGGGCACATAAATGCAGGCATCTTCATGGTCGCGGAGAAAGGCGCCGACTTGATCAAACAAACGTGGAAGGATAAATAGTAAAATTAAAGCTAAATGAATTTTTGAAGAAAATCTGTCGGAAAAGTTCTAAACATATGAAGTAGATTATCTAGATTTTAAAGGAAATTATGTGTAGGAAAAAAGTGGTGTTCAACAGTATGAATATTTTATCTTTAAAAGGAAATTATGTTTCTTTCAATTTAAAATGCTACATAAATTCCTAAGTTTAAATCGATGAAGATATATTTTTTAGCTAATTCGATTATTATTCTGTTTGTAAATATCTTTGTTTTTAGGTTCAAATTTGTTTAAGTTTGGAACTGCTATTCTGTAAAGTGCACAATATGAAAAATCTGAAATTATTAGCTTCTGCAATATTTTTATAACTATTATATAATCAATTCAATTATATTATATTTTTTATACAAAAGTTGAAATCGGTATAATCTTTAAGTGAATTAGAATTATTTAAAGTGTATTTTATTTACGTTGTTAAACATTGTACATAATTATTGTAAATACTCAACGCTTTGTAATAAAAAATTATCAAAAACTGTGTTTATTACGTACAGAATAATTAAGCTTCCCAATATTTATTTTTTACAATATTTGAATATTTTTATTTCTTACATCATTTATTTTATTTTGTACAATAATTTTTATCTTTAAATCAGTATTAGATTTTGCGTTGGAACTAAATTGGAAAAAAAAGTTACTTTTAATACAAATTGAAAATAATTATTTCAGAATATACTTGCTTATATCTTTTGGCTATTGGCTACGCAATTGCGACATCCTTTATGCATGCAAAGTGCTCGCAATAACTTGGTCTATTCTAGAATGAAAGAGATAATAAAAGGTAATAGAACACTATACAGTTTACATGCGTAATATGGTGATTCATCTTGCACTAAGTTTCGAAATGTAAATGCACCAACCCGTTAAGCAGTGACATATGAAGAGAAAATTATTTTGCAGAGGAAAAACGAAATCTGATAATATTTAGAACCTGCGCATCGCATTTGAAAATTTCCTATACAGTAGTTAAATAGGAAAAATGAGTAAAACCTTTAAAACGAGATAACTTTCTCAAATATGCATAACCGAAATCTAACGATTTTTGTATGCGCAGAAGCACCTTTTTACGCGCTGTAATCAGTAATTATGCGCACAATTTAAAAAAATGCAAAACGGTGGCTATCAGAATAATTGAAAAATTTAGTATTTTAAGAAATTGAGACTGCCGTCTTTTTCATTTTTTTTAAACTGTCAATTTTGCAAATGATCACATTTTTCAGCGTGTCAAAGTTTGCTTCTCCTCATACAAAAATAGTTTTCGATTAACAAAGTTGTCTCACTTTTAAGGTTCTACTCAGTTTTTCCCATTTAAAGACATGAGAATGACAGGGATCACAGTGCATCAAGAGCTCAAAAAGGGGAAATGGGGTAATTATTTCGAGGAAAGGGGGGGGGGGAATATTAAACATTTATTTTTACATTTTGAGTAGAACAAACAATATTTTTATAAGAAATTAAACAAGTTTTTTTAAAACTAGATATTGCATAATAGGTCGTTCGTATAATGAAGAATATATATTCGCTTAAAAAAAAACATAATTAATAATTATGTCGTGATACTTGTAAGTAAACTTAAATATTTGTTTCCAAGATTTGTTATTTCGTTCGAGAAAATATTTTACATTAAAATTTTCATTTAAATCTTAGATATTTTAATTTGAAATCCGTCAAATAGACATTCGAGAATTTTTCATTTGTAAGACTTAGAAACAAAATTTGAGACTGCTCAACACCGTTGATCAACTTTGAATATTTCTTTCTTCTAATTATTCGCATGGCACATTGCGACTAAGAAGTGTTTACCTTCTAATACTTATTTTTAGAATCACTATAATTATATTTTTAACTTCTCCGCTTTAAGTTTCTTTTTAGGAGCTTTATTGTTTAAGGATTATAGTTTTCAGTACTTGAAACTTGTTGCTTTTATATAGTTATATTTGTGTTCCCGTATTTTTTATTTTATTTTGTACTTTACTTATTTCTATATAATTAATTTAATTGCTTCAAGATTATAGATTTATTTTCTTATACTAATTTTAATAAATAAATTAATTAATAATATTTTTAATTTAAACTTAGGAATATTAAATTAATTATAACACATAATTATGTAAGTTAAAAAATTTAAATTTCACTATACGCAATAGCATATTCTAATTTTTTTTATTTGAATAAAATAATTTTATAGTTGTGAAACGAACAATGTTTGTCATAGTTCTTACGTAAATTTAATAATTTCAGAGAATTTACCGACTAATTCAAATGTTGCATTTTTAAATGTAGTATATTTGAAGAGAAAAGGGGGAAGTTTTTCGAGAATAGGAGAAAAAAATATTTTTTTTTACGAAAGGGGAAACGAGAGGAATAGGAGAAAGACCCTGATATCTGGTATGACAACTGGATAAGGACCATACGAGATTGGCATTTTATTTAGTTTGAAATAACGTATTCGAGGTGCAAACTAAATGGTACTTATCCAGTTGCCATTCTGATATCTTAATTTAAATACCATTGGGAATTTCAAATGCGGTACGCAAGTTTTAAATATTAACCGATTTAAGATTTTTTCCATAATTTACTCATCAAAAATGTCGCCGAATACGCTGTTGGCGCATTTACATTTTGAAAAATTGTGCAAAATGAATAACATCAGTTATTTCATGTAAGGAGGAAGACAAAAATTTACAAGACCAATATAAAATAGTTTTTTTTCGAACTTGGAACTTCATTAATTATGAATTCGAGATTTAGGAAATCCCTGAATGCATTTTGTAATTATCTCTCGATTCGGATTCAATTTATACTGCTTACTTATATTCCCTTTCATTCGCTTCGTGTCGTTCATCCAATAAACATAAAAAGAATATTTATTTTATGAGATTAAAGTAATAATTACTTCCTTCATGATATTAAATTTCATGACGTAATTCAAACTTTTGTGATTCCGTAATTTATTGCAATAAGAGTTAATACTCATTAAATGATTTATTATTATTTTAAAGGAAGTTGTGAAATTCAGGGTATATTTCAGAGATATAGTCATTTTAATTTACATTCAAATAAACTAGTTGAAAAAGAAAGAAAAGTTAGACAATTTTAATTAAAGAAAAGTCTTCGAAACATTTTTTTCTATTGTCTAAATTGTTAACTATCTTCACTTAAGCCAATCCAACGTTGCCCTTCTGCGATTGCCCTAATTGAACTTTTACAAAAGATCAAGTGTCTAATTTTGGGACGTAATAATAAACACGTTGTGGAATCTGAGCCAAAAAAGTTCTTTATTTCTGGTACAGCCAAAAGTTTATTTTAAATAAATCAGTTGCCTTAATTTGCTTTCAGTTATATAGTTTATCAGTGCAGAGTAGAATTTAAAAATAACTATATGAGTTACGAG
The DNA here is from genome assembly GCA_932178445.1 of Andricus quercusramuli. Classification (NCBI taxonomy): domain Eukaryota; kingdom Metazoa; phylum Arthropoda; class Insecta; order Hymenoptera; family Cynipidae; genus Andricus; species Andricus quercusramuli. The sequence continues at coordinate 30,889 of CAKNXH010062552.1, forward strand.
TGCGACAGTCTTGGAAATTCCTAGCTTATCTCATCACGTACACACTGGAAATTCCCAAAAGTTCGTAAAGATTATTTCCCTGAAAAGTATATCTGTCATTCACAATATACTTTTCATTTAAAGCCATTTTTAACCCTTAATGAAAATTGCCCATAGATTTTAACACGAAACTAACAATAATTACTGTTCTTCAACAATTAATATAAATTTAATTGTGCGAGAATAGTTCTAGTCAATATACTATGGAGTTCAAGATATTATTAAAAACTTGGAACTTTCAAAATAATGTTTTCCATTTTTAAATATACTGAAAGTTGTTTTTTTCTATTCTAGAAACTGAACTGTACATTATTACACAAACAAATGGATCAGGCTGAACAAAAATTAAAATATCACACTGTGTTATTTCAGTTATTTCAATGTGTTTTAACAAGTGACTGTAAAACAGACACTAAAGCCTATTTAAATCATCCAAAAAAACATCCCATGATTTACGTGACAATTGATTGTTTTAAGTGTTAAGGATACTCGTAAAGATACTCGTAAATATTTTTTAAATTAAAACATGCTGGCGAAATAACATATGTGATTGCTTGTGCTAATAAAAAAATTTACACAATCGCATATCATTCACACAATAATGAATTCCTTTGCAATAATAATGACGCTTAAGCACTATTTTTTTCAAATGAAGTACACGACTAAAATCAACAAAATTATAAGTGCCAGAATACACTGCATGTAATTATTTATGAATCGTTTTAAATAAGATAAGATAGTTATCATCAAGTCATCACTCTGAAAAAGATTGTGCTGCGCCGAAACCTTCGAAAATGCCGTTAAAAACAAAATTGTTTACTGAATTGTGTATATCCTCCTAGTACACGTAATGGATAAAAATAAAACTGCTCTTTTATTTCTCTACTGCAATCGATTTTTCTACAAATTTATAAAAGTAAGATCGTGTTTATGATTGATACATGAGACACGAGCCCTCAACAAAACAGAATTTTTTCATTACAAATGTACGCATTCTCGAAATAATCAATACAAATATTTAACAGATAAACGCTGCAAAATCCTTTTTGTTATTATTGTTATTATAGACTGGAAAACAATATAGTCGCAACTCAAAAAACTTAGGTTATTTTCATATTGTAAAATTGACTAAAAAAGTCGCGAAAAAATTCAAAATCAGACAGATATTCATGTATATGAATGCTTATTTACACAAAGCATTGGAAATTAAATACTCCTGTCAAGAAAATTGGCTAGAAAAGGCTTGCACATAGAAAACTGTAACCTCAAAATTTGACGTGTCTATTTTGCTTGGCGACAAGCGCTAAGCGTCAGAACTAATAGGAATCGAATAAATTATAGGTTTCATGAGAAATGCTCATTTTCTCTTGGAAAACTTTATTTAAAAAGCATTGTTTACTATTCTTACCTGATACAACAAGCGCCTCGTTCGGCCCACAAGTGTGTATGTTTCCCATAGCTCTAGTTTTCTAGTCACAAATCCACAAGCGAAAACAAACCGGCACTTTCCTGACACTCCTGGGATAACACTATTTCACAGAAACAACGAGATTACTTTTATTTCAGCACTGACACGGCACTTGTTACCCGGAAAACCCGAAAAAAAGCCGAGAGGGATGCGCGATTCTATCCTTCAATCATCCGACAGGGTATGTTTCCTTTCCGAAAGCCACTCCAAAAGCATTCGTCGCTCCCTCCTATCCAAGCTCATCACAGTGTTACCAATAATCAAATGACACAAGGGCTCATAAAAGCAATGCATTTTTTTTTAAAGCTCATGTGCGGGGTTATATAAATAGATTTATAATATAATCCGTTTTTCAAATATACAATGATTATTTATATGCATATGAAATTATATTTATTATTTAATAGTTCAAAATATGAAAACATTCTGAAAACATTTATCGCGCTTCGAAAAATTCAAAGACCGGCGGGCAAACTCACAAACCCTTAAATTTATGCAGTTGACCGGTTGTTGTCATTCTCAGAGGTCTTTTTTTTATTATTTTTAAAAGCTCTTTTTAGTGGAGTCGGTATCAACGTGATCTGCCTTATCATCAATAATGAAATAATGATTCAAATTGTCCTTAAATTCTTAAATAAAAAATAATTATGATAGTTTGACAAAGTTTCAACTAAAATCTTTTTAATTCTTCTTCATCAAGCAATTTGAATTTAAATAATATAAGTATTAAATTATTACTCCCAGTGCCGGTATTGTTTTTTTATGCTTCCGCACTGGCGCTGTCATCGGTGAATTTTTATTTCATTACAGCTCATATGCCAAATTTGCAGGTTATCCGCTTTAAAACTTTTGACACGTTTACATGGTTTAGATTTTGATCGGAAAAAGAAGGACACACAAGAAAATGATGTCTTTTGTTCGTAGTGGTGAATTTCTCAGTTTGGAAATATAAATTTTAACATGTGGGCGAAAGGAATTAGTGCAGAAAGTTTATCGTGTCATGTCTGACAGTAATGACAGTCGACAGATGGGCAGATGAATTGACGTACCGATTTAGTTAAAAATACCAAATTTTCAAATACTATAGTTCCGTCTCTCAAAGAGGTATTGCCACCTGTAAATGTAAGAAAAACTCTTTTAGAAAATATGGTTTTTGGCTTATGATTTCACAGTTATCGAACACAGAAGTTTTTTTCATGCTAGGTTATGTAGTATCCTATTTAATTAATTGTTTATAAAATGTTTGATTATTAATATTTTGTTGGAGTCTTTTATGGAGAGAATGGGTAAATATTAATCTTTCTGATAAAGAGAATTTTCTATAATTCTTGCAAAAGCGCTCTTAAGGGAAAATGTTCAAAAAGAGAGTTTGGCGGTCCTGCGATGTGTTTGCGAATAGCCTTTTTTTGCAATCTCCATTGTATTTATATGAAAACGTTGTATACTTCTCATAGAGGAATAACTGGAAAACAAAGATGGGTTCAAGTCCAAGTCGATATGATGACTTTTCGAAAAACACGTATTTGGAACGCTTTTGCAGCAAGGAACCCATACCTCCGACCGATCCTTTCTGGAACCGATTCTTGTCATTCAACATACGACCACCTTTGACAAGAAATGATCAGATTGAACTAGACTCTAGTCTAGATATAGCATGCCAACAATTACTTGTTAACAATCAAGGTACAGGAAACATTGGTTCTCTGATAGAAGTCTCGCTTACGAGAATGGCCGAGCTTCTTATGTCTAAACAGTCAGAAAAGTATGTCAATCTGTAAACTATTTGTTCTTATAAGTCCGTAAATGAAATGAAAAAACACATTTTATATATTTATCATCTTAATTTACTTTCTTCCTCTTCAGCATTATGTACGCATGGCAAACTTATAACGCATTATTCGCAATAAGATGCGTTTTGAAGTATCTTATCGAAATGGTAGGAGAAGCCGAAATGGTTCAACACACAGAAATTCATGCTGATTCTTCTGAAATACAAGAAGCGACACCTTTTCGGTTGCAAGCTTTTTTTGAAGCTCTGAGAGATGTTATTGTTAACGTACCCCTTTGGTAAGTAAGATTAGTTTGTACTCATTCTGAATATTCTGTTTTGAAAGTTGGAAGTCGTTAAGGCGTCATTGTCATGAATATAATTCATTGATCTTTTCACAGCGAGTTTACTTACCTGGTGCATCTGGAGGCGATTAACTGTTTGCTCGTGATGCTATCAGTACAATTATTTTCACAGACTTCAGCAGAATACAGTACTATTTACAGAATCGTTATGCACGAAGAACAGAGTGCAAGTGCTTCAGTTGTAGTTTGCACATTGCTAAATAACTTTGCTGAGCAAGAACATGCACCACCTGGTTTACTTACCCAACCGCCAGGAAGTAGCATCGTTTTAAGCATTGCTGGTGAGATGTCATTTTACAAAATTTGATAAAGGGCTGTCCATAAACTACGTTACCAATTTTTACCCGTTCCACCTCGTTAACGACTGTAGTCTTGCTTCTTCCCATCCAAAGATACGTAGCCAAAAATTCTCTCAAAACATAAGAAATAAAGTGATTTTTCACAATAATAGGGGAATAAATTCTTGCAAATAAAATTAATGATAATATCATGTTGAATTCAATATGAAATACTTTAAAGTCCTAAGATTTCAAGTCGAAATATATTACAGTTTCAACAAAGTAGTCTGCTGGAAGGCATGGATACAAATTACATACGTAACATCATCTATGTCTCTCAATTAATTATTTAAATACCGAAGCTTTGACAAGTAGTAATCTACACTGGTAATTTTTTACCGCCATCTTTAAATTGTATTACCCTCGTGAACATTTGAACATCTTCTTGAAAATATATTCAAATTCAAACAAAAACATTTGAATTTTTAAACCAAAAAGACGAATTTTTAGAAGATAGTTGTATTTTCAACCCGAAAGTTAAATTTTCAACAATACAGTTCATTTTCAACCAAGAAAGAATATTTTCCTACCAGCCGAATTAAACGAGAAAAAAACGCATTTCTTAAGAAAATAGTTGAATACTTGACCAAATAGATGAATTTTCAATCAGGAAAAATGAGTTCTAAATCAAATAGTCGAATTTTCAACTAAATAAGATATTTTTCAACCAACAATTAAATCGTCAAATTTGGACTTTAAACAATAGTTTGCATAACAAAAATGTTTCGAACTAGTTGAATTCAACAACAACAAAAAACGAATTTTTAACCAAATATTTGAATGCTTAACAAAAAAAAAAAGTTTAATCAAGAAAAATGAGTCCTAAACCAAATAGTTGAGTTTTCAATCAGGAAAAATTAGTTGTAAACCAAATAGTTGAATTTTCAACTAAATAAGATATTTTTCAACCAACAATGAAATCATCAAATTTTCACTTTAAAAAATAGTTTACATAACGAAAAAGTTTTGGACTAGTTGAATTCAACAAAAAAAAAACGAATTTTTAACCAAACATTTGAATGCTTTGCCAAAAAGATGAATTTTAAATCAAGGAAAATGAGCCCTACACCAAATAGTTGAATTTTCAACTAAATAAGATATTTTTGAACCAAAAATGGAATCGTCAAATATTCAATTCAAAGGATACTTTTTATCAAAATAAATTTAACTAGTTAAATTCAGCATAAAAAGATGAATTTTTAGCCAAATATTTGAATCCCCAACCAAAAAGATGAATTGTAAACAAACAAGATTAATTTAAAAACTAAAAAGGTTTCCAACAAAATATATGAATTTTCTACCACGTCGTCGAATTTACAACTTATAATTGATAAATTTCCAACAAAATATGGTATAGTGGAATTTTCAACAAAAGAGTTCAACATTCAACCCAAAAGATGATTTTTCAACCAAAGAGATGAATCTTCAACTAAAAAAAAAAAAATTTGAACAAAATAGTTCAAGTTGCAACCGAGGAACTAAGTTTTGACCAAAAAATATGACTTTTTAACAAAATAGTTGCATTTTCAACAAAATAATAGAATTTTTAACCAAACGAAATTAATTCCCAAACAAACATTTAATAGTAGACTTTTCAACCGAAGGTATAGTGAAATTTCCTTGCTGGGTTCTATTAATTCAGTTCGCATTTAAGCGAAAAAATGAGAAAAAGGGTCCGATTCTTAAAAAGAGGAGGAAAAAAAAATATTTTTTTTTTAATGGGAACAGAGGGACCACCATTTGCGAAACTTTTTAAAATGTATCATCAGGAACGTACTAAATTTTATCTAAAAATTCGTAACGTCACCCCCCCCCCCCCCTCCATTTAATATGATTATGCATTAATAACTAAACGTATTTTATTGATCTTTCTTAATAATAACAGCTGGTTTGTGGAATGTAATCACAATGGGAATGGGAAATAGTCGAAAAAATGTACAAATAAGTAACGGAGGCTCGAGTGAGGAAATTGAACGAAAGCGCGATACTGAGACTCCATTGGCTAGTCAGTCATTGTTACTTTTGCTAGTTTTGACAAATCACTGGACGACTTCTCACAATCCATATCGAGATGCTTTATTTTCATTCTCAAACGTGCAAGGTGAGTAACCAAACTTCGTTTAACGAGAATTAGTCCCAAACCTTAAAATTTCATAGTTTTAAACTATGGCATGGCGCCTGAATCGTTCAAAAGTTCAAAAAATACTAATGGGACATGTGGCCAAACGTTTAAACGATTAACCGTGCAAAGTCAATCACAAAATCGAATCTTGGCCGGTCAAACGATATTCTGTGGGTTGCACGGGTAACCGCTTGAACGTTTGGCCACATGGCTGATTGGCATTTATTAAACTTTTAAACAATTTATACACTATTCCCGATTTTAAACGGAACTGTTCACCTTCACTTTTTAATCAGTTGCAGATGATCATCCCGGAGCACAATCGCAAATGATTCCATCCTTTAGATTCAATTTCAATAAACTGTACTCTACGATTTGTAAAATAAAGAATACAGACGAAGTGACTCTGCTTCTCTATATGCTTCTGCACAGAAATCCAAGTGTTAAAGAGTATATCATGAAACGTTCTGATATCCAGTTGTTGGTAAGTATAATATTTTCTGAAAATCTGCATTATATATCATTGTAAATATTACAAACGGAGTGGTAATATTTTGCTATACATGTATGGCTAAATAGCCGACGGTAGCTTATTTCGACATACAGTTATGGCCAAATAAGGACGGTATTTTATTTCGCCTGTCGGAATAATGCAGGAGGGGGTGACGTTCAAAATAAGGAGAGTAGTTTATTTATTATTAACCAATAGATTATAATTAACACATTAATCATTAAAAAGGCAATTATAATTGCACCAGCCAAACATTTGAGGCAAGTTATCCTCAAAATCTCAAGGAGAGTGCTCAGAGGTGGTTCTGACCACCGCTGTTAGGTGGCGCAAAAATTGAATGCACGAAATTTGAATTTCATTATACTTCGCAATTATCGCTACGAATGAAACATTTCAATTTTTAGAAAATAAAAATATGTTGCCAGTTCCGAATCCATTTCATATCATGCAACTTCAAGTCACACAATTATTCGCCTCTTAAATATGTTGTTCATCATAGACTTTAATGAGGGCTATTTTTTGTAGAAAATAAGCATTGTTTTCTTCGAATTTTTTCAAATATATCGTTGTTTGAAAAAAATGTAAAAATTCAATTTTTCGATAAATAATTCTCGCAGTTACAAAAATGATTTAACCCACATTGAACTTATAGAATGTCTCTCTTATGGAATTAAACATTTAACAAACAAAAACTGAAATGGTGGAGTATTTGAGAAAATCGTCATTTAATATTTTCAGAAGAACATTGTTCTTTAAATTAAAAGTTTGTAAATGAATAATTTTAAATTAAAATAAATTTTCAATTTCAAACTTTTAATTCAAACATTTAAAATTGTTTAACTTAGACTTTTTTTTAATTTCAAGAGATTTAGTTCTAAACATTTTTAATTATTAACATAGATGCCGTATTAAAAATCAGATCTTTGAAAAAGATAGTTTTTCTACATGATTTTAACAATGTAAATAATATTGCTGATTTTTTTTAAGAACAAATTTTCTAACGAATGACTATATTTGTAGATTATTTACACAATTTAAGAATTGTAAATATAAAATCTGCAAGGAATGTTTCTTTTGAAAAAATAAGCTATCATTGATTGATGATTGAAGCGACAGTCAGAAAAAATTCAACTACAAAAACAAAATCCGTCGAGAAATCGGAAAATCTTGAAAATTACAATGTTCTTCTGAAAGTATTAGGACAATTTTCTCAAATACTCCACCATTTCATTTCTTGTTTCTTAAATGTTTAATTCTATAATCTTGAAAATTAAAATGTTCTTCTCAAAATATTAAATTACGATTTTCTCAAATACTCCACCATTTCAGTTTTTGTTTGTTAAATGTTTAATTCTATAAGAGAGACATTCTATAAGTTTAATGTGGGTTAAATCATTTTTGTGACTGCGAAAATTTTTTTTCGAAAAATGGAATTTTTACATTTTTTTCAGGCAACGATATATTTGAAAAAATGCTAAGAAAACACTGCTTATTTTCTACAAAAAATACCTCTGATTAAAGTCTATGATGAACAACATATTTAAGAGGCGAATGATTGTGTGACTTGAAGTTGCAGGATATGAAATAAACTCGGACCTGGCAACTTATTTTTATTTTCTTAAAATTGAAATGTTTCATTCGTAGCGATAATAGCGAAGTATAATGAAATTCAAATTTCGAATTCGAATTATAATTGCCTTTTTAATGATTAATGTGTTCATTATAATCTACTAGTTAATAATAAATAAACTACTCTCCTTATTGTGAACGTCACCCCATCCTGCATTATTCCGACAGGCGAAATAAAATACCGTCCTTATTTGACCATGACTGTATGTCGAAATAAGCTACCGTCGGCTATTCCGCCATACATGTATGGCGAAATAGTCGCAGCCTATTACAAACTTGAATTCAATTTTCAGGTTATACCAATTCTGCGAATATTATATCATGCACCAGACAACACGTCGCATCATATTTATATGTCTCTCATCATTCTTTTAATTTTGAGCGAAGATGAGTTCTTTAACAAGAGAGTTCATGAAATCGTGAGTTTGTATCACTTTCTTTAAATATCCCTCTGTTTATTAAAATGAAATATTTTTTATATATGCGTGATTATGTGTGTGGATGTTCGCATGAAAAGGGCCCTTACGATGGGTATGGATTTATGTACAGGATCATATAATCTGATAAATTCCCGGATTTTCAGGCCCAAGACGAACTTTCCGGTCCAATTTAATACGCTTCTTTAATGAATAGAAATCAAATCAAATTTGTCGAAAAATTTTATACTTTTCCATCAATATTTTCCCATTGACAGACGTGCATCAAATCTTATTTCCCGGAACCTGGAAGATTTCTATCAAATTCTACTCCTCGAAAAATCATATATTTTCCTACGAAGATATTGTTATTCCAACTCTATTCGATCTTGTAAAATGAGAACATTCGGATAGGAACTAGAGATGTACAGTTGTTTATTCGAATTTTCAGTACAAATTTAGACACGCTTGGAACATTGGATTTTGCGAAATAGAGAAAAATCTAACTGTACATCAAACCGACTTGATTTCCCTAGATTATTACAATTAAAAAAATGAACATTACTCTCTTTTTGGGAGGGGGGGGGAGGGGTGAATCCAAAAGTCAAGTCAAATCTTCGAAATTCGACTTATTCGGATATTCGAATTTGATTCGGTTTGATTTACAGTTAGATTTTTTTCTATTTCGAAAAATCCTATGTTGCAATCGTATCCAAGCTTGGAAAATTGGAACAAACCACTGCACACCTCTAATAAGAACGTATAAGATTTCTCGACGGATACAATTTTATAGAAATTTCCAAGATTTTGATAAGTAAGATTTGATACAAGTGTGGAGTCTTCGAAATCGTGGATTTCTCGATGGATAGAATATGATAAAAATATCCTAGATTCCGAAACGTAGGATTTGATGCAAGTATTGCACGAATAAGATTTCATAGATTTTTCATGAAAATATGATAATACTAAATTTTACCAATCAATCTTCACTTATGGCACTGGCCAACATTATAAAGTTGGCAAGTGCCATAAGCGCACGTGTTACTTTTTCTTTCTCTACTTTTTTTTCAAACCTGAAATATACCGACTTCCAGTTGCTTTGGTGACACGAATATAGTGACAATAGGTCCCAGTATCCCCTACTCAAACCCTACAATAATAATTTTATCCCTGACTTTGAAAACGTGAATATCTCCTAAAAAAGAACCGGTTGTAAGGGCCCTTTCATGCGAACGTCCAAATATTATAAATACATTTTTATACAAACTTTTTTAGACATTAAAAGGCATAACTTGGTACACAGAAAGATCCATTAGTGAAATATCGCTAGGAGGTCTTCTAATTCTCGTAGTAATCCGAACTATTCAGTATAATATGTTAAAAATGCGGGTAAGTATTATTTTTCTGAGGAAAGAATAGATTTTCAATTTTACGAATGTAATTGACTGCAATTTTTCTTATCACTAGGATAAATACCTGCACACGAATTGTTTGGCAGCTTTAGCGAATATGTCAGGCCAATTTAGAAATTTGCATCCATATGTAAGTCAGAGGCTAATCAGCTTGTTCGAAACCCTGGCAAAAAAGCATGTTAAATTAGAGGCACAAATACGCGGTCAGCCACCGACAAATTCCACGGATGTTGTCATTAATACAAATGGAAATGTCGCGAATGCAGACGTGGTAAGTAAACAATTTATTAAAGTTTAGTTAAACATTCCATTTGTGAATCAACTATTCGGAGGAAATTTTTATTTACTGATAATATTAAGAAACTTAACACCCGGTAAAGTTTATATCTTTCTGTCACCTGGCTGCATTCCAAATCTGCTCAGCAAGTTTTCCTTTTCTTTCCGTACAAGTTCTTCATTATTCATTAAACATTTCTACAAAAATACTATCAACAGTGCTGTAATTTATTTTCAGATACAGGATCTAACTATTCTAGAAGAAGTTCTACGAATGGTGCTAGAGATAATAAACAGTTGTCTGACACATCAGTTACCTCATAACCCAAATCTGGTGTACACGCTTCTATACAAGAAAGACATTTTTCAACCCTTCAGAGTTCATTCCGCTTTCCAAGACATTGTGCAAAACATAGATTCTGTAATAAATTTCTTCTCTTATAAATTGGAACAAACAGACCAATCGCAAATTGGCGTCAGTGAAGTGTTATCTACCATACAACAAGGAACTAGTCAGTGGCCGAAGGATCGTTTGCGGGTATTATATTTAAACACAGTCTAATATAAGGGAAGCATTTTTACAGTATTGAAAAATCTCTATTTTTCAGAAATTCCCAGAGCTGAAGTTTAAATACGTTGAAGAGGAACAACCCGAGGAATTCTTTATTCCTTATGTATGGAGTGTTGTTTGTCAAGGTGCTTTGCTCCACTGGAGTGCAGAAAATATCAAATTATTCTTGCCAAGTAACGGCGAACAGACTACAATTGTTGTTTGCTGATGGACAACGGGTTTATTCTGGTCTATCGTGGAAGGTACGCTAATTATTCATCAACAGGGTGTCCAGCGACCTTGAAAACCTGGAAATCTCCTTGAATTTTTCAGGAAAACCTCGAATTACATTTTCTTTTTCTTTTAGAACAGTTATTTTATTGAAATGCGAAAAGTAATTTAAATCTTTTAGTCTATTATGAATGAAACATCTCGTTCAGAAGAAATCTTGCAACTGAAAAGTTTTTTATTTATCAAGATATAATTTACCTTTTACTCATTACAGAGTAAATAAAGAGATTTCTAGGCATTTTTTGTAGACTTTACCAATTATTTTATAGATTGTAATGAACGCACTTCAATATTGTGAATATTTCTTTAAGTTTTTTATTTTGTTTCCGCTAATATAGAATGTTAAAGTATACATTTTTTGTGATATTCAAATTTAAAATTATAAAAATTATAAGTTCAAAATTTCGATGTTAAATCATTTTCAGAATTAGAATGAGCCATGGCCATATAACGGATTTTTCAAGAGGTTCACTACTCGGTTTTTGAGTTACACCAGATTACAAAACATTAAAGATTTTAAAATGTTTCAAAATATTTCAAACATTTTGAAACATTTAATGGATTTTTAACATTTTACAAAAATTTCACGGATTTCAAAGTTTTGAAAAACTTTTTGGATGATTTGAAAATATTTCACTGAATATTTCAATATAAAAAAAAAGATTTTACAAAGATTTAAGAAAATTTTCACAAATATTTCAAAAGATGTGACAAAGATTGCAAGGATTTCAAAGATTTTAAAAAGGCGTGCACACCAGATTTAAAAGATTTCACCAAGATTTTGAACATTTTCAAAGATTTTAAAACTTTCAAAAGATTTCAAAGATTTTAAAAACGGTATAGTAAACCAGATTTCTGAGATTTCAAAAGATTTTTCATGGATTAAAAATACTGGAATGATTTCAAACGAATACAAAAGATTTCAGAAAGATTTCACAAATATATAAAAGATTTCATAAAAATTTCAAAAGAGTACAAGAATTCCAAAGATTTAAAAAAACACGAAATATTTCACAATTAAGATAAGAGAAGGCTTTCACAAATATTTGAAAGATTTCCTAAAAATTTCACAAAGATTTGAGATTTTGAAAATTTCAAATATTTTACAAAAATTTAAAGATTTTAAAAGATTTCAAAGAAGTTTCAAGATTTCGCAAATATTTCAAGTACTTTAAGAGATTTCAACGAATTTTCAAGATTTTAATGACGACTTATGTTTGCTAAAAATTAAGAATTTGTTTATTTATGCTTCTGCTTTTTTGAAAAATTGTTGGTAAAAAAAATGAAATGGCTCATTTTTTAGCGTCTGTAACAAACGATTCTTTCATTATTTGATGGAAAAAAAAGATTTGGAAAAACTTGACTTCTTGACCGGGAAAAGACCATGATTTCGTTCCTAAAAATCGCTGGACACCTCAATCAAGATACACTTCCATCCGATTTTATAGTGTTAAAACTTGACTGTATGAAATTAAAAAATTTCAGTGAAGACTACTACCAGTGTGCAGCCTACTACTTTCACGTATCTAACAACAGCAAAAAAAGAGAATAAAAAACTGAACTTCACCTCGTTGGGGTATCAAATTCATCAAAGTTTGTTCCCCTTGTGCAATATCGGTAAGCCATTCTGTATTATAATCAGAAAAAGTACTATTATTTCTGAGCAGGCTCTAAAATAATTCGTTACCACTGTTTAATTTAATTGAATGCAATTCTAAAACTTTTTCCATACTGTAAATTCAGTGTGTTCGTTTCCTAAAACTAATTTCTGTAAACCCGATTTTTTACTGCTAGTTGTACATATATGCAATCCAAAGCTGAAGCTCGACAGTACTGTTTAATAAGATAGGTATTCAAGATACACAATCCTCCAAATTTGTACATAATATAATCTTAGCGATTATGTATGAAATAAGCTAATATGCAGCAAATAAACGATTTTATTATTTATAACAAAGAATATCTCAAGTTTCCAAACTTTATTTCTAGGTGAAGAAGATGAAAGTTGACAGATAATGATTAACGCATAATTTCGAATGTACACCTTTATTAAACAAATACACTTGACGTCTTAATATTATTTATAATATGTATGTCGTTCGGATAGTTACTTCATTTTTCCTAGCACGTGCAGTGTGTATATGCGCATTGCGCATGTGTGGTACATAGTACTATTGCTCCTATTGCTAATGCACTGTTGTCGAACAATCTTGGGTTTTCTTTTTGCATTACAAAGGTAATTTGACATTTCTGTGCGCCACGGACGACTCCACTGAGAATCTCAGGGTGTCGCGTTAGGTAAATTAGGTTTTACAAACTCTGCCTCCTTAGTTCGATACGATGTTACAGTTATATACTCAAAACGTGTTAGCAATACAGCGGTACATCTTTGTTTACCCATGATAATTAATTCCTTAAATATTGTATTCTTTTATCTTTATATTTAAATCTTATTAGTTAACACACAATCCATTGGTATGTAATAATGGGAGGGAATTTAGTCAGCTCATAATAATATTTCAGTACAGCCTAGCTAGCCCATAATCGATAATAGGTGATTAGGTTATGTTGTAACGTTTATATATATACATGTCAATGTATATATATACTTCATATATATATAATATCAGTATTCATGCGTTTATCATCATACTTAAGTGTCACTTGCGGTGTGCATTCGTGCCTACTTCTGCAATCGCGCGTGTTAGTTGCGTGTGTGTATGTGTGTGTAATTTTCTCTGTTCAGTTATGAGACAGGCATTATAACCCTTTGCATTTTGAAGCGTGCAACGAGCTCTCTTTCCTCCACGATACTGGGAATCTTTACATCAATCTTCCAAAATCCAGGTTTTTTTCTAATTACATACAATTTAAAACAATTATTACCTTAGTTCGCTAACACCATCTTAACAGTGATTCACGTACACACACAATTAATTATTCTCAGTGAAAAGGTATCTGTTTAGAGATAGTTAATTTTTACTCGAATTTGATATGACTTGGAGTATTTTCCACGAAAACACATTACACGCTCGAAAAAACGATACTTACAAATCGACACATTACAATAAAATTGTCTGATCCAGAGTCTCTCAGAAAAAAAAACGTTGCTCTCCTTAAACATAAACACTAAAAATAGATGTCAAATCAGTCTTGAAAAAAATTAATCCTTGCTGTCAATTTCAAAAACACGTTTTAAATACTTTTGTACAAGTTTTATTCACTTTTAGAATTTCGCTTGGAAGATTCTTCTGAGAAACTCTAATATTCATTCTATTTTCTTCCCAGTTTCGCCTGCGCTGATTTATTAAGTACGTCGTTGACTACGGACACTCGAGGAGATTATTCATAATCCGAACCATGAATTAAAAGTGAGTTTAGTCTGCAAAACTTTTAAAGAGTTCAGCCGATCGATCGATTCATATAAAAACATCACTGATTCTCAAATAGAGCTGTGCCTCCCCTTAGATTTGTTTCATACACCATTTTAGTAATACAGTTTAGTATGCCATTTTAGTACCTCATTTTACGTAGTATAAGAATTTTACGTAGTTTATCTCAATCGATTATTGCTCGGAAGTTTTGTAAATGAAAACTTTAAATTCTCTCAACTACCTCAAAATTACAGACACAATCAGCAAATGCCCTAAAACTGAATCGATATAAAAGCGACTATTGAGAACAAGTATAAAATTTAGGCTTTGTGAGTATAAACACGTTTCTGGACTGAATTTCTTCGACGATTGTACCACCTCTATAAATACATATAAACTTAGTCTTACATCTAGTCGACGCAGCACACTATGGAGCTAGAGTTATTTCAATTGCAAAACTTTTAAAAATTAATTTTTGATCGCAAAATTGAAAAAATTAATTCTGTCCCTTATTCTTGTTTGAGAACCATTCCTAAAGAGAGAATTAGCGATATTTTCGGCAGCTGAAAAGAAAGAACTCAAAAGATAGTTCCTCTAATCGTGAGTTTTGGAGACATAGGGACGAAAAATAATTAAAAAGCAAATGAGAAAATGCAATTATGGCGAATTGTCTCCTCCACGCTATAGACTGCTATTTCGAGCTCTGGTGTAAAACCTTCAGATCTGACGAATCTCTTATAAAAATGATATGATATGCACATTGGAAAAATAAATTATCATATACTTTTTATGAATATAGATTATTCATACACAAATTTTTAGTTCTACACATTTGATCGATACGATTCTAAATACGCATTACATTCGACCTTTTAGGACTGGGCAGTATTGATGATTCATTGATAGTTGAAATTAAATTAGCACCGAAACTGAGTTTGATGCTCTTTAAAAAGCAAGATTGCAAAAGTAAGTTTTAACTGAAATTTAGACCTTTTTTATTATTGCGCTTCAAAATACTGCCTATCGCTTGAGTACAATCCGTATTTATTTCAGAGTGATTAATAGAGTGGATCACAAAAACCCCTTTTCATTCTTTTTCAGTGATAAAACTGTATATTCAAACATTTCTTTTTAGAAAATTAAAATGTTTCTGTATCTGTAAACGAAAAGTATGTAAAAATAGCAATGAAGTACAGATCTCAATATTACTTTACCAATGACAAAAATTGTACAAAAGAATAAAACAGAGTTTTCTCAATTCACCCTAATGATTAAACGTCAGTGACTTTCGATAAAGTCAGTGGAGTTTATCTAAAGCGAGAGTTATGTATATATACTTTGTGTATATATTTATATAAAACTAAAACTTTTCAAATACAGTTTCGCAAAGTGCGAATGTTTGTAGAAGCGCGAAGCTTGAGTAGTTTGGACCTAACGAAACAATTGCACACTTCCAATAACGGAACATTCAGCAAATATAAAATGGGCAGCGTATTATATCATTAATGAAAAACGATGGCTACATTTTAATTAATAACACATACAAATCACACGATAAATCACTAATTAACATAATTTATTGCATCTCAATTTCTCTAAAACGGTATTGCAATCAGTTTTGAATTCAGCTTCAGTCTCCGGTTTTTAAAAATATCAGGGAGAATTTCATAAAATCAGAGACCGATAGGCATTCGATAAACCGAGATCTATTCTGACATAATACGCATAACCCAATTTGTAAAAACGTAGTCTCTTTAAAAATTGCCTTACGCCTCCGAGGCGTATAAAATTGTGTTCACAAATACAGCGTTCATCTTGCGAGGATAAATCCGTGAGATCAAATATTGGTACAGGTCTCTCGATAATTAAAATAGTACGGCTGCTCGTGATGCTCCTTGCATCGCATATTAAATAGATTACTACCGGGGCTGTCTCCCTATTCTTATCGACAATAACACTAAATTCTAACAGCAGTTGACATACAACTAGCGTCAGTAGTAGCAATAGTATATCTTTTCTTCTTCTTCTGCATATTAGGAGCGTTTTAAAAATAATGGCAATACTTGGGGAGTATAAAAAAGTTCCCTTCCCAACTACTGTAATCGTAATCATAATTAAAATCATAGTTGTAATCGTAATTATATAATAATAATAATAGTAATAGTCAATACCGATCAAGAATATAAATTAAGTATTGTAAATATATAGGTGACATCCCGCCGAGTACGAGAGTCGTTCGCGCTTGTATATATGTATACTGCCACTTGCACTACCGTTGCGCTGGAGCAATGTACTGCAGGTAGAAAGAGTTAACTATTAGATAAAGCGTCCTGCACTCTTAAAAATTCTTCACCGGCCTTTAAGCAGAGTACTAACCGCTTATCTTTCTACAAATGCAAATCTACGGGGACGGATACAATATGACACTTTCACCTACCGCTAAGAACATAATTTCTCAAACACTCTACAAATCAATCGTGAAAGATGTCTTGTTACAGAAATGCCTCAGCAATGTAATACTCGACCGGATGAATTTGAAAATGCGCTCTGGATTTGATGCAAAATTACTGTAGTCTCTTTTTTATGTGCTCAAATTAAACGTATTTTTTTTGTGCCAGGGACTGTTGAGGAGATTCGGACAGTTTCAATTCATGCAATAAATCCACATCATAGGATTTCAAGCAGGAAAAAGTTACCTCCGGAATGCTTTCAAAAAGTCTGCAAGTTTTTTTTCAAAGTTGTGTATTATACAAATGCAGTTCAGGATGCCGATTCTTCAAGCAAGTTTCAAGTCTTCTTTTCCCGGTTTGCTTTTCTAGCCGAGTTGTTTTAAAAATATTCCTCCTTTTCTTAGGTAGGTATTTAAAATTCAATGAGGTTCAAACTTTTAAAAGTTTGTGCTTGTCCACAAAGTGAAAAGTGAAATTTAGAAGCTTGTTCAGTTTGAAGTAAAAGTAATTTACACTCAAAAGGTAAATATTCTTGCATTGATGCAGAAAATGCATATTTTATTTCGATCAAAAATGCATAAAAACCTCATTTCCTGATTGGCTTTGATCTTTTTTTCCGAAAAAAAACTAGTCTAAACCAGAAGAAGCATAACGGAAGAAGAATACTTTATCGGTTGTTTGCTGAATCTAATGCAAATTCGTAAAAGAACAGAAGGCATTTTTGAACTTAGACCATCTCGCCTCATTCATGTCGAAGGAGAATTAAGAGTGTCATCGGGTGAGATCACAAACTAAAAAACTCGCTGCAACAATGTCAGTACTCTGATTAATTCCGTACTGATAAGGAATCGTAGGTCCTGCGTCATTAGACGACGCGATGATCCCACTCAAGGTCATGAGGCGCATTACGTCCTCGATGTCGCCCGGCATTGAGTTCACAATCGTTCTCGCAGTCGGAAGTGTCGAGGTCGTCGTCCCGGAAGGAACCTTCCTCTGAATCCGAGCTAGCCGAATCGTCAATGTCTTCCTCTCTATGATCTTGTTGACCACCGCCCTCATTCAACTTGTCCATAGGATTGACAGTAATCGCAAGGCCTGAATCGTCCCAGGCCATTTCGGTCTCGGCTGTGAGTTCATCACCAGCAGTACGTCTGCGCTTCGAGGCGCCTCTGACCCTTGCGGCGCCTACAACGCCCATCAGCAACAAAAATCCGATACAAGCTGCAGCAACGATAGTCACTGCATGACTTCCACCTGAACCAACCACCCTGCCTTCGTGCAAGAAAGTTGTCGAATATTCGTCAGAAATGTCAGCGTGATGCCGTGAGAGCTGTGCGTGGCCTGGTGCAGGCTCGACAATTCTGGCAATCGGGGGTTCACTAGAAGTCGAAAGGGGTACGAGAGTGGTCTTCTCCTTGGGGTGAATAACCGCGAGGGTCTGGATGTACTCGTTGCTGGCGAATCTGCCGCTCAATTCCGAGCAAGTGAGTTTGAAAACTCGATCGAGATAGTAGGCAGGTTTGCGATTCGTGTACATGATGAGGCGGATCAGCTGTTGATAATTCCTGGGAGAATCGGCTCCGGAGAGGACGACTCCGTCGCGGTCGACTCGGGCTGCGATGGAGTGGAACCTACGGAGGGCATCGCCTGGCAAGCCGAGACTTTCATGATCGGGATTGAGACTTGGGTAGACGCTGACTGCACAGGCGTCCAATCTAGCGGCGGAACCGGCGGTGACCTTGGCGTCGGGGAAGACGCGGACACCTAAACGGAAGTCGGCGTACTCTCGAGCGACGTACCCCGTTCCGTTAACGGTGATACCAGGGCGAGGAGGTGGAAGGACGGTTACATAGGATTGAATGGAAGGAATAACCAGGGGTCGAGATTCGCTGCCCTCGCATTTGATCACAGTATCAAGACGGAAGTTACGACGCCCTGGAGTGGGGAAACGACGCGTGTTGGAGTATCCAATACGACGGAGGAGAGTTTCGACGTTAGTGCGATTGTCGCCGTCTATTCTAACCTCAGTCATGTCAGAGTTGGTGAGGAGTTGAGTTCCGGGTTGGAGGAGGTCCATGGGAGGTACGTGGATGCCTTCCTGGCAGTGACGAAGGCAAGAAAGCACCTCGGGCTTCTCGTTTCTACCAACAAGAACAGAGAGACCGGCTAGGTAACCGCGGAAATTATGCTTTGTTTTGTTATCAGATCCTTGCCAACAAGCGCCAACTACCAAAGTTGTATTGATTCCTTTAGCTGGGTGCAGAGGCCAGTCGTCGATGATTTCCGGGTTCTTCTCGTCGGTGTGCCACTCTTCTCCGTCGACAAACAGAGTGACTTTCGGGAAGTCGACTTGGATCGCAAAGTGATGCCACTTGTCGTCACATACCTGAGGTATCTTCCAACGCCACTCAGCAGGGCGGAAGATGTTCGGATCGCCTTCGGAGAAGTCCCGACGCAGCAGGAGAATCAGGCGGCAGTTACGGATGAAGAGAGCGTAGTGGTGTCGATTCATCTCTGTAAAAAGGCATTATCGTTAATATATTTTCTAGATGACTCTAAAATGTGCCTACCATTAACTTAAATCAATACTTACTGTGGTCATCAGCAGCACAAAGAATGTGTTCCTTGACATGGGGATCCTGTCTAGGCCTAGGTCGGTGCTTTACCCAAACTCCAATCGTAAATTTCTGAGCCAGAGCATGCTCCAAAACATCATTGGGTACAATAGCAGCAGAGGTGGCACCATCAAATTCGAAAATCTCGTCCGCCTCTCTTCCCTCATCTCTCGACAAGGTAGATGTCCACGGAGTGGTGGGTCCAGGAGTTGGCAGGAGGTCAACACTGTCTCGAGAAGCCCCGCAAAGTTTTCGCTGGCTGCGAACTCCATAAGTGTCACGATCGCAACCTTTACCGATATGATCAGTAGCGAGACTCAAAGTGGTTCGGAGGCTGCGAAGAGTGCAAGGAGCATCGCAGAGTTCCAATCTTGCTGATGGGAGAAGAGGTTGAGATCCAACGCCAGCTGCATAGTCAACTCTTTCAGGTACTCCACGCCATCCTGGAGAGCAGACCCTGTTTACTTTGACAGTCACCATCGCAGGTGCCGATTGCTTCATTCCACAATCATAAGCGACTACGCTCAAGATGTAGTTGTGGGATCGCTCGTAGTCCAGAGGTTCGGTGTTCCTTATCGCACCCTCGTTGTCGATAGTGAAGGGTTGATCGTCAGTCAGGATTTCGTACTTGCAAACATCACCGTATTTTGGCGTACAATCCCTGTCCGAAGCCTCGACGCGAACCACTTCTTCATACAGCCGACCTTCATCAACCGTACTGACATACGCTGGTTGCAGAAATTGGGGCGCGTACTCGTTTACGTCAACCACTGTTATGTGCACTGTCGCACTGAAATTGAAGATAACGTAATTACATTTTCAAAGTTTGAATTGTATTTCATTTCATCAAGATGAAATTATTGAACGAGTTTCTCTTTTTCATACATATGTCAAATTAAATAAGCGAACTTTTGAACTATGTAGCTACTTTTATTTTAATTTATGTTCATAAAAGTTTTGATTAAAATAATAACTGAACAGCAGTCGGATAAATTTAATTTTGAACACAAAAGTAGCACCAGAGACTTTGCTGATTGTTTGCCTTGCACGAGTTTTTCGAGTTCTATTCATAAAACTAGAATTGAATGTACTATTGAGCAATCTTTTGTTAAAAATGAAGGACATTTATCAGCATTTTGCTGTACGCCATTCGTATTAGGATTAAGAGATCGATATTTTCATTATCTGCGTTTTTCCAACTTTTGACCTCGATCTGCTGCTTTAATTATAAAAAAACTTCCCTCCATACGATTTTTATGCGTTAAATTAAACTTTAGTTTCAAAGTGCAAAGTTCCCATTAATCTTCTTTCCACATTCTACTTTTTGTCATATTTGGAATAATTTATTTGAAATAATTGTGCATACTTTTCCGATTGCGCTCCATTACAAGCTACAGCAGCAATGTCAAACTTGTAGTTCCGTCTCTTCTCACAATTCAGGACTCGAAGTGCCCTGAGTTCTGCCATGCCATCTTCCTTCAGTAAGATTTCAAAGGGTGCTTCGCCGTGATGCTTGTTGGCGATGTGAAACGAGCATATTTTGGCCCCCAAAGCTCGAATCTGTGGCGTCACTTCAACCAGAGACTCATTCTCTTTTACCAAGCCGTGATATCCACTTTCAAGGCTCTCCAAATCCAAGCGAGGAACTAAACAAAAACATTAAAGATTTTTTTTCAATTAGATGATAAAAGAAATGCCGTTTAAGTATATCATGCCGTGAATGTAGGACTTGAATCTATATTTGTAAACGGCACCAAGATATGTACCGTTGTTGATTTTTGCGATAATCCTCTCACGTGAAATAATCTATGTATGACTCCATTTAAGGCCGAAGATGACTCATTTCCTTCGATAACAAAAAAATCATTCTTTTTGTACGCAGATTTCTGCCTCAAATTTACTGAGATTTTTTCTTTTTTTTCCATTTATATTGCCTTGGGAAGAAATCAAAAGCAAGTCAAGTGAAATATTGGAGAATTGATCACTCATATACCGGTGAATTGCGTGCCCTAAATACGAGTAGAGTGCATACAATTTATATATGAGTCCCGGAGAGAGAAAGTGGTTAAGGCACTTTTCACGCCAAATTAAAAATAAACTTGGCAGACTTTGGATCCTATTCAAGAACCACTTAACACCTTCTGTCATTTGCAAATCAAAACTATAAAGTTCAAATTTTTGAATAAAGTGCAGAAGTTTTGCATAAAGTAGTTTTAATGAGATTTTTACAATGCAATAAGGAACTGGAGAACGTACAATGGGTTTGTGGACTAAAAATCCAATTAAGAAGACTTTCGAGAGAACTACGAATAGAAAGAAGACATTTAAATCAAATGAATATTCAACTATATGGAAGCTTGACAGATATTGCACTTTTTTCAAATTTGTTTTCTCGTTTTCGTAGAAACCTGAACATTTTTAACTTCTCTCTAGCCTTTTTCGGTCAATTAGGTTTTATAAAGTAGGGTTTGAACCCTCCAAGTAATAACTCATCAAAGCATTTGCTGGGCTTCCAACTCCTCCAATTACCTTTAGTCATTCATCAAATTGTATTGAAGAAATTAACTACTTTGGTAAACTTATTTATATTCACGTTATCGATTATTTAATTACCTATCATTATTTAATCATCTGCCAAAATATAAGCACATTCTAATTTATTATTTAAAAGCGTTTAAGAGCACTAAAAAGTATCAATTGAAAGTAAAACAATATTCTTCATGTAATTTTTTTTCAACCAGTAAATAGAAAATTCGATAACGTAATATAATTGAAGACGCCTGTCAAAAGTGGGCCTAACCACTAAAATATCAATTTCGAGAAAAATATGCAAAAAAAGTGTAGAAATATAACTATGAATTAATGATTACATAAATACTTTAAAATAAAAGTTGATTTTCAATCAAAATTTATAAAAACATTCCTTACCGAGGAAAAGGGATCTAACATGATAATTCTGCATTTTCCTCATCCTTTTTTGTCATACGAGTTTTGACTTCAAAACTGTACAATAAAATTGTATTCACACAGCAAATTTTTAACCTTATTTTAACAAGTTTCGTCAGCGAAACTTTGGTATTCATAATACTTAGATCCATTTTTGACAATGAGGTAACTGTTCATGATTTAGCTTGTATTTTTATTTACTAAAGAGTTTTCTGATTTACTTAATTTTGTATTTCATAAAATGATTGTCCTTCATAATCTTCATACTTTGTAATCAATTTAAAGATTATTTAGAAATTATGAATGTACTTCTTATTGTAAGATTCAGTAGAGGACACCTTTTCGTGTACATATTTAGTTTCATTTTGAGCAAAACACTACTTAGGCCTGTTTTTGACAAACGGCTTCAATTATACATTCAAGAGTTTTTTTAAATTGGTTAATTATAGATTTCTATGTAATAACATTAAAAGATTTGCTGTCCCATGAGTCTCTGATAATAAATTGTATAACTTTCCTACGAAATGGTTGAATCTAGAACGCTGGCGGCTGTCAATAAATA
The DNA here is from genome assembly GCA_932178445.1 of Andricus quercusramuli. Taxonomy (NCBI): domain Eukaryota; kingdom Metazoa; phylum Arthropoda; class Insecta; order Hymenoptera; family Cynipidae; genus Andricus; species Andricus quercusramuli. The sequence goes on from CAKNXH010062552.1 coordinate 54,021, forward strand.
TTACACTGCGTTACAAAAAAACAACCTAATATACTTTTCAAAAGTCATAGTAAACATTGCAGGTCTAGTGGAACTAAAACAGTGTCATATGTGAAATTTCTTATACACCCCTAAAATTTGATTTTATGGTAAATAAACGTTTTTTTGGTAGGTACACGTATATAATGATTTATAATTCCGCCATTTTATATTCGATTTCCAACTTCTTTTTCGTTTGAAAGTAGAAAAACAGACCTTTTAACCATAGATTGGTCAATTTTATCACGATGAAAAGTCACTAAGCTACAATCGAAAATATTTCGAAGTTTTTAATTTGTTTCTCGACTTATTTTAACTGCAACAACATTTTAATGACATTTTCGGAAATCCATGAATTTGTTGCTGTTAATATATCGAAAGTACGGTAAATTCTGTGTGTAATGAGATTTTTTAATAGAATTGGTTTAAATGTGACTGAGATAACAAAAACTATTTGCGGCATTGTTTACACGATTTCATATTTTCAATTATTAGAACTGAGTACTGTGTTAATGCGAAAATTTCATATCAGATTTAGCTGTAGTTGGGAATTCAGCTGCTAATTTAGCTTAAAATTCGACAACTCAGTCAAATTTCAACTAATTCTAAACAAAACAAGCTCTTTCCATCCCGAATTGAACGCACTTTGAATATAGCCACGACAAACAATTATTGTACTTCAGAAAATAACATTAAATTTTTGTTAAAGTTTACAAAATAGGGGAAAAATCATAAATTTCGAATATAGCTTCGTGACTTCACACCGTAATAAAATGAACAATCTGTGATTAAAAGGGTGCGCTTTTCTACTTTTAAACGAAACCAAAAAATTTGAATTCGAACGAAAAATGGCGGAGTTATAAAATATTATATACATGCACCTACAAAAAAAATTTATAATAAAATCAGATTTCGGTGATGTATGGAAAGTTTCGCATATGACACTTTTTGTTCCACTAGGCCTATAATTTCTGCTCTTTCGTGAAAAGTACTTCTTCACTATTTCACAGTGTTATCACACGCATACACATATCTATACTGCAATGAGTATTGAGAACGTTGAACCATGGATAAAAGATTCTTTTAGTTAATTAAGCATGTCGTGAATTTTTATAACCTTTTTGATATAACTACAAATAAATGTATTCAATTTGATGGTTTATAATTAAATAATGTCTCTCTTTCTGATAAAATAAGTTTATATAGACCTCAAGCCTTATTGTATGCATATTAAATTTAGCAACTAGAGGCTCTTCATTTTAATTGGACGTACGATATAAGTAATCAGATAAGAACTTGAAAGAAAGTGAGCGACATTCATCCGTTGACTGATATTTATCCAGATAAGATTATATGTTTATTCCATTTTAATTAACAGGTAAAAGAAATAAGGTTTTGATTTCTTTAATACGATTAACCGCTCTCAGAAGACAATCAATTTTCCTAGAATTAAAGTAAAGTACGCTTTGTATTATTTCATTATTTTAAATAATTAATACTGAAACTTATTCCAGCATTAGAAAAACTGTTTCTACATATCTGGAAAGAACAGGGTGTCACTTCATTTTTTATTGGCCAAAAATTTCTAAAGAAAGCAGAACCATGAAAAAATTCTTAATTTTTTGCGAACATAAGTCGTCTTCGTGAAATCTGTGATTTTTTTCAATTTGAAAAGCATTTGAAAGCTTTGTGAATTAATTGAAATCTTTTGAAGTATTTTAAATCTTTGTGAAATCTTTGGAAAAATTACAGAATCTTTTAAAAATGTTGTAAAATCTTTGAAATCTTTGCGAAGATTTTACAAATCTTTGAAATATTCATGAAATCTTTCTTCAATCTTTGTTTGTGGAATCTTTTGGAATCGTTTGAAATCATTGAAATCTGGTGCACTGTACCCTTCTTGAAGTCTTCAAAATTCTTTACATCTTTTTAAATCCTTATGAATACTTTAAAATATGTCTGAAATCTTTCTTAAATCTTTTGTATTCGTTGGAAATCACTGGAACATTTGAAATCTTTGTGAAATATTTTGAAATCTGCACAAAAAAATTTGAAATCATTAAAATGTTTGAAGTTTATGTGAAATCATTTAAAGTCTTTAAAAAAATCTTAGAAATCTGATTTACTTATACCCTTTTTTAAATCTTTAAAATCCTTGAAATCTTTTGAGTTTTAAAATCTTTGTGAAATATTTGAAATCTGATGTACATGCCTATTTCAAATCTTTGAAATCCTTGGAATCTGTATGAAATGTTCGAAATCTTTGGGAAATTTTGGTGAAACCTTTTAAATCTAATGTACACGCCTTTTTGAATCCTTTAAATCTTTGTGAAATCTTTTGTATTCGTCGAAATCATTTAATCATTTTAAATCTTTGTGCAATATTTTGAAATCTTATAAAATATTTTGAAATCTTATAAAATATTTTGAAATCTTTTAAAATATTTTGTAACCTTGTGTAATCTGGTGTACATTCAACAACCGAGTTATCGACCCTTGGAGAAATCCGCTGTATGGCAATGGCTCATTCTAATTCTAAAACTGAATTAACATCGCAATTTTCAACTAACAATTTTTATAATTTGTAAGTTGAATATCACAAAAAAATATATACTATACAATTCTATAATAGCGGAAAAGAAATTAAAAACGTATGTAATTATTAACAATATTACAGTATGTTCACTGGAACCCATAAAATAATTGGTACAGTCTACAAAACGTGCTTCGAAATCTCTTGATTTATTCTGTAATGAACAAAAGATAAATTATCATCTTCAAAACGAGATGCTTCTTTCATAATAGACTAAAAGATTTAAATTACTCTTCGCATTTCAATAAATGAACTCTTAAAAGCAAAAAACTCAAGTTTAAGATTATCGTGAAACATTCAAAGAGATTTCCAAGTTTTCAAGGTGTAAAGGAAATTCGAGGAGAATTCCAGGTTTCAAGGTTTTCAAGGTCGCAGGACACCATGAAGAACTTTTGTCGCATATCACTATGTAGGGCAAATTGCATTTGGCAAATTGTCAAAAATAAATTAGAAAATAAATTCCAATCTCTTTCATATGACTGAACTTTTGTACAATTTGGTTAAGAGAAAATAAATATTCGGCCGGCCACTAATAAATTTTTGGAGAGTGGTGCACTTACCTCATAATATCAGAAAGTCATTGACAATGCTATGCCAATATGCATGTTTTATGACAAGTAGTTTTGCGCTCAATTATATGTATAACATGATATTAAAATTATAAATTCAAAAATTTTGCTTTCCTATTTAATAGAATTTTACGAATAATGCGTGAGTATTTCACTTGAACTTAAAAACGTTGTATTTGCTACGCAATAACAACTGTACTACATACAAATATCGATTTGAACATTTTCTCAAAATGCTGGAGAGTGTTAGCTTTTAATTTTTGTTGTTACTCCAAAATAACAACTATTTATTTTCTGGCTCCAAAATGCAAAGTGTGTTACGCCTCAATTCAAATATCAATAACCCACTTTTGCAATTTCCCAAAAAATTAATATTCATTTCCATACTTTCAACGAAGATTAATTATTCCATAAGTTTAAAAAATATAAGTTTTGCAATTGTAAATATATAACTAAAATAGCTTTTATCTATATAATGATTTAAATCCAATTATTTATAAACACTTCATGTTTTCTCAAAAATAACAATTTAAAACTCAGTCTCAATACCTAATAAAAAATGAATCACCTTTTGTCATCAAGATATTTAATCTCATAAGCTTCTCCAGTTCGTCTAATTTACATAATTATTACAAAATATTATCCTGTTTCGAAATCTATATTCGATTTACTTTCGTATTTCCAAATTTCTCGAATTCATCCAAAAATACTAAAAAATCATGATTCTCTATCTAAACATTTGTTAGAAAAATGCATTTTTTTGTCGGTGTAAAAATAATGTCCACCTAGCGAAGGTAAAATCGCCATAACAGTTCGGGCACTGCAGGTGCTCGTGGACTTGAGCCGATTGGTCCACTGAGAAACATTCCCCTTTTTGATAAACAGAAAATCGATGCTAAGACGAAAGGGGAAGATTCGTCAGAACAAAATTGGGAAAAGCGTGAAATTAAAGACGGACAGGTGAAATGGGGGCAAGAAAATAAATGAAATCACACCTCGATCATTGATGGAGGTCGGTGTCGGTTCATGGAGAGTCGCGTGCGAACGTCGAAAAGTCAGACAGAGCAGAATCGAAATCACTGTTCCCGTTAAGCACGACATTTTGCTTCACGAACGAGCGAACAAAACTCGACAGTTTTTTCGCCAATCACTTGACGTCTAACAACTCCCGAAATAATTATACTTTACAGTGCATCGCAGACAGTCTGAGATACACTCTATGATTTCGTTTGCGACACTGAGCAGAATATCGATTCGGCAAAAAAATAGTGTTAATTCCGTGCTACGTGTGGCGCTAGTTTTGCTTGCGCGCGAAAATCAAATTATATCTTAAGGTAAACAATCACGCCTCATCAAAATCAAGTTTATCTTCTTGAAAGAGCAGGCTTGAGTTTGTACCCTAGAACTTATGATTTAAGAATGCCTCTTGAATATTTTAACAGAATATGAAAAGAATCGTTAGGCCCCCTTTTGAAATAACTCAATATTTGTTGTTCTTTGATCAATTTATGTGATTTTTTTTCGAAAGTAATGAAACCCTTTAATTTTATGCGTCCAAATAAAGTTGCTACATGATTAATATTGGTTGAATTTCTGATCCCTTTTGGATTTTGAAAAATGTGTCAAAGACATCATTTTTATTAATTCTACGTTTTGGTTTGTATCATCTCTGGTGATTTATGGTTTCCAGAAATAATAAGATACGAGACTTGAAACTATAATAAAAATATTTTGCGTTTAGGATAATACAGGCCTTGCAGGGTGAAAACTTAATTTTCGAAACTCCCTGATTTTTCCTTGACAATTTTTTTATTTTCCCTGACCTTCCCTGACCCATTAACATTCCTATACCAGCATTTTCATCTTGTAATATTTTTAACATAGGTTCTTCTATAAACGGGATAACAGAATATTTCAGATACAAATTAAAAATATCTAAAAGTATTTATTTATTATTTTCAAGAAAAAATGACTTTTCTATCATAAAAGATTACTTTTTAACAAAATACTTGAATTTTCAATAAAATAATTAAATTTTCAACAAAATAATTGAATTTTCAACCTAAAAAGATAAATTCTCAACAAAAAAGTGGAATAGTTAATATTTCAACTAAAAAATATGGAATTTCATTTTTTTAAATTTATTTTTACACCAAAAAGACGAATTTTCAACAAATAAAGATTTTTCAGTTAGAGAAGATATAAGAGTACATCTAAATTTTCGAACCTTCAAGCCAAAAGATAAATTTTCTGTACAAAATGGAATTTTAAACCAAAAAATATGAATTTTCAGCAAAAAAAAAATTAATTTCCAACAAAATGCTTAAATTTTAAACCAAAGAGATAAACCTGCATTAAAAAAAAAAGTAGTTCAACTTTCCCACGCAGTTGAATTTTGAATAAAAAAATATCAGTTTCTAACAAAATAGTTATATTTCAACCAAAACATTTGCATTTGTATCCAAGTAAGATGAAGTTTCTACCAAAACAGATTATTTTTTTTTAACTTGACTTTATCAAAACAGTTGAATTTTCTACCAAAAAGGATAACTTTCTAGCAAAGTTGTTAAATTTTCAACCTAACAGTTGCATTTTTATCCAAGAAAGATGCAATTTCTACTTAAACAGACAAATTTTCGAAAAAATATTTGAATTTTGATCCAAAAAGGATTTCAGTTGACCTTTTTCTACTTATATTGAGATGTATTTTTTAAAATTATTCATAATAGGACGCAGTTGTAAAAAATATTTTCTGAAAACAACATTTTAAAAACTTTTTAGATTTTTCAAAAACAAATTTTCAAACTGATTGAAAAAAATCAATTTTTTATTTTCTTCAATTTTTTTATAGATAGCTTACAATGTCCTCTAAAAGCCCTGTAAATATAAAAAAGGCATCTCTAATAGTTTTCGAGATATAATTAAGAACGAAGGCCGTATCATGGTGTGCCAAGCGCGCTAGAGTCTGAACTCTGAACTGAAGTTCGTGCATGCGAGTAAAATTGTTTACATCGTTTTTCATAGATCATTGAACGCATCGCTTCGGCGTACGTTTTTAATTATTTGTTTAAAAATTTGTTTTTGAAAAATCCAAAAAGTTGTTGATTTTTTTTCCTATTCACATCTTTATATTTAGAATTTTTTTAAATACATCTTAATATCTTTAAAATCGCTAAAGTTATAAAAGTTAAAAAAAAGGACCAACATTTGCAATTTTGAATATCTCCTAAGTTTTTGTTTTAATTTTTTAACTACTTTTCAACACCTAACAGGTATTAAAATTTTCGTGAAAATCACAAACAATAAATTAAATTCTTCAGATGATTTGAGATGGAATTTGAGTGTTGACCAAGAAACCGATTACAGTTGTTTTGAAAAAACATATTCAAAAAGTTTAATTCATGTAAAAAGAATTGAAAGAATAAGGGCCTCAAAATATGTTTCCAAACAACATTGTAATCGGCTCATCAGATAACAAACGTATAACAAAGGAAAAAAGAGGGTGAGAATTAGGAAAGAGACAACTAAACCATCCTCACTCATCCCATTAAATATTTCTATAATATGCTTAATATTATAGTAATGTATGTAAATATAGGCTTGAAGTTTCTTAACATTATAGGATTTTCATTTAAATTCGTTGTTTTAATTCAAATAAATTTTTTACTTTTAATTTTTGGTACAGGTGTCCATCCTTAATCTTTTGGAAATCTTTCATGCATTTTAATAATTGTTTTAAATGACAATAATCAGAATATTAAAATACAGAAAAAGAAAAGGAGAAAAAACGTATCCGTCTGCTGCTGGATGTCCTTGTATGTTTATAAACAATTGATTTTTCAAGATTAAAACGTCAATTACTGATTTTAAATTAGTTTGAATTGTAGAAATTCAATCAGCAAACCTTATTAGAATTTGATTCTGAAAATTCAAAAAAGTTTTTCAAAATAATTTAGCACTAATTTTGATTATAGTCAATCTATCAAATTCTTTAAAAACAACTTATTTTTCCAAAATTCAAATAAGAATTTCAGATTTTAAATTAGATTAATTTTTAAAATACAATGGAAAGACTTTTTCAGAAATTGATCTTGAATATTCAAAAAAAAGGTTTTTCTTTTTTTTTACAAGACATTTATTTAATTTTCATTCTTATCACACTGTTAAAAATTGATAAGTTGAAAATATAATTTCAAATACATGACAAAAAAATAATTTTGATTGTCAATAAATAATCCATCAAAATGTTTGAAAACAATTTATTTTCTTGAAAAACCCATTAATTTTTCCAAAATTCAAGAAAGAATTAAAAAAATTTTAATAGTTTAATTTATCAAAATAAATGAATAGACATTTAATCAAAAACGCACTAAGTAAGAAAAATGCCATTGCAATTAATTTCAAAAACTTTTCTATAGAACTAAAATTATATTAATTTTGCACGCACTGGAAAAAATACTAGTTAAAATTTCAAAATTTGTCAATAGCGACTGAACCGTACCGGGTCACCTTGGTTTTCGCATGACTTTTAGTGGCGAAACAAAACAGTTCTCTATTTTCAAAATCTTTATTAATTCAGTACTCAAAAGATAATTTTTTGTTGTCTATTTTTCTTCAAGGCTTAACAAATACGTGATTACATATATAATTTTATTAAAATCAGCCAATCCGCTTTCAATATATTTTTTAGCAGGTAAATTAAATTGAAAAAAATTGTAGGTACAACAAGCTGTTTTTTAAAATGCACTATTATTATTTTTATTCTCTTAAAGAACTTGTTTCTTATTAAAGCTATTACTACTGGAGAAAAAAAATGTCAAATATTTCGCAATCATTCATGAAACTAAGAAAAATTATTTTAACTCAAGATTTTTAATACAAATTTTATATAAAAACCTGGAAATGTCGTGTGCAAAAAGATGGAAAAATGAAACCAGGAAATAGATTTCAAAGAATCGTTGGACCAAGTCCAATTGATTATATTTTTAACTTCTTGTGCAATATATTGTCCCTTTTCAATTCCAGAAAGACGGATACTTGAACTATTCTTATTTCTTTAAGACGATTATAAATAAGTTTAGTTGGACGGATTTCCCTTAATTAATGCAAATAAACTTGAAAATAGCTAGCAAAGGTTTTGTTAATAAGTAGACCAGTTTTTATATAATTTAATTCCATTTATTTTCAAATTGCTTAAACAACAAAACGAGAACTGTCGCGTTTTGAGTGAAATACTCTTTTAAAATGCTAAGGCTATCAAAAAAAAAAAAATTAGATTTGGCTTAAATATTTCACAAATTAAAATAAACAGCATTTCCGTAAAACGATATAATTATCTTTTTATTAAAAAGCGAAGTTATACGTACGTGTATATATACTGTATACATATATTTAAGGTTTTTTTCAGGACGGAATACATATTTTGGGGATAAATTAACACAATACAATACACGCCTTAGTAAATACTTAACTTTAAAAAGAAAGATCTTCGTAGAATGCTGATGTAATTAAGTACAGAACTAAGTACATTAGAGAAGACAATTTTCTATTATGTACTGGTATACATACGTTTTCGTCTCTACTATATGTATACTAGGGTGGGCCGGAAAAAAGTGAATTTCGTTCGATCAATTTCTAATAGTTAGTTCTTGATGAGCTGAGAATACTGTTATTTTTTTTAAATCGATTACTATCTTTTACCTCAAGCGTGTTAAAAGTGGTAAACATTGAATGTAAGCGTAAAATATTTGAAAAAACGAATTCTCACAGTCACCAATTTTTTATATAGAACTATATGCCTAAAGAATGTATGAAAGTTCCTACTTGACATTAAAACTACATTAAAAATTGATCAAAACATTTTTTTCAATTTGAATGTTACCTTTTTTAATTTCGCGCATAAAATTACCTGAAAAAATTTGTATAGTATTGCTGGAAAAAGAGACGGTTACATTTTTTTTATATCAAATAGGTACTTCCATACATTCTTCAGGCATATGGTTCTGAATATATAAAAAAATTGGTGACTGAGAATACATTTTTTCAAATATTTTACGCTTACATTCAATGTTTTCTATTTTTAACACACTTGAGGTAAAAGATATATATCGATTTAAAACAAAAATTACAGTACATTCAGCTCAACAAGAACTAACAATTTTTTGCTATTAGAAATCGATTGCTAGAAATTTTTTTTCGGCCCATCCTAATGTATACTCCTTGATAGTAACTTATAAAAAATATTTGATATGTAATTGAAATGCAGAAAAATCAAATGCTGCATTGATGAAAAGACAGATAAAAAGCGAATTCACCTATAGATTCTAGAATGTTGAGCTCGCTCACATATGAAAAGCATAAGAAAAAACTGGAAACTGCATATAAAATTGACATCGTAGCTTTTTATCTGTTCATATTATCTACATTACAATCGACTATTATGACTTCATAAATCTCTTAAATTTCGAAATAGTTTTACATAATTAAGGCGAATTATAAGGCATATTCTCAAATTCTTACGAACCTCGTAAATTGTTGAATATTTAAATAGACTTTTATATGAATTTAAGCGATTAACTTTTGTATGGAGCTCGAAATAATTTAGATGCTAATTAAATATTGCAATATATGATTATATAAATTAACACACCAAGCATTAAGGCATTTTCGGCGAATAAAAATCACTCAGGTAAATAATTTCTTGTCCTAACTGTATGTTTTAAATATAACTGCTCCGCGTTTTCCTCGCATAACTGAATAGAACTAGGCAACCAATATAACATTCTTAGCACACTTTACCTTGTACTTCATTGTTTAACATATATTAGGCTTTGGAATTATATATGTATATGTCGTTCAATCTGCATTGTTCTTGCAAAATTTGTATCTTTGTAAAATTCGGAATGCTAACAAAATGACGAGGCATTACGTACTATAGTTGCGAGTGTATCCTTATCTAAGTATCTTTAATATTATGGCAGAGTATAAATGTGACGTTCAGCAAGGAAAGGGCCCACTTTGACGATCGTGGTTTGGGATCTAGGCTCTATCTCATAACATTATACACTCAACTCCCGATATAAGAGAGTGCGGCCCTCGAGCTGTTTGTCACGCTTGACTGAGCACTGTCTCTATTTCGGCCCCGCAGCTCCTTTCATTGCGAAACTGCGGGAGGGGCATCATTTTTAGGAATATCGTAATCCGTAGGTTCTTATATCGAGAGTTGAGTGTACTTCTCTCCCTGAAATTATCGATAGTGGGTAAATTTTGTGCTTAAACCAAAAATTTAATATGTGCGTTTATGGCACTCACCAACTTTAGATGCGTTTTTTTTTTTTTCAAAACGCGGGTTTTCGAAGTTCCAACTTTAAAAGTTCCCAGGCGACTCGTCTTCTAACCGAGAAGATTCGTCCTGAGTGAAAAATGTCGTGAATTTATCAGGCTATATGCCCCTAAACGTAACTCCTTACCGACATAGCGGGCCCTTTTCTTTTGGAACGTCAGAAATTATGTTTGCAATTTATTTTGCTTCTTTAACAAAATTCTCCTCATTCGACTCTATTCAATATATATATTTATACTATCAGTTATAAAGCAATTGAATAATTTCAGGAGGCAGACGTTTACTCTACAGTAGAAATAAAAATAGGAGACTTGATAGCACTGAAAATCACACGTAAAGTAACTTTATCTAATAATAAGTACCATTTTTCATAACAGTAATTTACTATTCATTCATGCTCCTAACAATAAGTGCAATAATAAATATAGCAGTTGTAAGGCCGACAGCTTTCTTCGATTTTCGACAAGATTTCAGTATAAAACAATTTTAGTTCAGTGAAACCCGTGGAAATCTTTGTAGAAGACTTTTGTTGACGTTAAAGAAATAGAGCATAGGAACTCTAAACTTTTCGGAATGACTTGGTCAGTTTGTTGAATCTTGTAAATAAAAAAAAATCTTCATTAAATTGGCAAACTGTAAAGTCGATGTTTATACTTTATAAGGCACACACATCAAGTCTTATAGTGGGAAGTGCAGTAGTCTTTAAAAAGTTAAAAATAGCTAAATGTTTTTCTAGCCTCGAAAGGTATGCACCATACTCTCTAATCTCGTGATCACAGTTTTATATAGCTTTTGTCTTTATTTCAAATGCAATTACCTTTATATCAAAAAGTTAAAAAAAATAGCATTGAAACTTCATCCATTGTTATCAGATGAAAAGTCGCAATCTCTCTGCTCAATTATGTCTTTTGAAAAGCACATCGACGACCATCGGAATGTATTTCGCATTTACATTTTTTAAATTTCAGTTCAAACTCTTAACTTAAGACTTTTAAAGTACTACGTGCACATATTCTCGGTTTCCCTTTAAATGCAAAAAGAGCATCATTGTACAAAGGATATTCTTATATGCAGAAAAACTTCCTTGTGAATTTTTTAAGTGATGGAAATGTCTACAATTGAGTTGTGATGACGGTTTTCCTTGTGATTACAGTGTGCTGGGTTGGACTTTGGGAAGTTGTTGGCGATTGCGATGGATCCGCAACTAACCAGGGACTAATGTCTGATGCTGCTGGACTGTCATCCTGTGGAACGAAATTGTCGATTTGAAAGTTATTTCTCAGAAAACGACAACATAAAAAAAGAACGAGCGAATTAAGACTTTACATACATTAAATAACGAAACAAGAAAGACATTTACGTAAAATTCAAACAATTATGTATACACATTGACTGACGACACGTATCAGTATTCAATACAAGAAAAAAACTCTGCAATAGCACGGACGAGTTGCAAGCTTTCGGCAAACTTTACTGACCTTATGCGTAACCGTGGTCGTCGTTGTTTGAATTTCTTCCGTCTTAATGACCCTGGCATCACCCTTCTCTGCATCCGAATTTTCCGTTTCCGCTTTCGTCTCCGTGGGGCTATTGGGTGGATTTTGTGATTGCGAGAAACCAACCTCATTGAAAGGGTTGAGCAATCCCAAAAATGGATTTGAGTCTATGAAGGGGTTCGTATTCACTTTCACTTCTTCTACTTCTTCCTTGATCTGCTCAATTATTTCTTCCGCACCATCGGTCACTTCTGTAGTTGTATTATTCATAAAAGGATTTGTGAAAGGATTTTGTGAGTTGACTACTTTTGGACTGAAAGGCGTGGTTTTTTGCTCTATTTTGCCCCAACTGTCGAGCGAAAAGTGAGTCACTGTAACGGAATCATCAATCGACGGACTTGGTACGTTTCCACTCACGTTGAGAGTCAATTTATCACCGCCCTATGGCATGGAAAAAAGCAGAAAGCAACGAAATTATAAGCTATAAGCTAGCAACAAGCGGTAAATCGAAGCAAGCTACATTAATTACGGCGACAAAACTGCATTTAAAACAATTACAATAACTGACAGTAAATGATGAATTCATTTTTGCGAAACAATATATGTAATATTAAAATAATATTAAATAAAATGTTGCATTTTTTACTTATACTGCTGAAAAATGAATGAATTTGAATTGATGAATGAAGAATAAAAATAGTACAATTCTTCCTTAGAAAATGATGTATTTAAGATTAAAGCGAAAGCTTACCACTGAAACTATGGTGGCTGCTTCGGAATGTTGAGTCTTTTCAGGAATGGGTGTATCCTCAGCAGTCGAAATGGAAATCAGATTCGAATTTTTACCGAGTTCTAGAGATTTTGCCTTAAGTATATTGCACTTGAGCGACTCTGGAGGGATCGGCGTGCGGGGTGGCAGCACGGAAGCACCACCGACTTGGTTATTTGGCACTATCGGTGTCTGTTGGTTATTTATGTTTTCAATAGTTAAATTAGCTTTAATCGGTTCAGTCTCTTTCTGCGTAGTTGCAATCGTTGTTTGGTTTCTGGGTTCCAAAGGCTGCTGATCTTTTGCAAGCGACTTCATAAGTGAATCTACTAGTGGAGAGGAAGTTCCCTGGATACTCGAGTCAGAGGATTTCGTGCTGCATCTACTCGACTGCCGTTGGATGGATTCTTCTTCTGATACAGCTGAAACATAACATCAATACACATCATTTATTTCAAGCAACGATTACTCTAAAACTAAAAGAAGAACATCTACACTCATAATTGCAAATAATGCTACGCCTGCTCGCTGTCTTCAAGACGTTGTATTTTGTTAAATCTAGGGACTCTGTTATGCGTTATTTTTACGACTGCATTTAAAGTTGGCAGAACTTAGCGGTAAATTCAACAATTGTAAATAATTATGCTTTGAATGGGCAATATATTCAACTTTAATATGGAATACAATTTATTTTGAGAGATTCTCTTGTTTTTAAAATGATTCTATAAAAATAACAATTGATTTATTTCTACTTAATCAATATGAGGTATTTCTTAATCATTACGAAATTAAAAAATTTGTTTTATGATTAATTACTTTATATTTAATAAATTACTATCAATATATTTATTATTTCGTCGGGTGGGACGTGTCTGTGAGGTCTAAAATTTACCTGCAGAGGATGTTTGTCGTTGTTGTTGTTGTTGCTGCTGCTGCGGCTGTTGGCGAGGTGGATCTCCTTGTTGTCGTTGGCGTTCTCTCAAAACATGACTTTGTCTCCTCGCATATCGTTGACTCGGCCGTCGCTCAAATTGCACCGTGCGACGTGCTCGATTCAGTTGTGTCGTTTGAAATTCCGTTTTGCCACTGTAACGAAATCGGGATCCCATACGGAAGAAGTTCTGACGACCATTGGCACCTTTAACTGGAGCTCGAAGTCGGAAAAAGGCATGATGCTCCACAGCACACTTCCACAAGTGCTTGCAGGCCTTCTCGTTCACCAAACGGAAAACAAAAGTATGCTCTTGTTCTCCTCTCCCTTCATCGTCTTCCTCCACCACGACGAGAGTTAGCTTCTTCTTTTTAAAGTCTAGGCGACCAATTTTGGGCCAGAAAAACAACCCTATTTTCTGATTCCCCTCAAAAACTAAAATTCCGGTCGGAGTGAGACCCAGCGAATATTCACAAGCATCTTTTCCCAACACTATGTGCATATCCACTCCATACATGTCCAGCCACTTGGCCTTACTCAAGTACGCGGACTCTGCTTGAGCTGGAGTGAGACCCGACAATTTTGCGTACTCTTCTAGAATTTCGAGCTCCATCTGCTCGGTTTGACCGGGAACGAAACGAAACTCTGATACGGTAACTGCACTGTGCACTTCTGGGTCGTAATCACCTAGTTCGGCTGTAAAATTTAATACAGGATGCTTCATTTTGTGCGTATCAATATTTCTATTTGAATTATTTTTTTAATGGAAAATAAATACATAAAGAACCCTGTTGGAAATATTCACGTTTACATGAACACTAGAATTTGAACCATAAGATTTAAATGTAGCTAGTCGAAGTGATTTCTGATTATGATTTTAACGTGGTAATAACTTACATTGAAGGGCTAAGGCTGCCAATTGTACACAAATTTGATGCGGACAGTGAAGTTTTCCCTCCAAGACATCGTGTTTTAATTGTAGAAAAAATTGGTAACGAGTTAATTCTTCCCTAAGTGTGTTGGGTTCCGAAGAATAAAATTTCACCTTTAGTCGCAAGGTGTATGGAGGTCCAATTTTAACCTGTTTCTTAATAGGTTTGGTAGGATCCAGCCAATGTTGAACATTGTTGCTGTCGGTATATTGGAGGCCAAAATAATCCTTTTCTATTAAATCTAGACTGTAAAATACTTGTTCATACAGGTCACTCGCCAGTGCTTTTTTCTGCAAAATTACGTAGCATTGTTTCAACATGACATTACATATACTTACATCTGTAAGCTCTATCTAATTAAACGACAACACACTTATAATTATATACAATGAGTAATAGGCAAAAACAAAGAGTGATGTACTCCATGGTATGTAGATTATTGTAATAAAAACAAAAAGTAGGACAGCTTTAAAACCCACTAGGTAATACTTTGTTCACTTTTGACAACAACAATTGTAATAAACAAATGACATACCGACAACTCGATTGGCAAATCGGTTCCATCTAACAGTACAACTCTACATTGCACTATATTCTTGTTGCTTAACAACCGTTGATTCTTGATCTGGGAAGATGTTGTTTGTCCACCGACGCTACGGCCTCTTCGTCTCGATAAAAACCTCAACATTCTGTGAAGCCTTTGTAGCACTAGCAACACTATCAACCTTTTAAATTGAGCAGTCCTCTCATATTACGTATAAACGCAAACTGTCCTTAATCAAGAAATAATCGCTCGCCATCCCCAGGGATTGGGACAGGCTGGACTAAAAATGCACTTTTCAGCCAAACTCGACGCGAATTAAAAAATAATTAAAACTGAACGCGGACACATTTCTGGACTGCTATCGGAGCACCGGCACTGAAAAAAACAGTGTTTGTTTGTAATGTCCAACTTTTTCATCAGCAGAGTAAAAAAAACATTTCTATTGTATCTGATCTTATCGTCTACACTCTACAATCTAATTCGGAAGTTCCGGGTGTGTTCTAAAACTCATCGCAATACGTCCAAACTCAACATGGACCTATGAATAGAAGGACCGACCGAGCATGACATTCGACTTGTGAAACTAAGTCGGTAAGGGGCGGAATGTACATTGCCGCCGCAACATGGCGATCATGCAGGACAGAGCCATTGCATAGCTACCACTCTGGCGAAAGTTTCGGATAGAAATTCATTTCGAAACAATCTGAATCATTCCGAAATCTGTATCTGAACCAATCCGCATCTACCTGAATCATTCCGGAAAAATTTTCGATTTATCCAAATCAGTTGTAAATTAATCCGACTCAATCCGGTTCAATCCGAATCGGTCCGAACCAAATTTTTAATTCAAATGAATCCGAACTCGGATTGACCTAAACCGATTTCCAATCCGAATGAATCCAATTCAATCCGAACTCGAGTTCATTCAGATTCATTCGAATCGAAATTTTAGCATACAGGGTGTCCCAGACTCAAGTGTCCGGACTTATATAGCCGTGTAGAAATGAAAAAAATAAACAGAAAATTCCTTTTCCAAAAATCAGTTGAAGTTTTGTTTTTTGTGTTTTAAAATATTTAAACTGGACCAATCAGGAAAGCCGTATAAACAGCCGTGTATGCGTGAACGGGATTTCAACGCAGTGTTATCGAAACGAGCGCAGAGGTGGGATTAGCGACGAGAGAACACTACGTTGGAATCCCGTTCACGCACACACGGCTGTTTATACGGCGCTCCTGATTGGTCCAGCTTAAATGTTTCATAACTAAAAAACTAAAACTTGAACTGATTTTTGGAAAAGGAATTTTACGTTTATTTTTTTAATTTTCATACGGCTATATAAGTCCAGACACTTGAGTCTGGGACACCCTGTATATCAATTTGAATTCGGATTGATTCGGATTGAAAATTTGGTTCATATTAGAAGTTCGGATTGAGTCGGATTAATTTTTAACAGATTAGGATCCAACGAAATGTAGAACTTTTTCGGATTGGTTCGGATACATATTTCGGAACAATTCGGAATGATTCAGAATGAATTTCTATCCAAAACTTTCGCCAGGGCATTTTTCGGTGGCTATGAACTCCCCCCTTTCCAAGTTTACCCGATACTTCTTTCATGCCGGGTCCTCCTAATTCATAGGACCATGAAACTCAACGACAAGACAGTGTTTACTTCTTCTTCTTTGTTTTTGGCCTTTTGATTCAATCAACAAGCAATAGACAGAATGTTTTACAAACTCACCTATTCTATGTTCGTGATGCAAAAAAATTGGGAACGTTCCTTTTGAACGTTCCAAACATAAATTAACATTATTTTTATTATTATCGATAAATAACGCGTGAACCGTAAGTGATAGGTCAAAATCGATGTCAATTTATGATACGGATATCATATTATTGTGTAGTATATGCGGTACTCAAAACTCCAAAATTACATCCATTCTTACCTATCTCTTACGGTTTACGAGATAATTGTTGTTAAAAATAACAATAATTGAAGGTTCCCCTCAGGTCCCAGTGGAACGTTCCACTGGGGTGGACATTTTACACGTTCCGGGAACGTTCCGTCGTTAGAAACATCGACTCACTAATCCGCCATGAATTCTCTTTCTATCTTTGTGTAGGACGATCTCTCTCTAGACAACTCTAGCGTTACGAAAATACTCGGGCATGCACAAGCAAAGCTCTTTTTTTAACTCTACGTTACGCCGTGCTAACTGAACCTTATTTTGTAACTCATCCAACGCACCGCCAGGCGCCGCTCAAAAAACGTACTTTTGCGTTTGTCTATGGAGGCATGCCGCCATTTTTATGATTGCGTTCTGAAAAATATTTTATAAATTATAATCCGACATGCGGTAAAAATATGATAATCCTAGATGCAGTACCTTACTAACGAATCTATAATAAGTTCCAAGAACAAAAAAAATGCCACTGATTAAAAAGAGATGGAGATACATATGTCTCTTTTTTAACAATGGTAAAATAGTTTTTGGAACTTATTATAGATTCGCCGCTAGTGTTGTGCTGCATCCAGGGTTGGTAACGTATAATACTCCACGTATTATACGTGGTTTTCTACGCGTATATTACCACGTATATCCTCTCTGGTTTTCTACGTGATTTGACGTATATTACGTCCGAATGTAAACTTTCAGTGCGCATGCGTCCACAGCGAAAAATAGTCTCATAACCTATTTTTCTTGTGAGTCGTGGTCGCCATGTTCGTTCGTGAATCTCGCGCGAAATACCAATATTTAAAAATTCCTTGAATTTGAATAAATGTTCATGCAGTTTGAGGTTATAATTAGGGAGACCCTGCATAATTACATATATTGTATTATTCAATATGATTAATCATAATAATTATCAAAAGAATCAACAATTGTTCACATACCTGTACTTTCTAGACGTTTTAAACTAGTATTTTTCAACATTTTATCGCAGAAGACACTTTGCGGAAGTTTTCTGTCCTCACTTCTTCCGCTCAAAGAACAAATCCTTCCATGGAACTGCATTATGATGCTGGGTATTTCTTTCGAGCCCAGGCATAATTATTATTTTTAATTGCTATAACGCATTCAACAGAATTATTATTAATTATTATATTTCACAAGTGAGGTTATGTACTTGTCAACACTGATTTTACAAGTCGCCCATCTTGAAAACGTAACTTACAGGAGTTTTCTACGTTTTTCTACTGTTTTCGACGTACATTACGTCAAAAACGTATTATGCGTAGAAAATACTCGAGTTACGCGTAACTGACCAACCCTGGCTGCATCTAAGCTTAAAGGTGCTTTTGCACCTCTACGTGCATGCTCGCGCTTACGCATGCGGTAACGTATGCAACCTCGGCAAATGCATGCGTAGCGCGAGCATACTTGCAGTGGTGTAAAAGCACCTTTATATCTTTGGATGCGGCACCTAACTAGCGAACCTACAATAAGTTCCAGGAAGTAAAAAGATGCCACTGGTTAAAAAGAGATAGAGATATCTATGTCTCTTTTTAACTAATGGCATCTTTTATACGAGATCTTCAACGTCAGAGAAACCAATGATAGGAAATAAAAAACTAAAAAAATTGTTGTTTGACTCTATCGGATCAGCTTTATTAGATGTGAAAAAGCAATCCTGTCGTTTCGAAAAAAACACTGTTTTCATCATCAGAGAAGTGGCAACTGATTAGAAAATCCGCATCTAGACTTAATATCTTTGACCGTACATTCCATTGTATGCATGATTAAGCTAGTTGGAGGCCAGTCAGTCACTGGCTGGTAGCCCTTTATTTTTTTAATTACTTGAAAAAAAATCATTTTCCACTATAAGTGTATTTATAACTGTTCCGCGCCTAACCTGGACCAGACCAGACTGTCAAAGCCCTAATAGCACGGAACGTTCCGCGGGCACCTTCGTAACGTTCCACTGGAACGTTCCCGGAACGTAGAAAATGTCTGCTCCTTGAGAACGTTCCAGAAACGTTCCACTGGGACCTGAGGGGAACCTTACATTATTGTTATTTTCCACGACAAATATCTCGTAAACCGTAAGAGATAGGTAAGAATGTATGTCATTTTTGAGTTTTGACTACTGCATATACTGCACTATAATGTGATGTCCGGATCATAAATTGACATCGATTTTGACCTATCACTTACGGTTTACGCGTTATTTATGGATAATAATAACAACAACGTTAATTTATGTTTGGAACGTTCCTGGAACGTTCCTAAGCGGCGGACATTTCACACGTCCCGGGAACGTTCCGTAAGTTCCCGCGGACGGTTCCGTGTTATTAGGGAATAATAAGACAAGAAAGTTTTTTTTATAGTGTGAAAGTAGAATTTTAGGCAGCCCGTAACTTTTTCGAAATGTAAAAAAAATTACTGATTGCACTTAGAACTTTTTTTGTTCTTGGATAGCTCATCGCCACCAGATCTGGGCCAGCCTAGATCTTCCAGACCGAACTTATACTTTTCGTTCTTGGCTAGCTGACAAGCATCGCTCCTGGGCCAGACCAGAGCTTCCTGACCAAACTTAAAACTTTTATTATTTCTGGATAGCTGAGAGGCGCCAGTCCTGAACCAGAACTTTTGAAAAGTTGACTTGCATACAGGTTCCTCTGCAGGAACATGTACAGTTCTTGTGCAACTCTGTGTACAGGAAGATGTGCAGGATCCTCCAAGGTTCCTCTGTAGGAATTTTCAGCTAAAAACGTTGGTGCTTCTCTATCATATTAATGAAACATCAATCGTCAGGGAAGCACAACAGTTATTATAATTCATTAATTACTTGCGAAGAACTTTTGGGCTATAAAAATTGAATTTATTAACACATAAGCATTCGATCGATTTATCTCAAATGAAAAATTCTTGATTATTATCATCTGGAATTGTTTTCTAAACATTCTTCATGAAAAAATACAACAAAAAAAAACGAAAGTAAAAAATTGCATAAAACCAAGTCGATTTTTTAAAACTATTGAGTGTAGAAAAAAAGGCTGAACATAAAATAGTGATTAGTTTTCAAAATCTTTAGGCCTGTTATAAAAGTGAATTATGAAAAATTAACACCCTTTCTTGATAAATTGGGAAAACTACAAGAAGCTGATTATTTTTGTCGTAACTTTATTGCCACTCTTAAGGTATTGACTAAATAAAAAGTGTCTTAGAGAACAAATATCTAATTTATTTAGATCTACACTTGGAAAAAGAGAAAATGGAGATAAATTTTGAAACAAAGTATTTTGGAACTACTGTAACTCATCGTGTCTTCCCCCTTTTGCAAGAAAAATTTTCTAACGATTCAGGAAACTTTTTTGATTTTTCGCGCCAATGGTAGCCATTTGTCGGTCGTGCGGCGCGATGGAAGAAACCGTGGGGTGGGGATAGCTCTTTTCCAAAAGCGTGCGTCTGTCATCTGCAAAAAACACTTGCTGAAAATTGCCACGGCTTCGTTGATTCGTTCAATCGTAAGCTTTCATCTTGATTATTGAATTTTTTTCTCTACTAAAACATCAAGCCGCTAATCATTTAATGTGTGTTATTTTCAAAATGTCTAATAAAACGCATGTAGACGAAGGAGGAGAAATAGAGAGAGAGAGAGAGAGGAAGAAAACGAGCGAAGGAGCAGTGAGAGAAAGTGCAAGAAAAGTCGTAAGGGTATTTTCAAAGTTGTTTTGACGAAGAGGGTGGGAGAGAGGGTGAGTCTTCTCTCAAACGCGATAGGGTGCGCATTGCCAAATAAGGTGTTTCACGGGTTTCCGGTTTTCCTCGACAGTCGCCGCCTTGCGGACATCCGGCAAATTATCGGGCGGTTGCCAGTTGCCAGTCAAATATACTCATATTTAATTTATATTATCAACAAATTTTGTAATCTGAATGACTATTTAACTTGCAATAAACAATTTCTTGATCAATCTTGTCTCGTCTTTTTCATGCATGTTTCTTTAACACTTTTTGATCCTGCATCCTATGGCCAGAGATATTTCTCAATTTTTAGTGCTTGTTTTTCTGCAAGAGGCTCGAAATAATTTTTGTGAAAGCGAAAATACTACTTTTTGTCGTTTGCTTAGCCAAACTTTTTCTATTAATGCTCCTCAGCTGGATCGCTTTCAAACTAGGAAACGTGCGCGCGCAGCGTATAGAACACACCCTATATGTCCATGTCCGCAATATTGCATACGACTCTATTTTAATTAATTATAATTACCTATGTGAAAAAGAAAAACAGGTTTCGGGCTTCCAGTGAGAGAAGAATATTTTTAATTTTTGTGCACAATGGAGCAATCGCAGGTGGACAGTAAGAATCTGGTTGATTTAAGAAATTTGTAATATCTCGTGAAAATGATTTTTAAGTCATTAACAAACAAAAAAATTCTTGTAAGTATTTAAAAAAAAGGGAAAATTGATGGAGCGAATTGTCTTGATAATACTCTCTGAATGAAGCTTATTTACTGACGTGGAGGATGCACGCTTAGGTTACAAATGTCAATAGAGGTTTCATGACTCATATTTAACGTATGACTCGCTGGATGAATTACGGTTTACGTGCCCCGAATAATCGTCTGTGTTTCGCGGAGGGGAGCTCCGGTCCGATAGTCGAAACGGAGCAGCATTAGAAGAACGGTCGCGCCAAAACATGCTCCAGATACGAAAGTGATCAACGTCAGTGAATAAGTACGTTTGGCGTTTTGGCTGAAGTGAAAATGTTGAAAAAAGTTTGAATTTTTCGTTAAAGTGTGCTTGAAATCGTGTCGAGCTCTTAGATTAACCATTGGCAAATCTGAGGGCATCTATCCACGCGCTCTCGGCTCTATTAAAGGCATCAAAACGATAGCTCCGCGATTCGAAAATATTCTCATTTTATATATTCGTGTCGTCCGTTTCGGAACCAAGGGTGGGGAATCTATTTATAAATTGGGGGATGATCCACGCGACGCCCACGTTCGCGGTGCCCAAGTAACAATAATAATTTATTGAAAAATAATATTAGTTGGTGTAGCGGTTTACGGCACAGACCCGATTTATAGGTTAAGCTAAAGTTTAGGTCTGATTGTTGAATGTTGTTTATTGTTGTAACTTAGGTCCAGGTATGTCTTTCCGCGTGGTTCGCAGCAGCAAGTTCCGCCACGTATACGGAACAGCTCTGAAAAGAGAGCAGTGCTATGACAATATTAGAGTTTCCAAGTCTTCCTGGGATTCCACGTTTTGTGCAGTTAATCCCAAATTCCTTGCCATCATCGTCGAGTCGGCCGGAGGCGGTGCTTTCATAGTCTTACCTCATAATAAGGTACGTTCCCTTCACTCTTTCCATTAAACATACATTTTTATTTTAATAGTACACTCAAAATAAACTAAATTTGCATGATCTTCAAGAATAGAGTACCTACTAATCGCGATCAACTGTTGTAGTCCAGCCTTTTGTGGCATGGGTACAAGTTGTTTTGTTTTCTCAATCTTTTACATATGATCCAAGTATGTGTCATTCCTTTAAATAACAATCCTTCTGTTTGCTAAGTAAGATTCTTTTAAAAATAGAAAAATTGTTACATGTTTTTTGTTTGGGTAGATTTGTAACTTTCCATTATTTGTTGGCACAGTTCAAAACTTAGAACATTTATAACGGACTTAATTGAGGCATGTTCTCAATAATTACATAGACCCTTAACAGTCACACCTCCAAATACACCTTCAGATATTTTTGGTTGAAACAAAATTATGAGTGATGTTGAAACAATACAAAATAGGAAAAAATATATCTCCAAAGCCTCAGTGATAATTTAAGTATTCGAAAAAAAATACTTGAACAAAAACGTAGACAAAGTTATTTCTTATTAATTAATTATTTATTAATAAAAACAAAATAATACTATATATGCCATTAATCTATATATGATACAAATATTCCATTAAATATTTTATAGGTGTTTGCGTATTTATGATACATCTTATTAGGTTTTACATGCATGTATCATAAACGTCCAGTAAATGTAATTAATTTTATTTTTCAAACTTTCAATGAATACAGAAAAAGAATTCGACTCTACGAAAAGCATCGCAATTTTTTTATTTCTCGAACTTGGTTTATCGGTGGCTCGTTTCCTTTTACGTCTAATTGTGGGGCATTGCTGTATGTCACTGATAAAATTATCACTTAGAGAGATAATGCAACTAATGATGTAAGCTAATGTGTAAATTATGCTCTTGAAATGTCCACAAAAATGTATTTTGAATTCCAATATTATTACTCTACAAAAAATTAAAAATGTAAATTATTAATCTATCTTTCAAAATCTTTTATATCCCAGAATTTACTAATGAATAATAAATGTATAATAAACAATAAATATAGTAATATATAGATAACTCGTAATTTTTAAGACGGTTCTCTTTTTGAGGGCTTATGTTTGTACAATCTTGTGCTGAATTTATGTTTGAAATGCAGGTTGGTAGGATATCAGCGGATCACCCTTTGGTCGGTGGACACAAAGGACCCGTTTTAGACATCGCATGGTGCCCACATAACGATAATGTGATCGCATCTGGATCTGAAGACTGTGTAGTTAAAGTCTGGCAAATTCCTGACGGTGGAATTTCTCGCACACTGACTGAATCCGTAGTAGATCTTCAGCTTCATCAAAGAAGGGTCGGTTTGGTCCTATGGCATCCGACAGCTCTAAACGTATTGCTCACAGCCGGCTCAGACAATTTAGTTATCATATGGAATGTGGGGACGGGAGAGGCATTAGTGCGAATAGACAGCCATCCAGATGTGGTTTATTCTGCGTGTTGGAACTGGGATGGATCTCGCCTGGTTACCACTTGCAAAGACAAGAAAATCCGCCTCTTGGATCCGAGATCGGGTAAAATATTAGAAGAGGCTGTCGCACATGAAGGAAGCAAAGCTACGCGTGCCATTTTTCTCAGGTACTAGCAAATTACGTGTTTTCATTGTAACTACGTATTATTCCATAAAAACGAGTTATTTTAATTAGTGATGCTGATAATATCTATTGTTAGATAAAACCTGCTCTAATGTAATTTGAATAATTATACGGAACCAAGGTGAAAAAGTTAATTAAAAAATAAATAGGCATGACTTCGTTGGCGATAATATTTTTTCAGTCTGAAGACAGTTTTTAAACTCTGGTTTTTGCATTCAAATCCTTGATCATATTATGATTCCTGATTATGTATTTCTTTGTTACAGGGGAGGTTTAATTTTCACGACGGGTTTCAGCAAAATGTCTGAAAGGCAATATTCGTTACGAGCTCCTGACATGTTAGCGGAGCCAATAGTTATGGTAGAATTAGATACTAGCAATGGAGTGATGTTTCCTCTCTACGATCCTGATACAAATTTGGTCTTCCTTTGCGGAAAAGGAGATTCCGTAATTCGTTATTTCGAAATAACGCCAGAACCTCCGTTCGTTCACTACATTAATACCTTCCAAACTCCTGATCCTCAAAGAGGGATCGGAATGATGCCAAAACGCGGATGCGATGTTAACAGCTGTGAAATCTCGCGATTTTATCGACTGAATAATTCTGGATTCTGTCAAGTCGTTTCCATGACAGTCCCGAGAAAGGTAAATAAAAAAATTTGAATTATGGCCAGTTTAAATATTTGAATTGTTGATCCTAACATTTATTCGTGAACTTTTGCAGTCTGAACTCTTCCAAGAAGATCTGTATCCTGACACTCCTGGCGACACCGCAGCGATATCAGCGGAGGAATGGGAAACGGGCCAAGATGCAGAACCGGTGCTTATATCACTTAGGGATGGCTATCAACCAACAGCCTCCAAAAACGATCTCAAAGTTAATAAGAAAGCCAATCTTCTTAGTAAAGGAGCCAAAGTTGCCTCGAATCCGCAAGGAGGTGGAGGCGCGCCTGCTGCTCAAGGCGTCTCCGTAAGTTTCAATCAGTTTCAATAAAATTATTAGGAATCATGCATTTCGAAGAATTTCCTTAAATTCTGATTAAAAATATAAATAATTTCAGGAGGACATTCTAAAGGAGTTCGCGGAGGAAATTAGAAAATTGAAAGCCGTTATTTTAAAGCACGAAGGACGAATCCGAGTCCTGGAATCTGCAGTGGCATTGCAGATGAAAGAGGATGAAAGAAACGAAAAGCTCTCTTCGTCACCACCAACGGATAAAGAATTACTTGCCTCAGATGAGGTTTGATTCGACTAGCACCTTATTTTTATAGCTTTAAAAAACAACGAACTCATTGAATTGTGAAATAAAAAGAATTATCATATTATATTTTGATATGTTGTGTAAATACTAGGACTAGTATTCTAGCGTGCTTTTTGAATCTTTGATAATATCATTATTATTTATTGTACATCCGATCGACCCGCCCTCACATTTTTCAGTATCGCTACGTCTTTTACCATAAATACTTCAGATAATTCATCGTTACCTGTTATTAGGATTAACGTATAATATATTGGAATATATTATATATGTAGTATAATGTTATTTTTTGAGATTTTAATGTATATGCGCCTTGATAATTTTTCATAACACACGAGTGCCTTATTTGTACAGATTATATAATACTGTAAAATAACAATAATCTAATAAGAGATCGCTCTATTTGAGTATGAACTGTGTGTCTCATTTACGACAGTCACTAACGCGACAAATCTATTTCTGCTTCTTAGCAGCGTTTTACTTTTTTTACTTGTGATCGAATTAATGATATTTCATAAAAATAATGACAATCTTGTATCTTGTTCGAAAGAGCATAAATCGACTTTCGCAAAGCTTTTCGCATATCATTAATCAAAATAAATGACGCTCCACATGTTTGTAATCGTTTTACGCCAAAACACTAAATAAGTAAAAATAAAAAAAATATTTGACATTAATGTAATTATTTATTTTAAAAAATAAGCCCTCATTAATCTATTGCATGAAGAATGAATATGAATGCGTTTCCATCTTTATTCTTTTGTTTTGGCCTATAATGTCTTATAAATGACGTTTGACGCTGAAAATTGGAAATTAATAGTTTTTAAATGGATGCCAAACAAATCTCGGCAGTGAGTTCCCTTTACAGGTGGACGAATGAAGAAAGGGGAGTTAATAGTCCTCCTCTGGATTTTTCTTTTATGAAAGCTGCTACGTTTGATGGTAAAGTACTCAATTTTTTTTTATGTGTATACTTTTTGGCTAAAATACTTTTGAATAAATTTTTGAGCTCCTTATTTGCCAGAAATTCATTTCCATCCATAATAGAAAAAGCAAATTTATACATTCATAATAATTCTAAATGTCTACTTTAGTTTTTTAACGCTAACTATGGTGCAAATAAGAATATTGCATCTGCAGGGCTCGGATATTACGACCTGTTTTCCATTTCTTATGCACCAGTTTGCTACTTAGTTTCAATTTTAATCACATTAAAACTTTAAAAATTGAAGTTCGAAATGTAAAAATGGTATAATTTTAATTCAGAACATTAAAAATGGAATAACTTTTCATTTAAGTTTTATATAAAGAATTTTAAATTAATAGCGTTTGAAATTGAACAATTTTTAATTGTGTAAATCCAATTATCTTAATAGTTACACATTTTTAACTTGAAAACGTTTCAAATAAATTACTTTAAAATTCAATTCTGAAGAAAAATAATTTCATATTTCAATCATACAGTCTCAAAGTTAAAGCCTTAAGCGAAACTTGATTTAAATTAGATAAAAATACTAGTAAAAATATGCAATCTATAAAAAATACGTTTATTTGAAGATTTAGAACTTATAATACATTAAAAATGTAATAATATGGCATTGAAAGGGATTTTAATTACGCAATTTTTTATTGAAATCATTTAGAATTGAATAATTGAAATTTAAGGCATTTTAAACTTCATCACTTTTAATTTAAAGCACAAAATTGTTCCAAATTTAATAAATTATGTGACACTTCTTTCTCCAGAATGTATATATAAACAATCAGTTTGTATATGAAAAAGCATTGAGTGCGTTTTACAAAGAGCCACGTATCTAGTTTAAATTTCTTGATTCGAACAAAATTATTAATAAAATACTTATTCGTGAACAAAAGAATCTAACTTTTTATCATTTCCATTACTTATCTCCTTCCTTATAATAAGCAATAGTAGTAAATTTAAACCTTGCCAATTAATAAGAATTCAAATGGAAAAGGATTTGTGTTTAGAATAGAATTTCAAATAAATAATGGAAGAGAACGTATTTCAATTTACAAAAAATTATAACATTTGAATTAACAAATTTCAAAATTAAGGCAAACATATATCAAACTGAGAAAATTTAAGCGTAACCCAATTTCCATAAGAAATGTACGGGGTCCATTGAATTATATTTTGAAAAATTTAAACAAACTCCAATCTGAAAGTCTTACATTTTCGAAGATGGTTTCCTTAAATTAAAAAAAAATTGGCACATAAATAGAAAATGCTTAGAACAAAATCTAAAGATAAATTATTATAATTAATTGTTATGTTCCAAGAGATCTGGAAAACAAGAATTTACAAGCAACGAGAACCGGCAGAATACCGAAGAAAAATCAGGAAAATCGATACCTAACAAGTTCATTATGGTTGGGTCATAATTCAATCACGTCAACAGCAAAACTTCAAAACTTTGTGAACAACACTCTCGCTAGTTCAGAGAATCTGAGTTGGCTAGATCTTTCTTTTAACGCCATTTTCGACATTGGAGATGAAATTGCGGAATTTCCAAATTTAAAAATCCTCTACTTACATGGAAACAATATTTCGAATATGAATAGTATTTTGAAATTACGAAAACTGCCGAAACTTAGAACTTTAACACTTCATGGAAACCCCATCGAGTCATTACCAAGTTACAGATCATACGTAATCACTATTTTGCCGAAGCTCCTAAACTTGGATTTCTCGCCCGTAATTTCGGCTGAAAGGAAGAAGGCACTGCCTCCAGGATTCTTCAAAACAATCAACACTTCTGGTTAAATGTACACTAATTTTTATTATATGTAAAAATATCTTACGTTTGTACAGAAGTAAACATTTATTACAGAGACGCAATAAATTTCGCTAAGAACATCACAGCAATTCGCTGCCATCGAATCTCGCATTATTTACAGTTTACACAGTTGTTGCGGTTGAAATGTGTTCAGTGTTCATTCAGACACCAGAAGTTTAATTTCGCAGTATTATGAAATTGTACTCTCGAATTTTTATATGATGAAAACAATAAAAGAATTTCTTGAAAAAAATTCTTAAAACAGAATTTTATCTCCCTTAAAACAAATGCGAAAAATATGAGTATAAACTCTTATAAAAATAATATAAATACAATTAAAGTACGCCACAAAACTCAACTTTGTACACTTTAATTCTATTTATATTATTGAGATATACTCAGAATTGGCAAAATTTTAAGAAAATATTCGTTTTATTTTAACTGTTTAAAGAGCGTATTAGAGTACAAGAATTCGAAATAACAAACCTGCGATTTGTTCGCTTACCATCAATTATATTTACCTAAAAATTCGTTGATTTACAGTTAATCTCTTAATGTCGCCTATGCTTGTTCCGGGTTTTGCTAGATTTTTCAAACTCCCTGTCTCTCGATCTGCTCCGTGACCTGTATCGGTTGCGAGATTTATGACTACTCGACCGTCGACGTTGCGATTTCTTGGGCTTGTGTGAGCGACTGTGACTTCTTGATCTACTTCGGCTGTGCTTCTTTCGTTTCGAGTGCTTCACCACGTCCCTAACTGGCGAGGGGCTCGTCGACTTCGACCTCCTGAAATCACAGAAAACAACAAACTCTATAGGCGGTTTTCAATCTTTAAAAACTAATTTATAACTTCAACCTAGGCATAAGAAATCTCCAAATTAACCAATCCAAGGTGAAACCAAGCTAAATTTGTAGCGTTTAAAACAAAAAATTATTCAATTCGTTGCAAATTTAATATTCAAAATTAAATGTATGAATTCGAAGCTTTCGAAATTAAACCACGTCCAAATGACAAAAATTTAAATTGTACAAGTTCAAAGTAGAATCTATCAAAATAAAATATTTTTGAGGTCTTGAAACAGAAAATTAATTCAAATTGAACATTTTCAGAATGAACTGAAAAAGAAGCACTAAAAGTTGTTGAAAGGCCATGTGCAGGTTTACCGAAATTCAGTGAGCGAGCATAGTTTGGTCTATGCAGCTAAATTCGCCAAGTGTACCCTGCTAAAAGTTTGTTCTCCCAAAACTTATTGAAACTCTACTAAATTGTAGTGTTAGTGTACCTCTGTTAATTCTATAAAGGGGGTGTTGTCTAGTTCAATGGGTTATCAAGATACCGGGGCCACATTTTAAAAAGTTTTACACTACCCGCTTATTTTGAATAATTCATAACTTCTGTTACAATTGTTTCATTTAACTTTTATATGGAGGGTTCGGAAAGAGTTTTTTATGAAGTTTAGAACAACAAAAAATATAAAAAATGTAAGTTCACCTTGATTTCTCAATTTTAAAAGATTTTTTTGAAGTTTTCTCCAAATGCGACCTTTCTCATTTTCTTCGAAATAATTTAAAAAGAAAACTTGATTCTTTTCCTTGCAAATTATACTAGGCTGAAAATATGATGAAAGGAATTAGTTGCCGTATAGAGAGTTCTAAGAGCACGCGTACCGATTCCTATGTTTATTTCCTAGAAATGCTCAAAATTAAATGCTTCAAAACAACACTAAACCAAATTTAAATGTCATTCTGTGAACATATTTATTCTAAAAAATAGAGCGTCAACATTAGTAATTTTAACCATTTGGTTTTCTCTGAACAAAAAAGTGAAAAAATTGAATGAAAAAAACAACATAATTCTCCCACAAGAGTAATGTTGAAATAAATTGCAATTTTTGGATGTTGCAGATCTGACGAGTTTCTTATCCAACTACTTTAAAATCAATTAAAAATTATAATTTGTAAACGCAGAAAAATGTTAAATTCACATATTGTTATTTTTAATAACAATATTATAAACAAAATATTAAATATAGCAATTTTTATTCAGAGAAAAAAAATTGGTAAAATGCCGAATTTTTACGTTCTACGTGCATTACTAGAGAAAACATCGAAATCGGTTAAGAATCAGGGTGTCCACTATCTTCCTAATTTTTGTCTCCCAGTTTTCTCCCGGTAAAAATTCGGGATTTCCCCCAGTTTAGAAAAAAGTATATTTTCTGCGAAACCCACAGTTTTTTTTTTACATATGATCAATTGCAAAAGTCGATGAGCATCAGCAAAACTTTTTGTAAGAAATCTATTGACTTTAAATCATAAAATAAATATGATAAGGTAATTTTTGTGTCTAATAAAGGAAAATATAGAATTGTATCATTTATGATTCAAAAGGGTTCAAAATGAAACCATTTTACTTCGAATTGAAGAATCTCGAAATTAAATGATTTCGCATTAAACTTTTGAAAAAGGGTCAATTTGAAAACGTTAGAGATTGAATATTTTCAAAATCTAATTTTGTAAATTGGATCATTTAAAATTCAAAGGAATTTTATTGTATTATTTATAATTGAAAGCGTTCAAAATCAAATAATTAAAAATTGGGAACTTCTGAATTTGAATAATTTTAAATTCAAAGAGATTAAAATTTGACAATTTGAAATTGTAAACTAAATTGAATCTTTCAGAGTCAAAGCTTCTGAAATTCTAGAATTTCAAATTGGCATTACATAAAAAAATTATTATTCAACAATTGAAACAAATTAAAACACATTTTTCTGAAATAAAAAAATAAATGGAATTATTTTAAAACAACGTTGAAAATAAATAATAGTAATTTTAAGTGAGAAACATTAAAAATGAAAAAATTCTACTCCGGAACGATGAAACTTGAATTGATCCGAACTTAACTTACAACTGCAAAAAAAGTTTAGTCAACAAAACTTGTGATGTTCAAACTTTTTTTTACACGCAACCTTTAAAATTGCAATGATTTTAAGAAAATTTAAATCGTTAAAAAATTAATAATTTTTAAATTGTTAATGAAACTTTTCAAAATTCAACCAATTCCATTTTAACTGCAAAAGTAAAACTTATGAAAGGGAAGAATTGAAAATTTATTGTTCAACATGAAAATTCAGAACTCTAAAACTGTAAATGATCAAGATTGAAAAAATTATTCAATTACTTTTCAATTATTATTCATTCTTGAAATTTTCTAATCAAATATTCTTCAATTGGAAATGATTTATTTGTTTAAATCTTCAACTAAAAATTGGACACAATTGTACAATTTTAAGTTTATTAATTTAAAATTGCTTTATATTTACATCCAAAATAATGAAATTTAAAACTGACTGTAATTTTAAGGTTACAATTTCACAGGTTTTGAAAATCGACTTTCGGTAGCGATTGAAAATCGGATATTCAACTTTTCACCAAAACAAAAACTTGATCCCAGGAAGCTAATTAAAAATAACAACTCATTGATACAAAACAAATTATTCTGTTTCGAGAAAATCCAAATTTTATGTGACGGCATCGCATTGAGATATACGATTATTCGGTGAATGGCCTATAAAAAGAAGAAAATTTTGTTTTTCAATAAACAATAATTTCAGAAAATATCGTGAAAGGGAAAATAATTATTACTACGCTGAAGTTTTAACTAAAATTTAAGTAACACTTTTTTATTACTGTATTAAAAAATGAGAGTTCAAAGACTAATGTTCATTACAATGTGTATTTGATTTTTTAATAATTTTGGATGGAATAAACTCATTTTCGAAAAAATTTTGATTATCTAGTTCTGTACTGCCACCTTTCAATTAAGATCTTGAAAGTAATCGTTAAAAATAAATAATTTTTAAATTGTGGATCAAGGATTTTAAAATTCCATAGGTAATTTTACTCTAAAGTGCAAAATTAAGAACTTGGAAATCAACAATAAATCATTTCCATGCGATGGGAACAACTTCACGTTGCTTTAAGAAAGTAGGAAGAGAATTTCTTAAGATATCAAACTGACGTATACTAATAAACTGTTACAATGACATTACAGAAGAAGTCACGAGGCAACAAACACGCGAAAAGTGAGCGGAAACATAGCAGCTTCAATGTGGACGGAATTAATGAATCATACATTATTATATATAACTATAGGCGGCGTCTAGGCGTTCCGAAAAATTTGGAGAGTTGGAAAAGGGAACAGACTAGTCGTCCCGAATTTCGGGACGAGACACTTCGTTAATTATATGTGTTGTTATCAGAATCAAGATTTCCCTCTAAAATTATTTTGAGGAAAATAAAAAGGGTCGTACTTGGAGAAAACCTCAAAAAAGCTTTTAAAATTAAGAAATCAAGGTCAAATTCATTTTTTTATACAAAATAGTTTTTCTGTAAACGTCATAAAAAAACCTTTCCAAACCCCTCATATAAAATTTAAATCGGACAACTCTAGTAGAAATTACGAATGATTGAATATAAGCGGGTAGGGTGAAACGTTAACAAATTTGGTCCCCGTATCTTGACAACCCCTTTCACTGGACACACCCCCTTCACAGAATTTAAAGAGGTCCGCTAACACTACGGCTTGGTAGAATTTTAATAAGATTAGGGAAAGCAAAATTTTGGGTGGGTATACTTTGCAAATTTTATCCCATATACCAAACTATTTTGGTACGTACACTAAATTTTTATTATTCAGAAGATATATTCACTCATTTAATGATTTCTACTCAAAAACAGCGTATTAACATTTTAGATTACAAGAAATCAACGGGTTCTTTGACAAATGATTTTCCCTTGGAAAGGCTCTTAACGAAGTAGGTACTGTATAATTTAAAAAACGATTTGTCAAAATAAAAAATCCATATAAAACAATTTGGGTTGAATTTTTATTTGTCTAGAATTTATAGCCATTCATAAATTGAAACTAACTTATTAAGTAGGTTACATTGAATGTCAACATTTTTTGAAAAGTCGATAGTGGGATCAAAGCGAGTAGAGGAAGTCGCGATAAGTGGCAGTTCGATAAGTGGGAGGATACTGTATATATATTTCTGCAATCAAATATAATCAAATATGATCAAATAAGAAATATATAAAATAACACTATTTTATTTCTAGGGATGCATTCATTGATATCCTTCAATCGTACTCTTTTAAAAATGATTAAATTGAAAAAAAATTGAAATGATACGAAAATTCGTCAAATCCTTGAAAAACATTGTATGTAATGACCCAAAATAACAACATTAATCTGAAGCTTGATAACTAAAGAAAAATAAATAATTTTAATCGTTGGTTATAGGCTGTTTGCTCAAAAGTCAACTTTGTCCTAGTGAACCTTAGCACTGATTGTGAGTTGCTTTAAAGAAAAAAATCTGTGTAGTATAATTGTACAGACCTAGGAGATTTCGTCCTTTCAGGAATGGCGTGCGACCCGCTTCGACTAATAAATCCTCCCCAAGCGTTGTGATGTTTCGGAAGTGGAGGACTAGGCGTGTGTCCATCAACATCAGTTCCTCTGGCTTTGGCTCGAGCTTCTTCGTACTGTCGCCGCAGTTCTTCAACTTTCTTCTCTAGATGTTCAGACTTAATGCGAGGTCGAACGTAGAGTCTCATAATACGTCGGCAGACATCCCTTATGTCACTCTCTTTAACTTTGAAGAGAGAAAACCAGGCCGGCGACGAGGGCAGTGGAAGCTGGAGTTGTCGAGCAGCCAAATAAATGCAAGCACACGCGACAGTCTCCGGATGATGTCTGAGGAAAACATCTGAACGCAATGAATCATTCATGTAATTCCAACTCTGTTGCATCAATCCTTTATTTTTTTCATAGCCTAGGACTTGGAGATACATCACAATAATCTTGTGCGGGTGCTTTACATGCACACAAAATCCGAGCTCCTTCAGCACTCGTCTTTCTGATTTGATTACCTGGTTCTTCAATGCGACATAGTTTTGATCAAGGATGACTGGTGTTATAGGTCTGGAAATAATAAAAAATTTAAATTATTATTGCTTGCTTTCATCTCTTGACTCCGAAGATCTAAAATTTGAGAAGGAATTGAGATTATGGGGACGGCGACTGACACTTGCGGCCGCTAGTGCGCGTGGAGATACACAAGAGGACGGTTCCAACGGTGGTAAAGTCTGCTATTCGAATTATATCAGTCCTTCATAACGCAGCTTTGAGATGATTGCTTCAAGCAATATTTTCGAATTGCCAGGTCTACATGTGGAATTTGGGTGTACAAATATAGGAGCAAATCGCTTTCCAAATAACAAAAAACTAAGGAAACCGTAGATCATGGCTTGTTCTTGTGTCCAAGTTATATCTCCACTCAGGGTGCTGCCCTCTCAGCTGAGCTTGACAAATCGCCGTCCTCATATTATAATACACATACTTACTTTTGACTCGAAACTTGTTTAATATGGTTGAAAACGTTAATAACGTCTCGTATCCTCCTGGGAGCTTCTTCGATTTTACTAGCTAGACAAACGCAACCCATAGCCGTGATTTCCATATTATGTCTCACCAGAGACTTGCTGTAGTAGAACCGTTGAAATATCACCTGTCCCGTTGCCATTGCGACCTGGAATAACAAGGAGCAAAAGGTTTAACGATAAAAGCTTACGCATTTCAAGTGTGCGATGATCTCTCCAATAAGATGATCGAGAAATGTATACGGGCGATCGATAACTAGTCTGTTGACTTTGTCGGTTGTTGTAAATGGTTCACACATTGCCCATTCAGGTGCTTGCCGGTAGAGCTTTCACTCCTGGTCTTGCTTCATCAACAACCGAAGCAAGATTGTTTAGCAAGCAGCACTGAGCCCTACGAAAGGATCAATATTTTCACTAGAAACTCAGTATAGCAATCATATTTTCTTTACATATACTGATTTCAAGTACATACATTCAGAGTGTGGATTCATCCAGTTCTTTTCGATGATGCATTTTTACATGATGCAGAACTCGTATACTTGATTAGTATTCCGATTTTCACTTCAAGTCTGTTCCTTTTGTTGCATTTATAAGTATTGTGAAATCCACTTACCTTCTATGTTTATAACATTTCAAATATTTGAACATATTTCGTTTAATATCCCTTTCATGTTTAAAAAAACAGTACTTTTCTAAAAACAACTGCAATATTTAAAAAAAAAAGAAAGGTAAACGTTATAGGCTCATGGACATTCGAAGCATTAAGTTTATGTTTAAGATTCGCTCGAAATTGTATATTGCTTTTTAAAAATTTGGAAGATCAGTGGAAGAGTAATCTTAAGGATGGAGAGATGAATTTCCAGGACAATAAAATAATACTAGATTACGATTATAATATGCGACATTCCGCAAGGAGAGGGCCCACTTTGTCGATCGCAGTTTAGGATATATACCAATTTTTGTGTATAAAAGTCAAAAGAATCGATTTTGAGGTGTCGATGGAAAATCATACTTCTACCTGTGCTCTATCACGTGACATTACACGTATGTCCCGGAAATGGGTTCATTTTATAATTGAACATAAAATTTAACAGGTTAGCTTAGGACACTCGTCAAATTTATGCGCGCTTTTCTCAAAAAGCAGGATTTCGAAGCTCCAAGTTCAAAAGTAACCCGGAAACTCCTTTTCCAGCCTGGACGATTCGTTCTGGGCTCCAAATGTCGGAAATTTATCAAGATACATACGTAACTCCGTATCAACAAAGTGGGTCTTTTCCTTAAGGAACATCACATCTTTTTTTACCTAAATTAACGCATTAAAAAATTACACATTGTGAAGAATAGTATATTATGTACCAAGGGCGGAAAGAAGGCGATTTTGACGAGCGTGCAGTTGGCCACATAACTGAAGCAAGGGTGTCATTCACATTTCACACGAGTTAACGTCGCTTTCCGCCCGTGATGCACACGCTACTTTTTGCCCCCGTCTAAAATTTACCTTCATGTCTGTAGAACAGGTGAAAGTGGATGATTTCATGCCGCTGATGATGACGAATGTGTAATTCGCGAGTTGACTGCAACAAAATGTTTACAATCCACTCAAAAAGTGCACATCCGTCGCCAGTGGCCTGCAATCGGCCACTATCCGTCTGCTCTACAGGCATGAGAAAGCCATCTTATTCGAAGGTGGTTTAGACACAAAAATGTTATGAAGGTGAAGTTTGATTTACGGAGAACAAATAACATTTTATATTGATGCTTACAACACTCAAGTATCCTTTTGTTTACATAAGAATTATATTATAAGAAATATGAAATCAAATATATAATGCATATTTTACTGAGTTCACCTCTTCCATCTCTCTTCTCCCTTAATTTTTAAATCAAACGAAATGAGTGTTACAATTTGAATAAAGTAAAAGTTTTACACAAGTATTGAAGAATATACTTGAGGCATTACAACCTTCTGTAGCACCTTGATGAATCCAAGCATTTGAATTTGAAACACTGTATCATAAGGCCTCAAATACTAAAATCGGAGCTCTATTAGTCGTATTCAAATGGCTTTAAATCGAATCTCAAAGATCAAACTTTAAACATAGTTACTACAATTTAACCCTTTAGCGTCCGGGTTCTCATTTATAAAAATAAAACATGTTAATTGTTAATAAATTCTCGAAAATGTCAATAAAAAAAGGTTACTTTATAAACTAACATTTTCTAAATTCCTGGTAGTTTCCAGAGGAACTGATTACAGGCCTTACAGTTCCTATACTGTTAAATTTATTTCAATTTTAATATACACGGCGTACACGCTGTTAGGCATACCCCTATTAATCTTCATATACACTATATGAAATTAAATCTAACGTAGAAAGAATTTAGAAATTTCATATGGAAGTATGTTAATTTTATAAATATCTAGCATATTCAATATATTTGCTACATATACTACATGTGAAGTTCTTTTCAACAATGAATAACATCGAAACTGAAGGAAATACGGTTTGTGTCTAACTTTTTATATAAATAGAGTACTGTTTGTATAATATTTGGAATGAAAACAAATGAATCCAAGAAGAATAGACATGCTTAACATCGCTAATTAAAACTTGAATATTTTGTTCTAGTATTGATAAACTCGTTATCGAAGTATGCATTATTAAATAAAAAATATATAACTAGATTAAAAATACAAATCAAGAAATTATATTCAAATTCTAAGAAAATCAACGCATTTCACTTAATGTAGGGGAAATGAAGACTTCGATTTGAGAAAAGGGCAGGACATATCACCACCCTATCAATAGGACAATTTGTTCGTATGCATAAAAAAGTACCCTAAATTTTAGCCAAATTGATTAATATGCACCCACTAAACACGGGCCTCGAAATTTCCCATGGTAGTTGCACGAAAAATCTGCATAACGTTTATAATTTTTATTCGAATCATTCTAGCTCTGTAGACAAAATTTGCATAGGATGCTTACAATATCTTCGTAGTGAGAAACTAAATTTTTTCGAAAAATCACAAACTGGTCGCTATTTCTTAAAATGACCAACAAAGAATGACCAAAAAATGTTGAGAAATTTAATTATTTATTCTGAAATGAACGCTAGGTATCAAAATCCAAAATCTTGACAAAATACAAAATGACAGCTAATTCAAAATAAATCTTTTTTCAATAGTTTTCAACGTATTACTTTTACACATCTCGGGAAAACAAACTGATTGGCTTCAGAACTTGCTTGATAATCTAAAATATTGAAAAAATGCAAAATGGCGGTCTAATCAAAATCTAGAAATACCTCACTTTTACAGTTTTCAACGAAATATACTTTGAAAGCAGAGGTCGCGAGATGTGCGTCAAAGATTCGTCAGGGGCTTTAAAGGATGAAAGTACAACAAAATCCAAGCGCTCGCGCGTAATTACTCAAGCCTATATATCGGAAACTAAGGGCCATTGGATCGAAAAAAAAATAAGCATCGAATGGATTTTCATGTACTTTCACTCTGTGAAGTCCTAGCCGAATAGGCGACACACATCTCACGACCCCTCCTTATTAGTAAAAACAGTTTGCCTTCAGAAACTACTTGATATATATATATATATATATAAAAGCAGAAACTCAGATTTTAAAGGAACTAATTTTATTGTTTGAGTATTAAATTGTATTAATGTTTAAAAGTTCAGCTAAATGAAACAGAGTAGTAACAAGCTTTTTTAAATCTTAAATTTGACTCAATTTTGGATTTTTCAAATTATCAAGTAGTTTCCGAGGCCAAACAGTGAGCTTTTTCAATTTTAAATTGGCCATATTTTTATTTTATTTTGAATTTTCGCATTTTTTCAGGTAACTCCTAGAGGCCGACATTTTTCTCCGAAAGTTTTAAAGTATTACGTTAAAAACAGGAAAAAAGTTGTTTTTTAAGTTTTTAATTAGCCGCCATTTTGTATTTTTCAAAAAATTTTGATTTCAAGATACTGCATTCGCTTAAGAATAAATTATTAAAATTTTCCATAATTTGTTGTCGACCTTTGTTAATAACCTTAAGAAATAGCATTTTTGGGCCATTTAGATGGCCGCCATTTTATGATTTTTTTTTTAATATGAGTTTTTGGGCTATGAAGATAGAGTCGGATAAAAATTGAAAACGTTATGCAAACTTTTCGTTTTTGAGTGATTTCTCCCATGCAAATGCCATGAGGAATTTCAAGGTCCATGTTTGTTGGGTAAATATTAACAAATTTGGCTTAAATTTAGGGTACTTTTTTATGTATACGAACTAATTTCCCTAGTAGGAGCAAACGAGCTAAAAAAGGCCACCCAAACGAATTAAGAAAAATGACCAGCCCATTGATAAGATGGTGATATATCCTGCCCTTTTCTCAAAACAAAGTCTTTATGT
The DNA here is from genome assembly GCA_932178445.1 of Andricus quercusramuli. Classification (NCBI taxonomy): domain Eukaryota; kingdom Metazoa; phylum Arthropoda; class Insecta; order Hymenoptera; family Cynipidae; genus Andricus; species Andricus quercusramuli. Next base: position 93,075 of record CAKNXH010062552.1, read on the forward strand.
CCCCCATATTTTAGTGGAATGCGTAGATCTTTTTTTAATATTTGAATTAAAATCGCTTTCTTTCCCTCTGCAGGATGTATATTTACGTTGAGAGATATTCTCAGAATTTGAATATAATTCCTTCATTTGTATTTTTAATCTAGTTATATATTTCTTATGTAATAATGCATATTTCGAGAACGAGTTTATTAATACTAACAAAGAGAGGTCGCGAGATGTGCATCGCAGATTCGATTGAGGCTTTACAGGGGAAAGTACGTCAAAATCCGTTAGGTGCGTATATTTTCTTTCTACCCAATGGGTCTTAGTTTCCGAGATATCTAGGTTTGAGCGCTCGAGCGTTGGACCTGCCACTGTAGATCTCGGACACCAGACTTCGCGCTCATGTATTTACCGGCTACAGTAGCGAGTCGAGCGTTCGAGCAAAAATACTCCAAGCTCGATATCTCGGCAACTAAGGCCCACTGGATCGAAAGAAAAAATACACACCTTATGGATTTTCATATACTTTCGCACTGTGAAGCCCCAGTCGAGTCAGCAACGCACATCTCGCGAACTAAAAAATTTATCCATGTTTTTTTTTTAATTTTTCTCCTTGTAAAACAAAATATTAAAGTTTTAATAAGTACTGTTTAACATATCTATTCTTATTAGATTCATTTGTTTTCATTTCCTTTATTATAAAAACGGTACTCTATTTTTATAAAAAGATAGAGACGAACCATATTTCCCCCAGTTTTGATGTTACCCATTGTTAAAAAGAACTTCACATGTGGTATACATGTAACAAATATATTGAATATGCTAGATAAAAAGGTGGCTTTATTCTATAAATAAGGACAGCTCTAATCACGAGTCTGTGAGGCCTGTGAGTATATAAAAAAAATTTACCACAGTTTACAGAGAAAAATACATTTTCTTCACGCTTAGGATTTGAAAAATAAAAAAAGTTTCCACGGTAAACCATTTCTTATTACTTACCACTTGGCGCTGAAGGGTTAAAGAGGTAAATATGTTTCTTTATTTCATATTTTATATGAAGCTATGTGACTCCTTTGTAACAGTTCTACAACCTTTGTCCTGTTAAATGCTCTGAAAAATATTTCGTCATTAAACAGATAGAGTAGACTTATAAGAAGCAGTTGAAACTCTCTGAAACTTAATTTTGATCCCAAATCATTAAAGTTTCTCGGTGTTACCTTTTGAGAAACTGAAAAGGTATTTCTATTTCTCAATCGTTCCAGGCTTTCTAAAATTCACTAAGATCGCCTGGAAGTTTTCTCGGTCTAAAAATTACCCATCATATTCCAGGTTTCTCGGTTCCAGTATGAGTGGCAAACCTTTTCGTCCATAACTCTCCTCGGGTCTGACAGACCTAGTTTACGAAAATCATTCTATTTCATTAAAAAGTTCAAGCTTGGATTTAGTATAGTATTAAGAAGTGGTCACATTTGACCTTATTACGGTAACACATAAACTTATATTAAGCATATTTCACGTCGCTCCCTACAGAAATATGTACGACATCCAATTGCAAACATTATTTAAACAAAGAACATGAAGTTTGCAATTAGATGCATTAAGAATTTACATCAAGAATCTTGGAAGAATTCGACATTACAGCGATTTTTAGAATCGATTCTTCCAACTTACAAGTTTAAGTGTAAATTTTTCTGACTGGAAGGTATTATTATTTAACTGAGGGGTCGATCCTAAAAATAATAATCACTTCAAGAGTCACTTTCGATTTGGAAATCACTTATAAAAATTCATACATCGCAAACTTGATTGAATCCACACTCGCTATAACTGATTTTACTCTTGTTCTCACTTTGAATATTATAGCATGATTTTAAAGTTAATCATTAAGCCTTACCCCATACACAGTTCATTAATTTTTATACACTAAATGACGGCTAATTTACATTTATGCATAGGATATACCTATATATAGCGCAAGGAGCGCAAGTCATTGGTAGAGGTTATGTTGACAATAAACGTAATACAATCGAAATTATCAAAATCAATTGTAATACTTGCATTTTGAAAATTATTTATCAAATTTACATCTAGCTTTACGTATCAACTATAAAAACTAATGACTGAGAATTAAAACTTTGACTGGAAAATAACCATTTACAACTTTACAAACGACACGAAAGTCACATTTTTAGGTTAGGTAGTGTGAAAGCCAACGTTCCTTGGAGAATCAAGATTAAAAATTAAAAGTGGAGAAATAATAATTACCTGCGGTAGCTTCAACAAAATTCCAGCGGTCTGAATAAGTTCGCATCCTAAAATACGAAGTTCAGTCTCTGTTTCAGCATCGAGACCATCTAAATGCGACGGCGTCGATACTAACTTTTCCTCTGGTAAAAGGCAATTTTGTAGAGTGAGCAATATTTTTCCATATGGCTTTGCACCTGATTTCAATGCCGTTGAGGAAGAATTTTCTTTGCTGCCCATTTTTAGTATGCAAATAAACGAGCAAATTCACTGAAGCCACCCACTCACTTGATTTTGGATATGCACGAAGCCATCAAGTAATTAAGTTCACTCAAGCCGTGCTCCCAAAATGTAGCTCCTGATAAACCGTAGACTACAGGAATAAAGGCATAGAGGCGACAATGCAGCGATTGCAGCGGGCAACTTGAAGAAAGCACGCCATGAAGCACGCTATGAATGAGGTTCATGATCATGATGCAAAACTAATCGTAGGTGGCAGCACCGAGCCGAGTACTAGACCCTCTGTCGATGAAAGACGAAAAAAATATGATATATGAGAGTAAATATTCCTTAAATATATGTTCAGTGCTTATATACGAAGGTATTTTAAGCTTTTAGTGAAAATTATACATACAATGGGATATATGGTGAACTATAGTAAACCTAATCTCACTTTGCATATGACAGTCAGAGAAGGATTTATCAACCTTTTACGAATGCCGTATGATGAATATTGATAAAAAAGTTTGAGAAATATATTTTTTTATGTTTACGAGGTATAAATGGCACTTTATACTTATGAACAAAATTTCTTTTGTTCAAATTCGTATCTCATTGGCAGAGGGTCTAGTACTCGGCTCGGTGCTGCCATCTAATATTAGTTTTGAACAGGGATGGGTACGTATATTACCTGGTTTTGGACATGTATATTACTACGTATATTACGTCCTTAGTTTTCTACAAATGTATTTTACATTTGCTCACGTGACTATACGGGCGGGATTTTTGAATTCGTTATTCTAAAAATACCCAATTGACTTACAGAAACAACTAATATTGAGCAATTAATTAACTATTCGTAATTATTCATTACTTTCCTGAACAAATTAGTTTTAAAAAAAACATACATATTTATTATACATGTTTATCGTACTTTATCATCCGAAACGTTCTCGTGCATGTGGAACACAAGCATAAGTACGAAAACATGGTATCATAACCTACAAGTAATCGTTCGCGCGCTTGTCAACTACTGTTTTCTCATTATAAGGAAAAAAATGAAACGAGGCGGTAGGCCAAAACATAATTCATGGGCTGATTTGTCATTTCTTACGAAAAAAGAACAATTATTCAAATCTGTCAAATTGCAGTCCCGCCCGCGTAAATTACGTCCGACATCTTTGATATGTATTATACATAGTTTTCTACCATTTTCTACGTATATTACGTCGTTTATGTATTATACGTAGAAAACCTCGAGTGACATGTCACAACCCATCTCTGGTTTTGGATCATGAACCTCATTCGAAACGATCGTTTTGAATTCGAGTACACCTCGTTGTCTATCTCATACGGTAGAATGAGATGTCCGATCGTAATGGAATTTTTCATCTTGCATATACAACATCCCGCGTAGGGAATTTAATATACCAATGCCCTATTATTTTAGTAACTTTTACGTATAATATGCCCTACTATTCTAGTATCTTTAACCTATAGCTGTATGAGACATCGAATTCCCACACCAGTAGAAACAAACTACCAAGGGCCGCGAAACGTAAACATTCGAGTATTTCAGGGCTGAAGGGGCCCCGACCACTATCGCGAGTCGTGGAGAGATCTTATCAGCATAATTCACGGGCTGGGATTTGTTTCAATGCGCGCGCATGTGTACTCGCTTTCGCATCACGCATGTCAGTGCTGTTCAAGTGTTTTTGTTGACGTACGACGTGACAAATATTACATTACCTTGAAATAGTACAATTTGCAAACTAAGAATTGCTAAGAATCAATATAATAGAATCAAAAACCGCCTTAAATATTCCGCGGAATATTGAGTTTTGTAGCATTTCGTCATGGTCATGATAGGCTAGAATGAAATGTTAGGAAGGTTATCATAGCCTCTTTTCAATTGGTCAGCCACTGATGCGGGTGCAATTTGAAATATCCCAACATGGGGGACTTGAAATAGGTGAGCCTTGAAATAAGTGCGTCTTGATATAAGCAAGAGTTCACTGTATTTCTTCTAGAACCGACTGCCCGAGCTAATAATTCGGACTGTACGACGCACCCGCAGTAGGGTGGGGACAACATTTTGAGAGAACTGCTGCAGACCAGTGGAATATGCAGGATTAATCATTTTGTTTCAGCATCGAAAAATGTCTTATAAATATTTAAAACAATAAAAAATTGTAAGTGGGACTGGTCTTCCACGCTTGTCCGTAGTGTTCTAAAGAGTTTGGGCTTGGAAAGATTCTCAATAGCATGAGAATATGCTCGAAAATATGCTTGACCCTTCTGTGCTTTGAGAATATAATGAGCATTCATGAGTATTCTGAATTAGGATTAAAACAATTGTATATTCTATTTTTCCTACCTTTCAAAGCAAAAGGTCTTCCTGTCTTCCTGTCTACATTTTTCTTTTTATTTCAAATTGAAATGGTTTAAATAGTTAAAATTATTTTTAAAAACCCAAATACAGTGACGTTTCCCGTATTTCCGCGTCCTTGAAACGTAAGCATTCTTTATTTTCAAGGCTGGAGGGGCCCCCCACCTCTACTGCGAGTAGGCAGGATTTTTGTTTTAAGCAGCGTTCATTGGTTCCCCGGTCTTCTATCGCTGCGCTTGCTCTAAGCAACTTTTTCAACTACGCGTGTGCCGAAAAGCGCGGGTTGATTTGAAATAAATACTATCGATAATAATACAGATAAACACACCCGACATTCCTAGAACGGCTGGCCCATGCAATTTCTCAACTCAAGGGGCGCGAGACGGTTTCGACTCTCGCCTAGGAAGGGCTAAGTGTGCGAGTACTCAGTCCAATATATTGCGAAATATGATGCATTCCAAGTGGAAACGGTTCAGACGGGCCCGATTTACGCAGTTGAAAATGTCGCGGTCTATTACCGCGGTTAGCGCATTCGCGTATCATGTGTAAGAGTGTTTTCCAGTTTTTTTTTTCATTTACGACAATTTTCCAACTGAAAATCAGTATAATAGAATGAAAAACGACTCAAATAGTTCGCGGCAATGCTAGGATAGATGGAATTGTCAGTCGTCAGGTAGGTTACAACATTAGACTGCAACTGCTTACGAGTTTTTGGAGAAAATAGTAAACGTAAAGGTTAGTGATAAAGGTCTAAATAGTAATATTTCTCAAGTGTAGAATCTATTTTCTCAGACATGTCCCATTCTTTTGTCAGTGAAAGGTCGTGAATCAACAAAAGAATGGAACATGGCTGAGAAAATGGATTCTACACTTGAGAAATATTACGATTCGTGTATTTATGACTTACGTTTAGAATATTTTCTCGAAAAGTCCTGTGATGTATTCCCTTGACGTCATGATAAAATACTAAATTTAAACCAAGGAGGGGGCTCTTTGGGCCTCTTTTTCATTGATCAGTCACTGACGCGGAGGAGAGTATACCAGGCACCGTGATGGGAGTTGACGGAACTGCGCAATTTGAAATAGCCATATACGGGGAACTTGAAATAGGGGGTACTTGAAATAAAGGAGACTTCACTGTAATAATTATATTCTCTGAATTTCGCGAGAAAATGCTTTGTCTAAAATTATAAATGGCGCTATATTCAAATCATAAAAGAAGACAAAGTAACGGAAAACATATTTTTCGTATCCGTAGACCCAGTTACACCGGCAAGCCTACAGTAAGCTTGCCTAGAATAAGCTAGCTTAAATGAGAGTGGAAAGATTCGCGTCGGCGCAGAAGCCGCAGGGACTCCACAAGTGCGACAGAGAGCCACTGCCGAAAACGCTACTGTTGGCTCCCCAGTGTAACTGGGTGCCGTGAGAATGTACCCCTAGCGTTAGGTCTCCTTAATATTACTTCGTGATTAATTCAATGAATAATTCAAAATTGAGGTCCATAAAAGGATAAACTTGGGGCACAGATATTATAAGCCTAGACGAAGCACCTTACTAGCGAATTTATATTAGGTTCGAAGAACTAAAAGAATGCTATTAGTTAAAACAAGATGAAAATGTCTCTGTCTCTTTTTAACCAATGGCATTTTTTAGCTCATGGAACTTATTATAGGTTTGCTAGTGAGGTACTATACTTCTAGGCTTATAATATGTTTGCCTGGTGTAACTTTTTACGGATGCCTGTTTTGAATTAATCATTGACGTATGAAGACCATGGATTCTGAATTAATCGTGGAATTAATATTTTACATAGGATTCATTTCTAGTTACCTTGTTGGTTTGTGGCAAATGTGATTGGTCAAGAAACTAGATGCGAGCCCTATGTGAAATAATAATTCAGTGAAAAATTCAAATTCAAGCTCCGTGAAAAGGTGCCCTCATGGTGGACTACCATGGGTGGCAGATGAAAGCAGAAACTCATGAGAGTGAAAGACACAAATAGATCCATCCGTCTCTTTCACTCTCATGAGTTTCTGCTTTCATCCTTTGCTTTCATGCATGACTGCCATGTTGCGAAGGCTACGTACGTTCCCTCCTTTCCGATTGTGTTTACCACGCGCGCTTGGCACACTGAGTCATTATAATTCATACATTCATTGAATAATTCCACGAATTTTTGGCAAATCTAAGGGCCCTTTCACACGATTGCATATCCGCAAGTTGCGGACTTGCGCAAGTTATGAGTTGTAAAAATAGAGATTTTTCCGTCAGCGGAACAATCTTTGAATGGCGGTAATTTGAATGCTCGATTTTTTTTTGAAATAGAAACTTTTATGTTTTTCAAATTATAAGCAAGTGTATTAAGCTAAAAATAATTATGGAGGAATAACGGCGATGAATTAAATACATTTTTTAGTTTTTTGATGATAAGAAACAAGTCCATGCCAAATCATATGATTTCTCTCCAAGTTCTGTGTACATACGTTTCGGATGTTCCCTGATTTGTATCGCTCTTTCAACAAAATAATATTTTTTTTTTGCACAGAAGGAAGTCCGCAACGTGCGTATCTGTAATCGTGTGAAAGGACCCTCATGAGTATAGTGAAAATAGAGATTTTTCCGTCAGCGGAAAAATCTCCGAATGGCGGTAATTTGAATGCTCGATTTTTGTTAAATAGAAAATTTAATGTTTTTCAAATTATAGGCAAGTTTATTGAGCTGAAAATAATTATGGACAAATGAAGACGATGAATTAAATACACTTTTCAATGTTTTGACGAAAAGAAGCGAGCACATGTCAAAGCAGCTGATTTCTCTCAAAGTTATGTATCCATGAGTTTCGGGTCCTGGGGCCATGGCCCCCATCAATGCAGAAATAATTGAAATATTTTCATGCACACGCTTCTTCATAGACTTCGATGACCTTTTTTTTTAGAAGCCAGTCCCTAGTCACCTCTAAAGATACGCCACTGTGACAGTTGTTAACATAATAAATTATCATGAACAAGCATGTTGACTATTATTGTACAGAAGCAACTATAGAGGCTATGTTTAGGGTTATGCCGGCTACGCTTTCGTAAAGACGTGCCGTAAGTCTTATAAAGACTGTTGTTTGCAAAAGCTTAGTATTTTTATGTTAACAAATACTGAAAACACTTACCTTCTATGCAAGAAGAAAAATTATTTTGTTAAGAGAGCGATACAAATCAGAAAACATCCGAAACGTATGTACACAGAACTTGGAGAGAAATCATATGATTTGGCATGGGCTTGTTTCTTTTCATAAAAACATTGAAAACAGTTTTTAATTCATCGCTGTTATTTCTCCATAATTATTTTTAGCTCAATAAACTTGCCTATAATTTGAAAAACATTACATTTTTCATTTTAAAAAAATCGAGCATTAAAATTACCGCCATTCGGAGATTTTTCCGCTGACGGAAAAATCTCTTTTTTCACAACTCATGACTTGCGCAAGTCCGCAACTTGCGGATCTGCAATCATGTGAAAGGGCCCTGATTTGCGCAAGTCCGCAACTTGCAGATCTGTAATCGTGTGAAAGGGCCCTAAGTGGTCGCGAACCAGGGATGGGTAAGTAAAATACTTGTGGTAATTTACTTGGTTTTCTACGGCAATTTACCTGGTATTTTACGTCATCAGTTTTCTACATGATGTAAATTACATCTTGTTCTCTATATGAGGGCGCCACCTTTGTGGCGGAGAATTTAAGACTTGAATTAGACAGAATCAGGTTTTCTACACGTATTTCACATGCCCGAGATATTTTACGTAAAATACCTCCTTTAGGTATTGTACGTAATAAACTTCCAGTTACGCGTAACTGCACATCCCTGTCGAGAACCTGAATTCGACCTCGATGGTCGATACAAGCTGCAGTGGGACTCCGATGCCGCGTCGAAAATCGAACGGACCTCTTTTTCTAACCTGTGGAGATAAAAAGAGAGGTTCGTTCGATTTTCGACTTCGAAACAGCATCGGAGTTCAACAGCTGGTTTGAATTGATTAATTAATGAATATTTTACATAGGATTCATTTCTAAAGAATTAAAAAAATATGTATCTCCATCTCTTTTTAACGAATGACATGTTTTTAGTTCTTAGAACTTATTATAGGTTCGCCAGTGAGGTGCCGCATCCTGGCTTATAATATCTTTGCATAATTGTCAACAGAAAGGGTTACACATATTTAATCACAAATTTTAAAAATAATAATTAAACTACACATTTTGCAAATACTAGAAGTATGAGCAAGGGAAGATCGTACTTGAGTAATTTACCGAAATTAGTTAAAAACATTAATTCACAATATTAAAGAAGGGGAAATATAAAACAATTGACACATATCAACAAAATACGCATATATTATAACAGGATTTCAAGCATATTCACCTAATTACATGAGGCTGCAAATGATAATTTTTAGTTTATATTAAGTAGAGCATTTATTAACATATAATGTCCCTACAATGTATAAATTATGGAGATACTTCAGCGCAACGTTATTTACTGATTTTATTACTTATGTAGCAACTTTTACAAATAATTTGAAGCGCTTAAGCAATTATCTTGCAGCACCTCAAGTTGAATCTGCATTTTTTTTATTTCTCCTGATTATATTTGTATGTTTTATGGACACACACGAACATATGCATATATTTAAATTTGTTTCTACATTATTTAATATCGGGCTGGAGAACAATTTTTTACCGAGTTTTTACTCGGGGATTAAAGAGAATGACGAGACGCGGGGGGATTAAAGGAACATTTAAAATGCTGAGTGTGCAATTTCACAGTGCAAAATCCCGAGGATGGTATATATCACGAATATACAACATGGCCTACAGGTCTACGGACTCTACAGTGTCCACATATCATCTCGCGCCATCTCTGATTGAGAGCTCCAATGTTTATTATGTTTAGAAAATCCGAAATTCTTTTTGAATATTTTGTGATTAATATTACATAGAGAAACTAATAGCCGCTATTAGTTTCTCGAATTCAAACTGAATTAAATTAAATCGAATTCACTATTAAATAACGAATTCGGTTATCTGCACTGTGCACTGGTGTACTCCAAATGCACTCCGACCCATGGATCCGACCTGCTCCGAAGCTAGGGTGATCAGATGTCCTCATTTAGGAAGACATATCCTACTTTTCGCTTGGTTGTCCTCCTGTCCTCTTTCAACTTTGGAAACCCCATAAAATGTCCTAGTTTTTGGTCAAAAGACAAAATTAACTTTTTTGTCATAAAATATTACCTACGATTGCGCTTTATATTTTTTCCCTCTTTATTCAAAAAAGCCTGAAAATTCATAGTTATTGTGTGCTATTGGAGAATCTGAAAAATATGTAAATAAACATTTTTTTAAATTTATAATCCAAAAAAATTAATTTTTGTCATATTGGGGGGGGGGGCGAGGTTATGTCCTCCTTTTTCCACTTAGGCATCTGATCACCCTAATGGCCTATGTGAAGAAGTAAGAAAGACAGCGGCGGTGGAAGCCCTATGTATGGTGGTATTACTTACACACTTTAAATTTCTGAAGGTGGGTAATTAAAAAAACCCACCTGAAAATTCGAACAAAACAAAGGCGTTCCCTCTTCTCCTGCTCACTCCCACGGCCAGCAAAACTGCCCACCTGGGCTCAACACGTTTCGTCGGCCCTGAAGAAAGAGCAGGTCGAAGTGCTTTTGGAGTACACCATTATGCAGTAGATAACCGAATTCGGTATAAGAATATAATCATGCGCATTTCCAAAGCATCCTCTCAGAAATCTCGGCAATTATCAGAAATCTCTAGACGACATTTTCATTTTTATGTACATTAAGCAGCATTCACACAGTCATGCGCAAAAGCGTTATTCATTTACTGTCAAAGATGTTTGAAAGTTGTTTTTTTTTACTCATTCTCCAAAATACATTTGGATAAATTAATATTATTATCTCTTTCAAATTATTCGAATTAAATTTAGCATGAATTACATGTAAGTGGTGCCTATGGTGATAGACAATATGTTGGAAATAGCTTTACGGCGTTGTTGCACTCAAGCGAATTCCGGAAGTTATCTCTTCCGCGCAATCAATGGGCAATCTCAGGATTAGCAAAGAAATCATTTATGGACGCAGCCTTCATTCTTTTCTGAGTTTATAGTCAACAGCCCCTCGCTCGAAATACAATAGCTATTTGTGATACATGTACGTAAAATAGGCGATTGCCAACGAGTATGAAATTTGCAGAATGAGCCGGAGCGAGTGCGAAAACATATAAACGAGTGCGAAGAGGCAAAAACAAATGCTGCAATCGAACGAGTAGCAATCTAGCGATTGCCTGTGATGCACGCCTGCATCACGCTAGTTTTTACAACACCCGAGAAAAATATTAAAGCACTTTTTTTACACTTTTCACCCAATTTCGGACCCCATATGGTGGTTTCCAGTCAAATTTATGTATAATTAAAAAAAAAGGAGGAAAAATGTTTTCCGATCACGATTGGTATATATAAAAATTTAAGTTTGTTTTCGCAATTGTTTTCCTTATAGAAACTCTTTTTCAACTCCACTTGTTCTAGAAATTTCTTTCTTTGAGGTTATCAAAAGAGGTGGTCCACGAATTTGTTTTGCTTTGTGACTTTTTCTTCTCATGTTATATCATCCGAATCTGGACCTGGTATGGGGATATACTTGGATGTTTTTGGGACATTCCAAATATTTTTATTGTAATATTGAAATATTAATAAATGAAAAAAGTTCTTAAGGCAAGTATTCAACATTTTGCAACATTTTTAACATTACTGTAAATCTTTTCATTATTAAATTGTCTTCAATCTCAATATTTTGGGTCAGTAGATGTGAAATGGCAAATGAAGAATAATTAAGTATAAGAACCTTGAAAAAAGAAATTTCCATCTTGATGGGTTATCCAGCAATATACTTTTTTTTATAGAAATTATAGAATCAATTTATTTTAAGTATAATATATGTCGTCTCAACGAAAAACCTTCAAAATTTCTTTATGTGCGCGACGTCCTGACACTCGGCGAATTTCCCATGCAGAAACTGCCCCACTTGTCCCCATTTCAATTAGGGCAGTAGTCAGAATCTCACTAGAACAACTGGACTAGTAAGTTCTAAACAGGACCCTTCAAAGCACTGCTAAGATTTTTTATTCCTTATGACTAGAAAAAACTATGTGCCTCTAGTTAGGCCCTAATCTTGTATTTGAGCGGGGCTTTAGTTGGTTCCTGATTTAGATAAAAGAACCAGAAAATTCTAGTCAGGCACTGGTCGGGCGCTAATCAGCATACCCCAGATAAATTTCCTGAAGATGGTGCTCCAGTATATATGATGCAGTGCCATCTTCAGAAGTTTTTTTGCACTAAATCATGTTTTAGTAAAGAGGCGAATGGCTGTCTCAACTACACATATGACAGCAAACTGAAATTTATTTTCATCTGAAGCATCTGTGCGTTTAACACTTATAAAAACGTGGTTTTATTGAAAATAACACTACGTAAATTTGTATTGAATATAGTTCAAGTAGTAGCTTTGTTAAATTCTATTTATTATATATACAGAATGTGATTTGTGAATATAACCAGAAAAATGTAGGTAATTTCTTTTTTCACCTTTCACAATCACTTTGATTAAAATAAAGTTCTATTTTTTTGTTGTTAATGCGTGAAACATAAGGAAAACGGTTAAATTTGTGCTGTGTATGTGAAACCCTGTGGAAAATAATAAAAATAATAATTTTGTTGTTGAAAAATAGTTTGTCACATATATTTATATCACAGCTGAATAATGAGCGTACCGGAAAACAGAGATGGTCTAGACGGGCGGTTGAAGGGTATTCCTGTTAGGACCTCGCTAGAATTTCTAGATAGTGCCTGACTAAAACAGCGTTACAGAACTAGTCTGGCCCTCCCTATTTTTTCCGACTAGAGCCCGACCAGAAACGGGGAAAACTAGCCGGGGCCCTTTAAAATTCCGATCGCATTTTCTACATGGGTTAATGTAATCACCGCTACTCACGCTCAGAATGAATTGTTATAAATAATCTGTGCATTCTGGATACATATAAGAATGACTGCTAAATCGAAAGCAAACTTAGGCGACTAAGGTGTTCATTACACTGTTATTAAAAATTTTATGATAAATAACGAAAATCGATTGTATATATGTATAGCACATCTAAAAATATGAAATGTATAAAAGGGGCACTTCCGAGTTCTTACTGTTTGCTAGATTATTTATTGTTGAGAATAACAATAACGGTAAGTCTCCTTCATGTTCCAGTGAAATGTTCCATACTTTACACGTTCCGAGGCCGTGACTGCGGAACGCAATGTTCCAACAGGAAATTCTTAAAAACAGGGCCGAAGAAGCAAGTTTTTGCAAGGTGTGGAATTCAGTGG
>CAKNXH010062553.1:29132-41195 GCA_932178445.1 Andricus quercusramuli
TCTTTGGAAATACAACTGTGAATATTCTGCCCCCTTTCCAGCTATATTTTTGATCTATTTAGGCCTTATTTCCCGTTCCAGTTCTATAAAATCTTTAGAAAACTACCTAAAAGTAGCCTGTCCCTTTTCCAGCTCTAATTATAATCTATTTCTTATTCCAATTCTAGAAAATCCCGAGAAATATCACTATAAATATCCTGCCCCGTTCCCAGCTCTATTTATAACCTATTTCTTAATCCAATTCTGGAAAATCCCCAAAAATACCACTGTAAGTATCCTCTTTTCTTTGTAACCCTGTTAAAAAAGAAAGTAAGCCCAAGAAACGCGTTTCTTCAGATGAAGTAAATTCTTCTCCAGTCTTGATTTTTTGAATTGAATTTCCTCGAATTTACAAAAAAAATTGTAAATCGGATGAAAAAGACTTTTTTAAAGAGTAAATTCCAGATCTGGCCCAGTGTGAGCCGCGACCACCAAAAACCCGAGACAAGGTGGGACTCATAAGCCCGGTACAGGACGTAACAGGTAAAACAGGTTTGTGGGCGTCTGGAGCTACCTGTCTCGTTCTCCTGGCCCCGCAACGCCGCGCCGCGCCGCCACATTGGACCCTCGTCGTTCCTTCGATTCCTGCGGAAGGGCCCCGAAAAAAAGGTGGCGGAGGGGGAAAAAGCGACGGCGGGGAGTGGAGGGAGAAAATAAAAAGGGGACCACTACCACCACCTCGAGCGACGTCATCCGCTCCATCGCACATGAGGCCCCGGGCCCCGCAACTCTTGGATCGCGCTCGATCCCTTGCCTCGGCCACGGCTACGGCTACGGCTACCCGCTACAGCAAGAAGAATTCGGCGGACCATTGTGTTCCGCGTCCGTGTGAAAAAATTCCGGTGGGCGGCGCTCTGGGGCCCAACCTCGCATCAGGGCTACCTGCTGTATGATTAATGTCACGCTTATCCGGGACATTATGCAGCAGGAATCTCTCTTTCTTCGATGATCTTCTCGTCCTGCGATCAGGATTCTTTGCAGCAGTGAAAAGCGCCGAATTCTGGAAAGTGGAAAATCGAGATCGGACCTTTTTAGGACGCTTTGTCGGGCCCATTTTTGAGAAATGATATCGATGGCTTCCGTGTGATCCTTAATCTGTATAATTTGGAAGTGCTGCATGGTATTTTCACGCAATTCCGTTCGAGTTAGGTAGGAAAGAGAAACCTATTGAAAATTCTACTACGTCGTGATTTATGGTAAAACCAAAGTGGGGTAGGAACTTGTTACAAATAACTAAGTTACTGAAAAGTTACGTTATTTGTAACTTTTAGGGTTACTTTGTTACTATTTTTAACAGTAACTTGGAATTTTTTACCTTGGTGGAAAAAATGTTTACAAGAAAGTAAAATATTTCTACAACTGTAAATTTTTGTTAAAATCTGTACTTTTTTTTTTATTTAAAAAATTTAGAAGCAAAATACAGTTAAATACAAATCGCTAATTTTTTTTCTTGTATTTTATTGTAGGAAAGTAAAAAAATATTGTTTCAATCTTAAATATTACATTTTTAACAACTTAATTCCAACTTTTTAAATTAAAGATACATTTTTTTGAATATTTAGTAATACCTTACTATTTTATTTAAATCAAATATTGAAAGTCAAACCACTTTAAACTCAACTATTTAAAATAGAAACCCTTGAATCGTTAATATTTCAGAGTAATAAATTCAAATTTTGAACGTTACAACTTTAATTGTTCCATTTGAGAAATTTTCAATAAATTAAGTGAAATTCTTGAATTTCGATGCATGAATAACAATTAAAAAATTATTAATTTGGAAAAAATTTGAGTTAGTTCAAGAGATATTTACAAGTTCTAAAATCCAAACTTAATTTAAAACTGGAAAATATTTTGAGAAATAAAAAACTAAATTTAAATTTGTGAAGGTTTCGAAATAAAATTTTGAAGCTTCTCAAGGATCTTCAAAGGTTTGAAGAAAATAAAAATAAATTCTCAATTTTCCTGGGAAAATTTAAAATGATTTTTTATTTTGAAAAATTAATTTTAAGAGAATATTTAAAAAGATTGAAAACAATTTTTTTATTAATAAATGACAATTGAACAATTATTAATTTGAAAAATAATCGAGCAAATTTAAAATATATTTAGAAGTTTTTAAAAGATTCAAAAATAATTCAAAACGTGTAAAGATTTTAAACCATTTAATACACAATGTAGATTTTTGAAGATTTTGAACACAAAATTTATAAGATTTTTAAGCTATTTAAAAGGTTTGAAATTAATAAAAAATGTGTATCAAAACTTATAAAAAAAATAACAATAATTTTGTCAAAAAAGAATCTGGATGATTTTAAGGTATTTTTCTTTTACTTTGCAGGATTTTAAAAAAATTGTGAGAAAAATTCCGAGTTCCAAGATAATAACATTATTATTAGATTCCTGGAGATTTTTTAAATGATTTTTTCAAAACAAATTTTTAAGAGAATATTTAAATTATTAACCGAATAGTCGAATTTTTAAAACAAAAAAGTGAATTTTGAACTAAAAAGACGAACTTTTAACAAAGTAGTTTATTTTCAACGTAAAAGGAAAATTTTTAACAAAAAGGTTGAATTTTCAACAAAATAATAATAATTTTCAACAAATTGGTTGAATTTTCAACTAAATAGTAGAATCTTCAACAAAAAAGTGAATTTTGAACAAAATAGTTTAATTTTCAACAAAATAGTTGAATTTTTAACCAAGAAGATTAATTTTCTACCAAAAGACACATTTTAAACAAAATAAATAAATTTTAAACGAACAATGGATTAATTAAATTTTCAGTTTCAAAAATTAATTTTCAATATTAAAAAAACTGAGTATCAACCAAAGATAGAAATTTCGAATCTTCAATAAAAAAGGGAATTAATCACGTAATTTTTTTTCAACAATTAGTTGAAAATTTAACTGTTTTGTTAAAAATTCGTGTAGTTTTTTTGATGGAAATTTATTTTTTTTTAACAAAAAATTTAACTATTTCAGTTGAAGGTTCATCATTTTAGTTAAAAATTCATCTTTTTGGTTGAAAATTTAACTATATTTTTAAAAATTAAGTTTTTAGTCAAAAACACATATTTTCGGGTTAGAAATTTAATTGTTTTGTAGAAAATTGATCTTTTTGATTTGAACATTCATCTATTTTGCTGAAAAATTGTATTTTTTTTAATTACCCTTTTCGGATGAAAATTCCATTGAAAATAATAAAATTTTATTATAAATCTAGATATTTTATTAAAAATTATGCTTTTTGGTGGAAAACTAGTTTCTTTTTTATTCAAAATTAATTTTTTTAACTAAAAATTTAAATTTTTCGCCGATTTTTTTATAGACATTTAATCTTTATGATTGAAAAAACTGTTTTGTTGAAAATTTATTTTATTTGGTTGAAAAACTTATTTTCTAACTTAAAATTAAAATATTATATTTTTTGTTGAAAATTTATCTTTTTTAGTTGATTGATCTATTTTGTAGATTTGTTTTTGTAGCAATATAACCTTTTTGGTTAATAATTAAATCATTAGGTTGAAAATTACATTAAATATTAAAATATTTGGTTTAAAATTCACGTATTTTGTTAAAAATTATTGTTTTTTGAGCGAAAATTAATTTTTTTTTTTTGTTGAGATTTCATTTCTTTGATTGAAAATTAGTTTGTTTTATTGCAAATTAATTTTTTAACTAAAAATTCAACTATTTAATTTTTTGTTCAATTTTTTTCTGGATATTTAATCTTTTCAGTTGAAAATTAATCTCTTTGTTTGAAAAACTAATTATTTCGTTGGAAATTCCTTTTATTCCGGGTGAAAATCGAACTATTTAGTTAAATTTTTTTTTATTGAAAATGCATCATTTTAGTCAAAAGTTCTTTTTTATTGTTAAAAATTCAACAAATATTGTTAAAAATTCATTTTTTTTGACAATGAATTTTTTATTAAAAATGTAGCTATTTCATTTTTGCTAAAAAAATAATTTTTTTTTAGTTAAAAATTTACTTATTTTGTTGAAAGTTCTTTTTTTTTTAGTCGAAAATTTTAGTCTTCGTTGAAAATTAATTATTTTAACTGGAAATGTAATAATCAAATTTTAAATTAATAAATCCTGATCAAGTAAAATTCAATTTGTCAATATGTGTGTGAATTTGGAAATTTCTTCGATTTTTTCAAATAACCCAATCGGCATTAAGGAAAAACTACAACAAAGCTTTCTATATTTTCGTGACACGTCTTTTTTTTAAAGAAAAGTTAAATATAATTTTTATAAAAATCGGAAATTTTCCCAAAAATAAATTTAGAAAAATTTCCTAATTTATTTGTGAATTTTACTTCAAAATGAGGAAAATTTCCGAAAAATAAACGAAATCATGTGCAAATTTTCCAAAGGCAAATATAATATTTCCTATGAAAGTGAGAATTTTTCTGAGTATAAATTGGGAAAATTTCACAAATATTATAGGGATTTTTCATTCCCAAACATGTATGTAAAATTTTCCAGCCCGATCGAAATATTTCCATTCAAAAAAGAAAATTTTCCAAAGTATTGGGAAAATTTCCAACATTTTTAGGAAAATAGTTTTTCCTACCCAAAGTTGAAAATTGTACCTACAAAATTAGTGGGAAAAATTCTGAAATTTTACGGGAAAATTTTCCAAATATTATAGGAATTTTTCATTCCCAAACATGTATGTAAAATTTCCCAAACCAATCGAAATATTTCGATTCAAAAAAGAAAATTTTCCAAAAAGAATTGGGAAAATTTTCAACTTTTTTAGGAAAATAATTTTTCCTCAAAGTTGGAAATTTTACCTAAAAAATTAGTGGGGAAATTTCCGAATTTTTTTACAGATAGATTTAGGATTAAGAAATATATTTTTTCCTGAGTTTCTTGCACAACGATGTGGCAGTCGTTGGTGATAACGGTGTCTCGGGCTATGTAAAAAAGATGGAAGAGTTGAGGAAATTATCGCTGAATTGCGGATACAGAACGATTAACAAATTTATAATTAGCCGAAAGTAGCTTCATACTGATGATACTGACGCATCTGCGGTGGTTTATCGAAGAGGATGAAAATGGGTGACGGAAATATTGCACATACCAGTTAGCTCGTTCAAATATAACTTTGACCCCAGTTTATCACATCAAATAACTCTTTTAGCTTCCATTATGAAAAAAAATTCCAAAAATTTGAATTATAAATCACCGTCCAGGAATGTGGAGACACTTAAAAAACTGGCGATTAAAAAGAGCCAATCACTTCTCGCAGAAAAAAAATTGAATATTTTTTTAATGCGTCAAAAAGTTATTAAATTCCGCATCATATGATTCGTATTTGTAGTATTTTGGATGGATAGAGACTGAGTTAGTGAGGGAGAAAGACTGATCAAATTTCTGATTTTTGCCAATTTTTAAGACTCAACTTCAACATGCAGCAGAATCTAGAAAAATGATGGTAGATATTTAAAAGACTCGCAAATTGAGCCCCAGAGTCTCTTCTTTAAAATGAGCCCAAGAAATTGAAAAAATGTTCACTGGTTCTCGAATTATCACTATAAAAGCTTGCAGTCCCACTCAACCGAGCGGTTTTCGTCTTGCGCTCGCCTCTACATTTTTTATGATAATTCGATAACCAGTAAATATCTTCACAGTTTATTGAGCTTATTTTAGGCAGAAGACTTCAATGTTCATTTTGCGTAAATTTCAAATTTTTTTCACGACTTTCCTAGATTTTTCCAGGAGTTTAAGTTGAATTTTGAAAATGGTCAAAAATCGAAAATTAGATCAGTCTGAGGGCGTTCAAAATATTACTACAGTTTGCGTTTAATGAACAAAATTTTAAGTATTTTGGATTAAAAGAGTCTAATTGAGTGAGAAAAACGGGCTAATTTCTGATTTTTGTCATTCTCAAGATTCAACTTCTGGCAAAATCTAGGAAAGTCATGTTGAAAATTCGAAAGTCACGCGAAATAACCCTTGAAGTTTCGTCTTTAAAACGGGCCTAATCTTTTGAAAGCCATGAGATCGATCTAATTTCTGATTTTTGCCAATTTTCAAGATTCAACTTCAACACCCAGCAGAATCTAGAAAAATGATGGTAGATATTTAAAAGACACAAAAAATGAGCCTTAGAGTCTCTCCTTTGAAATAAGCCCAAGAAATTACAAAAATGTTTACTGGTTCTCGAATTATCACTATAAAAGACTGCAGTCCCGCTCAACCAAGCGATTTTCGTCTTGCGCACGCCTCTACATTTTTTATGATAATTCGATACCAGTAAGTATCTTCACAGTTTATTGGGCTCATTTTGAGGAGAAGACTTCAAAGTTTATTTTGAGTATTTTTCAAATTTTCACCCCGAATTTTTTAAATTTTGTCAGGAGTTGAAATTGAATCAAGAAAATGGTCAAAAACCAGAAATTAGTCTGGTCTCATAACGTTCAAAATATTACTAAAGTTTGCATTTAGTGAACAACATCCAAGGTATTTTGGATGAATAGAGTCTAATTGAGCGAGAAAAACGAGCTAATTTCTGATTTTTGTCATTCTCAAGATTCAACTTCTGGCAAAATCTAGGAAAGTCATGTTGAAAATTCGAAAGTCACGCGAAATAACCCTTGAAGTTTCTTCTTTAAAACGAGCCTAATCTTTTGAAAGCCATGAGATCGATCTAATTTCTGATTTTTGCCAATTTTCAAGATTCAACTTCAACACCCAGCAGAATCTAGAAAAATGATGGTAGATATTTAAAAGGCACAAAAAATGAGCCTTAGAGTCTCTCCTTTGAAATAAGCCCAAGAAATTACAAAAATGTTTACTGGTTCTCGAATTATCACTATAAAAGACTGCAGTCCCGCTCAACCGAGCGGTATTCGTCTTGCGCACGCCTCTATATTTTTTATGATAATTCGATAACCAGTAGGTATCTTCACAGTTTATTGGGCTCATTTTGAGGAGAAGACTTCAAAGTTCATTTTAAGTATTTTTCAAATTTTCACCCCGAATTTTTTAGATTTTGCAAGGAGTTGAAGTTGAATCATGAAAATGGTCAAAACCAGAAATTTGTCCGGTCTCATAACGTTCAAAATATTACTAAAGTTTGCATCTAATGTACAATATCCAAGGTATTTTGGATGAATAGAGTCTAATTCAGTGAGAAAAACCGGTCTAATTTCTGATTTTTGTCAATTTTTAAGATTCAAATTCAACACCCAACAGAATCTAGGAAAATGATGGCAGATATTTAGACGAAACACAAAATATGCCTTAAAGCCTCCTCTTTGAAATAAGCCCAAGAAATTGCAAAAATGTTTATTGGTTCTCGAATTATCACTATAAAAGACTGCAGTCCCGCTCAACCGAGCGATTTTTGTCTTGCGCACGCCTCTACATTTATTATGATAATTCGATAACCAGTCAATATCTCCACACATTATTAGGTTTATTTTAAGAAGGAGACTTCAAGGTTCATTTTGCGTAACTTTCAAATTTTTACCACGACTTTCCTAGATTTTTCCAGGAATTAAATTTGAATCTTGAAAATGGTCGAAAATAAAAAATTAGATCATTCTCAGGGCGTTCAACGTATTACTAAAGTTTGCGTCTAATGAACAATATTTTAGGTATTTTGGATAAGCAGAGTCTAATTGAGTGAGAAAAACCGGTTTAATTTCTGATTTTTGTAATTTTCAAAATTCCACTCTTGGCAAAATCTATGAGTCATGTTGAAAATTCGAAAGTCACGCAAAATGAACCTTAAAGTTTCCTTTTTGAAATGAGCCTAATCTTCAGAACGTAATGAGATCGGTCCAATTTCTAATTTTTGTCAATTTTCATTATTCAACTTCAACTTCCGGCAAAATGTAGAAAAATGATGGTAAAAATTTTAATGACGTATCAAATAAACCTTTAAAGTGTTCTATTTAAAATGAGCCCAAGAAACTGTAAAAGTGTTAACTGGTTCTCGAATTATCATAAAAAATGTAGAGGCGTACGCAAGAGAAACATCGCTGCAGTCCCGCTCAACCGAGCGGTTTTCGTCTTGCGCACGCCTCTACATTTTTTATGATAATTCGATAACCAGTAAATATTTTTACAGTTTATTGGGCTCATTTCAAGCCGGAGACTTCAAGGTTCATTTTGCGTAACTTTCAAGTTTTTACCTCGACTTTTCTAGATATTGCCAGGAGTTAAAGTTGAATCTAGAAAATGGTCGAAAATAAAAAATTAGATCAGTCTCATGGCGTTTAAAATATTTCTGATGTTTGTATCTAATGAACAATATTTAAGGTGTTTTGGTTGAATAGAGTCTAATTGAGAGAGAAAAACTGTGGTCCAATTTCTGATCTTCGCCAATTTTCATTATTTAACTTAACTCCTGGCAAAATGTAGAAAAATTGTGGTAAAAATTTCAATGGCACGTAAAATGAACACTCAAATATCCTTTTTAAAATGAGCCCAAGAAACGGGAATGAGACAAAACACTGCAGTCCCGCTCAACCGAACGATTTTCATCATGCCAAATAAACTTTAAAGTCTGCTCTTTGAAATGAGCCAAAGAAACTGTAAAGATATTCACTGGTTCTCGAATTATTCTAAAAAATCTAAAGGCGTGCGCAAGACGAAAATTGCTCGGTTGAGCGGGACTGCAGTCTTTTTCCTCTTTCCCGTGCAGTACCCAAGGCGCACGGCAGCGATTTTTGTCTTGCGCTCGCATCTACATTTATGATGATAATTCAAGAAACATTTTTACCAATTCTTGGGCTCATTCCAAAAAGGGGACTTCATTTCATGTACATTTTTGCGTAATTTTTTCCCTTATTTTCCTAGACTTTTCAGGAAATAAAATTGAATCTTCAAAATTGTCAAAAATCATCAATTATACTGGTTTGTCTCACTCACCAATTAAGTCCCTCTTCACCCAAAATACTTTAAATATGGCTCATTTTATGCAAAGTTTAGTAATCTCTTCAACGCCATGCGACCGGTCTTTCTGATTTTTGCCAATAATGGTAAACATTTAAATGTCATGCCAGATAAACTTTACTGTATCTTCTTTAAAATGCGCCTACAAAACTGTAAAGATATTGACTGGTTTTCGAATAATTATAAAAAATGTGAAGGCGTGCGCAAGACGAAAATTGCTCGGTTGAGTGGGACTGCAGTCTTTTATTACGATAATTCGAGAACCAGTGAACATTTTTGCAATTTCTTGGGCTCATTTTAAAGAGGAGACTCTAAGGCTCAATTTGCGTATCTTTCAAATATCTACCATCATTTTTCTAGATTCTGCTGCATGTTGAAGTTGAGTCTTAAATATTGGCAAAAATCAGAAATTTGATCAGTCTTTCTCCCTCACTAACTCAGTCTCTATTCATCCAAAATACTTCAAATACAGGTCATTTTACGCGGAATTTAATAAATTTTTAAATGCTTTTTTTAATATTCTTTTTTTTCCAGAGATATCTTGTGAAGCTATATAGAAACAATACAAAACCTAAAATTAGTGCATTGGGACCCCCCATAGTTATTTTTAAAATTTTGAATGCTCTACTAAAAGTGTGTCTAAATTTACAGTTATACACACAATTTTTTGTCATTTCATTCGAAAGTGAGTGATAAGAAGCAAGAACCAAGAACATGTTTGTTTGCAAGTCCCAAGATTACAGCAGATTACGAGAAGGCGGGTCAGATTGGGTCAACGCAGTAAAATGCTGTTAACTTTTATCAAGGAACAAGAGACAGGATTTCCCGGGATATCCTTTGTTTTTGGTTCAAAGTTCGAATCATGTTAAATTGCTGTGAAATAACAAAAAATTTTGACCAATAGAGGAATAAATACTTTTTAAATAAATTTTTAATCCTAAAAGACGAATTTTCAAGAAAATATTTGAATTTTTAAACAAATAGTTCAATTTTTAATCCAAAAAGACAAATTTTTCGAAGACAGATGATTTTTTAACAACAAAATATTATTTTCAACCAAGGAACATGAATTTTAAACAAAGAAGGATGACTTTTCTACCATAAAAGATACATTTTCAAGCCAAAAAAACGAATTGTTTAGAAAACATTTCTACCCGAAAAGTATATTGAATTTTCAACCAAAAAATTTATTTTCAACCAAGAAAGATGACTTTTCTACCATTAAAGATGAATTTTATACCAAAAGATAAATTTTCATCCAGTTGAATTAAACAAAAAGAAATGAATATTTAAAAAAACAGTTGAATCCTCAACCATGTAGACGAATTTTCAATGAAAAAAGATAAATTTGAAAACAAAAAGTTGAATCTTCAACTACGAAATATATTTTTTGAACCAAAAATAGAAACGTCACATTTTCAGCCAAAAAAATTATTTTTCAAGAATAAAGAAATGAATATTCGAAGAAAAAATGATATTTAAAAAAGAAATAGTTTAATTTTCAACTAAAAAGATTAAATTTCAACGAAAGATTATTTTTCTAACCAAAAAGGCAAATTTTCAACAAAAAATATCAATTTTCAACCAAATTTTTTAAATCTTCACTAAAACAGATTATTTTTCAACTAAAAAGTTTCATTTTTAACAAAAAAAGAAAAGTAACGATGAACTTTCAACCGCGAATAGTAGAATTTTCAACCAAAAAATTCATTTTCATCCAAGGAAGATGACTTCTTGAATTTTCATTAAATTGAATCAAACGAAAAAAAAAGAGTATTTTTAATAAAATAGTTGAATTCTCAACCATATAGATAAATTTTCAATTAAAAAAAATGAATTCTAAACCAAACAGTTCAATCTTCAAAAAAAAAAATATATTTTTTGAATCTCCAAATAGAAACGTCAAATTTTCAGTTGAAAAAAATTAATTTAAAAGAAGAAGGAAATGAATCTTTAGAGAAAAAAGTATAATTTTTAAGGAAATAGTTTAATTTTGAACTAAAAAGATGAAATTTCAACAAATAAGATTAATTTTCTAATAAAAATGACAATTTTTCAAAAAAATTAAAATTTTTAATTTTCACTTAGAAAATGTAAATTTTCAAATAAAAATATCAATTTTCAACCAAAAATAAAATAGTTACATTTTTAGTTGAAAAAAACTAATTCTTAAAAAAAGAAGAATTTTCACAGAAATTGTTAAATTTTCAAATGGACATATGAATCGTCAAACGAAATAATGAATTTTTATCAAGTCAACTATTAACCAAATAGTTGAATTTTCACTTAGAAAATGTACATTTTCAATCAAAAATATCAATTTTCAACCAAAAACAAAATAGTTACATTTTTAGTTGAAGAAAACTAATTCTTAAAAAAAGAAGAATTTTCACAGAAATTGTTAAATCTTCAAATGAACATATGAATCTTCAACCGAAATAATGAATTTTTATCAATATAGGTCAAGTTTAAACCAAATAGTTGAATTTTCACTTAGAAAATGTCAATTTTCAATTAAAAATATCAATTTGCAACCAAAAATAGAAAATTTACTTTTTTAGTAGAAAAAACTAATTCTCAAAAAAAAATGAATCTTCAACCGAAATAATGAATTTTTAACAATGTAGTTCAACTTTCAACCAAATAGTTGGATTATTGCCCAAAAAATACGACTTTTTACAGAATAGTTGCATTTAAAAAAAAATTAAATTTTTACAGTAACAGTACAGTAATTTTACAGTGCGTGATGTACTGTAATTTTAAAATAGACGGAGGCGCCGCTCGACAGAAGCGCACGCGCACAACTACAGCGCATGCGCACAACCACAGCGCATGCGCATAACACGGCGCATGCGCACTACTCTTAACTTTACAATACTTGTATCGAAATTTTAAAGAATTTCTTTAAAAATTGTATGATTTCACTTTGCAATACCTCGATTGTGGTTTAACATTTCATTTTTTAATTGTAAAGTTTTATGAAATCAAAAAAAATTTTAATCAGTGCCTTATTTATCATTATCATTTATATATTATTATTTATTTTTATTTTTAATAATTACTATTGATGTATAATTTTTAATTTAACTTCTAATAAAATTA
>CAKNXH010062555.1:0-20676 GCA_932178445.1 Andricus quercusramuli
TTACAATCCTTCAGAATCTTATTCAATAAAATAAAATTGATTGCGAATTCCTTGGAATGTTTTAAAATACCAAACAATATTTCAAAACTTTAAAATCTTTTGAAATCCCTTGACATTTTTCAAAGCTCTTCAAAATTCCTTGGAATCTTCAGAAAAACCTTAGATTATAATATTTCAAATGCTTTGAAATACAATGAGATTACTGAAATAAGTTGAAAATTCCTTGGAATCTTTTAAAGTACCCTAAAATATTTTGAAAACTTCACAATGATTTGAAATCCCTTGACATTTTCAAGGATCTTGGAAATTCCTTGGAAACTTTAAAAACCCCTAGATTATTATATTTCAAATGATCTAAAATTCAATTAAATTACTGAAATCAGTTGAAAATTCCTTAGAATCTTCCACAGTACACTTGAATATTTTGAAAACTTCACAATAATTTGAGATCCCTTTACGTTTTCAAGGCTCTTGAAAATTCCTTGGAATTTTCCTAAATACCTTCAAATATTTATAATCCTTTAGAATCTTATTCAATTAAAGAAAATTGATTTAGAATTCCTTCGAATTTTTGAAAATAACAAACAATATTTCAAAACCCCTTAAAATCTTTTGAAATCCCTTGACATTTTTTAAAGCTCTTAAAAATTCCTTGGAATCTTCAGAAAAACCTTAGATTATGATATTTCAAATGCTTTGAAATTCAATTAAACTATTGAAATCAGTTGAAAATTCTTTGAAATCTTTAAAAATACCCTAAAAAATTTCAATTTTTTTTTAATCCCTTTATATTTTTTCGAACTTTCAAAAATTACTTGAATCCTTTAAAGATACCTAAAAATATCTTAAAAACTTTCAAATAATTTGAATACCTTTCACATATTTCAAGGCTCTTGAAAATTCCTTGGAATCTTTCGAAATACTGAAAAATATTGCAAAGCCTTTCGTCGTCATAATTCCTTTCTTTTGAAATCCCTTGACATTTTTTAAAGCTGTTGAAAATTCCTTGAAATCTTTTAAAATACCCTGAAATATTTCCAAAATTTTTTTAAATCCCTTGAAATTTTTCAAAGCTCATAAAAATTTGAAGATTTCTTTCAATAATTACCCAAAAATATTTAAATTTCCTTGAAGTACTCAGAAATTGATGAAATGTTAAAAAAATACCGTTAGATATATGAAATTCTTTGAAATCCTTTAAAATTATTTAAATTAATTTAAAATTCCTTGGAAAACCTTGCAACATCCTAAAACCTGTAAAATTCTTAAAAGTCTTTGGAAATACCTTGAAATATTTTTAAAAAATTTTACACCCCACGAAATTTGTTAATTCTTGTTAATGAATTCTTTGAAAATTTATCAAAATATCTTGAAACCTCTTGAATTTCTCAGAATCATTGAAATCCTCGAAAATCTGATAAAATCCCTTAAAATAATTCGAGAACTTATAAATTCCTTGAAAATTTGTGAATTTCTTGAAAAAGCATTGGGATCTCTTAAAATACCCTAAAATATTTAAAATCCTTTGAAATCTTTTAAAATCCCTTGAAACTTTTTGAAGCTCTTGAAAATTTCCTAGAATTTTCTAAAGTTCCTTTAAAATCTAAAAAATCCCTTTAAATTATTAAAATGCATTGAAAAATTTCTTAGAATCTTTCAAAAAACCCGAAAATATTTCAAAAGAATTCAGGTGAATTCAGAAACAGGTACAGAACAGAAATCAATAGTGGTTAACACATGGGTTAATTTATTGAGAAAAAGGTCACTCAAGTGTTCTTTTCATTTAAAAAGCGACAATAGTGATTTTATCTTGAAGAAAGTGTCTCAAAATTTATTTCAGAAAAAAGTGCTCTGCATTTATTCCATTCAAAATCCCTGACCAGTCTTTGAATTTCCCTGAATAATTCAATTCTCTGTCTTTTCCCTGATTTCCTGAATTTATTTACCCCGAATTTACCCTCAGAGCAAGAAGCGCCAAAAAATATTCCTCGCGAAGGAAAATAAATTTCGTGGGGCCAGTGAATCGGCTCGCTTCTGAAGAGCAGAATCCCCGGCTCTTTTGGTCTGGAAGGGAATGGTTTGGTAGAGAAGAGAACAGGGCATACCTGTTCCAGAGTGGGGTTCGTGTGCGTAGGATGGATTCTTTACGATTTACTTACACACGCATGGTATAGGAATCGGGGCACGTAGCACGTACGGTGGCGCGCGCGCCGACTCGCGAGCACGGTTGCTGGCTGCCGTGGCTGCTGGTGCTGCAACTACACTGGCGCAGGGCCTTACCGAGGGTGGGGGAACGGCGTGCGCCACGGCGAGGAGAGGGAGGCGCGGCTCGCGTCTCGCAGACTTCCTCTCCCCACCCTCTCCCGGGGCCAGTGCCACCACGGCCAACCCCCTCCACCTAGGTCCCACGAGTCCTTCCCCTCCAAATTCACATCACTGGACCAGCTTTTTTCGCTGCCGGTTACTGTTCGAATTTCGTTCCCTGGCGAGTCGCTGGGGATTCGGACCCTCGATTCAAGTGCAGTGCCTCTCATGCTGGGCCCCCAATCTACAAATTTGGGAATTGGTTGTTATATAGCGAGTTAGAACTGTTTTTGAATGAAAGATTTCAGATTGATAGTAATGGCAGATTCCAATTTAGGAATTTATCGAAAACTGGGTATGCTTTGGAGGTTCTTCGATTTGAAGCTTCAACTCTAGAATATTAGGGAACGTAGGGTTGGAAGATTTTAATCTACAATCAATTCTAATGAAAAGCATCAAATTCTAGTAAATTCTAGTTGAAACCTTGCGATTCAAAAATATTTGGAATCAAAAATTTGAAATTAATTTGGCAATTAAAAGGTTAAAATTAATTTTCTTTCCACTATAAAGTTTACAGCATTTACTACATTTCGATTAAATTTTTTAAACTTACACAATTAACATTTTCAGAAAAATTAAAAAAGCTGATAAAATTACCAAACTTTTTAAAAAATTTTCTGGAGAACTGCTGTGCTATACTTTAAATTCTAATTAGTCAAAATTTGTCTGATTAAATTGATGAAGCATGTTTTGACTAGAAAATTTGTCATTTCTGCTATAATAAAATAGTAAAATTATTTATAAATAAATTTTTTTAATGATTCCCTACATTTCAATAAATGATACAAATCATCCATGAATGACTGATTACAACATTGAAAGTCACGGATTCGATTTTTTTTCAGAATTTATTTTTTTTATTGAAAATATAATGACTTGGTTAAAAGTTAAACTACTTTATTAAAAATTCATTTGCATGGTTAAACATTTATTATTTTAGTTGGAAACTTACTTCTATGGTTGAAAATTTAACCATCTTGTTGAAAAATTGGTTGTTTTTTTCATGGAAATTAATTTTTGTAACTAAAAATTCAACTTTTTTTGGAAATTTCATATATTTTGTTGAAAGTTCGTCTTCATCGGTAAAAAATAAATGATTTCGACCAGAAATTCGCCTTTTTGGTTAAATTCAACTGTTTTGTATGTAAAATAAAAAATTTTGTGGCCAAAAATTTACCTGCTCAATTAAAAAATATTTTTTTTGTTCGAAGATTCAGTATATTAGTTGAAAATTCATCTCTTTCATTCAAAATGAAACCATTTCGTTGAAAATTTGTTGTTTTCGTGGTTGAAAATTAATTTTTGTTTTAAATGAAAATTTAACTACTCCACTTTTGGTTGAAAAATGTCTTTTTTTCAAATCAACTATTTGGTTGAAAATTCGTCGTTAAAATTAAACTTTTTGACGACAAAATTTTTCTTTCTGAAAATTCAACTACTTGGTCGAAAATTGAACTGCTTGGTTACAAATTTATTATTTTGGTCAATGCTTCATCATTTGTGTTGAAAAAAATGCTTGATGGGAAACTTACCTATTTGGCTGAAGATTTTTTTGTATTATTTTTTTTTTTTCATTCAGAAATTCCACTTTTTGGTTAAAAATTTATTTATTTTGTTAAAGCATCGTATTTTTTTGGTATAAAATACATTTTCTAACAAAAAGCTTTTTTTATTTCATCTATACTTCGTTTACAATTTGAATATTTGGTTAAAGAAAATTGATTTTTTGGTTGATTATTAATCCGTTTTAGTTGAAAATTTAAGTTTTTTGTTTTTTCTCGTTTTAGTTGGAAATTTATCGGGTTGGTTTAAAATTGAACTATTTTTTTGAAAACTTGTTTTTTTAGTCGAAAATCAATCCTTTTTAGTTAAAAATTCATTTTTTTTTGTTGACAATTCCTATATTTCATGGAAAATTTGTCTTTGATGGTGAAAAATTGATCTTCTGGGTTGGAAATCCATCTTTTTTATTTAAAATTCAACTATTTTGTTGGAAGTTAAAGTAATTCATTAAAAATGTATTTCTACGGTTAAACATTAAACATTTCAGTTGAAAATTTATGTCTATGGTTGGAAATTTAGCTATTTTGCTAAAAATTCGTTGTTTTTTTGGGTGCAACTTATTTTGTTTTCAACTGAAAATTTACCTTTATATATAAAAATTCGTCTTTATTAGTGGGAGATAAACCATTTTGGCCCAAAGTTCTTTTTTTTTTATTGTAAAATTCAACTTTTTTCATATAAAAATTATTTTTTGTTTTGAAAATATCAACTTAAACATTTGTTGTCGGCACTTCTTTTTTTTCATTGAAAAAGTTACTTTTAAAATAAATAAAAAATAAATAAATTATGAAAGTTAATTTCAAGGTGATAAATAAAAGTTTGAAAATTAATTTTCTGGTTCTTTTCTTCTCTTTGTTTGAGACTAACTATTTTGTTAAACAATAATAGTTTTTGTGGCTAAAAAAAATTGTTTGGTGAATGAAAACTTGAATATTCTATTTCGGATTGGAAATTGATGTTTGATTAAAAATTCAAATACTTTGTTAAAATTTCATGTATTTTGTCGAAAATTCTTTTTTTTTGCTAGAAAATTCATCTTTTTGGCGAATTTTTTTTTCTTTGAAAATGCAACTACTTTGTGCAAAGTTCAACTGCTTGGTTCGAAATTATTCATATTTTTTATATTTATATATTTATATTTATATTTAAATTTAAATTTATATTTATATTTATATCTGCAAGATACATCTGCAAGCACATTTATATTCACATTTCGATTTTTTATTTGCATTTATCGCACTTAAAATTAAGATTAGAATTTAAAATGAGAATTAAGACTATAAAGATAGTTGTTTGTTCTGATTTAAATAGATGAGTCCTATGAATCGAGGAACGTGAGTCTAACGAGGAAAGGGTTGCTCCAACAGGGTCGTAAAAGTTTCCATCCGGGTCGTAAAATTTGGATTTTGACGAGGTCATATCGTTGACCCTTTGCAGTTTTGATCCTTGGTCTGGTTTTTTTATGGGTGATTTTATTCTGTATTCAAAATGATTTGTTCCTTTTGAAAGTTTTAGAGATCCGGTCCTTGTCAGGGTTTTGACCTGCTGCTAGGTGTAGTAAAATTTTTTTTGCGATCTTAGTTCGTAGTTGAAGACGTTATAAATGTTTTGTGGGGTAGTGTGCGGTTCTCACGTAATTTTATAGCAAATTTCTTGAGCGTTACGATTTTATTATGCGAGTTGGGGTCGTCGAAAGTGTTTCAAAAATTGATGCTCATATCTGGTTTCTACTCCTTCAGAAACTCTAGTTTTTTATTTTAATTTATGAACTTCAAAATTTTGATTGAAAGATTCAAAGCTAGAATTCTTTTCAATCAAAATAAATTTCTTACGCAAAAAATGTTTTAGGAAAATCAGTCTCAGCCTAGAAATTTTCTATAAATCCCTGGAAATTTTTTTATTCCTAAAAAAACGATTAAAATTAATAGAATTAATTTCAACTTCCTTGAAATCTCTGAAATCTCTTCAAATTTTTGGAATTTCTTTTAATTTTATTTATTTTTCAAAGTTGTGTAGAAATCTCTTGAAATATTTTGAATCTCTTGGAATTGTTTTAAATTGCCTCAAATATTTAAAAATCTCTCGAAATAAAATTTAAATCATTCCCGGATGTTCGCTAAAAATTCGTTGAAATCCCTTAAAACCTATTGAAATTATTCGAAATCCTAAGAATCAATTAAAATAAATAAAATTTATTTAAAATCCCTTAAAATCTTTGAAATACCTTGAAATGTTTAAAATTTCTTCAAGTTCATTATTTTCCAAATTTGTCTAGAAATCTTTTAAAATCTTTAAAATCCTTGGAGATTTAATAAAATCCTTTATCCTTGGAAATTCCTCGAAATCATTTGGAATCCCTCAAAATCCCCGGAAATTTTAAATCCTCTGAAACCGCTGAAATCCCTTGAAATCTTCTAAATTTTCAAAGATTCAATTACATTTATTAAATCTTACGAAGCACCTGGAAATACCTCAAAATACCTTCAAATTTTCGCAATTACTAAGAATCCCTTAAAATTTTATTTAGTTTAATTTTTTTTCAAATTTATCTAGAAATCTCCTAAATTTTCGGAAATATTTTAAATCCTTGGAGATTCTATAAACTCCTTTCAATCTTTTTGAATTCCTTAAAATACCTTGAATTCCTCGAAATCTCTGAAATCGTCAGGAATTTATTGAAATTTAATATAATTTCCAAAGCTGTATAAAAATTTTTCAAAATCGGATTTAAAATCTTCGGATATCCTACGAAATCCTTTCAAAGCCCTTAACGTCTTGCAAATCCCTTAAAATTCCTTGAAATCCATTAATGTATTTGAAATTTTAGTACTTGCTTAGAATCCTAAACATTTCCTTAAAATCTGAAAACCCCATAAAAAATGTAAAATACTGCATAAAAATTATAAGAAAATCAATATAAGCCTATACTGCGATTCCTATAATATTGTTTTCAATAATAATATTGAAATCCAAATGACAAGAATAAATACAAAATGCATTTCAAAATCTAAGCCTAAATAAAAATATATCCCCATAGAAAAATAATTCCACCATACGAACATTTGATCCGAGTCCAATAAAGAGGGGGTGCAGTCACGTGCCATGGATCTCCGGTCCAGCGCTGCGAATTTCGTCGAGATGAGAATCTCGGAAGGGCTTTAAGCCATCTGATGGTGGGGGTAGCAATGAAGAAGCGAAGAGCGGGGAGGCGCAGGACGAGGGGCCCTATGCCCCTCGCGTAGGGACTCTCGGTGGTGGGGAGCGGCGCGTGCCCGCCCGGCTATAAATGACCCCGAACCCTCCTCAGCAAGACATTTCGGGAGCCACGGCCGTTCCGTGTACTTCGAGGGTGCTCTCTCGCATCTACCGGATATTTCTCATTCCCGCGTGAATCGGGCCCAAGTGACTCGAAACTTCTCAAAGTAAAAATAAAGACGGTTTTGTTTTGAATAAACCGTCTTATCAATTATTGAGTAATACAGTTTTTTTAGTAATCAAGTTTTGAAAAGTGTACAAGTTCGGGGACTTACGAAGTGATATGACCTTAGTGAAGACCGAAGACAATTCAGTTCTACCAATGATGCTGTCCGTACAGCAACCACAACACCTCCGTCACCTCGGACACCACGTCCCAACAACTGGATCTAATCAGATCCACAGAAGCAACGTGATCGTTTCCACCGGAGGCCTCACGACAACGAACGACATCAAGGTTGCCCTCCACCAGCAACAAAGTTGCAAAAGGTCCAAGATGTACCAAACAACTCCCTATGGGACCGTCCCCCATCAACCTGCCTCCGTTGCTAGAAGAAATGCCCGGGAGCGCAACAGGGTTAAGCAAGTTAACAATGGATTCGCGACCTTGAGACAACATATTCCCCAGAGTGTAGCTCAGGCTCTTGGTGGAAATACTGCTGGTACTCATGGAGGTTCTAGAGCTGGGAGTAAGAAACTCTCCAAGGTGGAAACTTTGAGAATGGCTGTGGAATATATCAGGAGTCTTCAGCAACTTCTTGATGATCATGATGGATCTGACATCACTTCTCCTTCCTCCTCGACCTCTTCTACGAGTTCGATGTCCAGGTCTGGACAATGTGAAGCTGATCATTCTGTGGAGTTGAGACTTCATTCAAGTGATGTGGGAAGTGACCATGGACATCAGAAACACCATATGCATCATTTGAGACAGAACCCTAGCCCTGGATTTGCACCAACGCCCTGTTCGGAAGCCTCTAGTTCGCCGACTCCTAGTTTTGTTTCCGAGGCCTCATCAGCTGGAAGTCAAGGTTATGGAACCAGTTCTGCGGGGACCTTGTATACGACGCACAATGACACCTATGAAATTTATGAACCAACGAGTCCAGAAGATGAGGAACTGCTGGATTGCATTTCCTGGTGGCAGCAGAGCCAAGGATAGTCTGGAAGTCGTGGGAGATGTACTTCCGTTTCTCTCAAGGTGTGTATTCGTTTAGATCGGTTTATTTATTACTCAGCGAAACAAAAAACGGGTAAAGTGGGTCATACGAATTTGCATTTCATATCTTGCTATCACATTCTTTGAATGAAAAGCGGGTGTCTCGATTTACCCCACATGTGTTTAGCCCCCGTTAAGGCAGTGTCATTTTTTTCACTTTTGAGGAAATCAGTTGCAAATTGACTTTAGTTGGACCTTGTCAGTTTTTGGGTTAAACTTGAACATTTGAGTTTAAAGATGCTAAATTTGAATGAGTGAGTTTTAATTGATTGATCAGTAAAAAATTTGACTGTAAGTAACTTTCTGTCGATAAGTTTTTGAAAAGTACAAGCAAGAAGCTGTTCTTGAACTCCATGTACCATACTATTTTCCAAAGTAGCCAAAAATTTGGTGTTTTAACTAAATATATTGTTGTCCTTATCAGTGAAATTTAAATCATTTAAATTGAAAGAGTGATTTTGAAGAAGTTAAATTCAAAAATATTTGTTTACATACCCAAAGTAGCCTATTATCAAAACTCATTTCAATTTCATACAATTTCAAATGGTAAACTTCCAATTGTGGCACTTTTGAAATTAATAGTTAATTTGAATGACATTTAGAGCATGCAATTTATTACATTTTTTGAGTTTATGAAGTTTCCTAATGAAGAAGATGAATGAAAAATTGTGTGTCGCATCTTTCGAATGACCTATTAAAATTGCAGGAAAGGCAAATTTTCAATGATTGACAATTATGATAAGTACTGATAACAATCCTCTAATTTGAAAGATACCAATTTGGAATACTGTCAATTGCATAGGATATAGAATTTCAAATTTCAATTTCTTAGTGGTTTTATATTAAACATTTGAACCGTGAAGCATCCTCTAACGGAAAGATAATCAATTTAGTTTTTTCCGACTAGAAATTTCAAAATTGGGATCATCTAAATTTGGTTTTTAGCAGTTGAGAGCATTTAAATATTTTCAAGTTTGAATCATCCTCTAATTGGAAGTGAACGAATCAATATTTGTTGGTACAAGACATCTTCCAAATTAAATCTTTGTTTAACATTTGAAAATTTACAGTTGTTTAATGTGTAGCATCCTCTAATTGAAAATGATCAAATTAATACACAAAAAAGGGATGACCATTGACTAAAGAAACTATTGGTCTGAATACGAACGATACAATATTTTCTTGATCGATGAATGACGGAGAAAATATTGTATCGTCCATATTCAGATTAATGTCTTCTTGATCCAATTCTGATGAATTGGAAGCATCAAAATATTCTAAAAGTTCAAAATCAAACCGGTGTTTGATAAAACTTACAAATCTGCAACTTCAGACCACACACACAAGCTCAAAAAAAGCAACAAAACCCAGATTTTCTCTATTTTCATCCTCATTCATTCAAACCACAAGATTTTTTTTCAAACTGGACCCCTGCTTCTTATCTACAAAGTCATTATCCCTTCTCGGAATAAAATCTAGTGCATTTAAGCGCCAGTTCGTCTATCCTACATTCTACAAGTCTATACGTTCCTATCTGTAAACGGAGGAAGCCCAAAGAAATTTCTGACTAGATTTGTGACCTTGCCCTTACAATGGCGCGACCCCTCGCTGAAGCTCAGGACCATTCAAATCGCAGACTCCATTCAGGACCAACGAATACATCCCAGAAGCGACGCTTTTGTGCCCGATTTCTTTCACGACCGTCTTCACTTCTTCAACATTTTTCCTCACATCCCTCTTCTTCTTCTCACTGGTTCTCCTCTCAACCCCCCTCACATAAAATCCTGATTCGTCCTGCCAAAGAACTTCGTTACGTCGTCTCAAAAGCACCATGACAATCCAAATTCATCCTACCAAATTTGATCGATTGTGAATTTTGTAATCGATTCTAAACCTGTTTCAAAAGGTCCCCAATCCTGCTGGTCGGGTGAAGAAATTTGCTATCTCCAGTACCATCCAGTATGAGGACATCTAAAATACTAGCGATTAAAAACACGCACTGACCGGTCTGCTTAACAGTAAATCACCTAGATACCTTTTATCGGAAAAAGGTATCTCGGTGACTTACTGTTGCTACTGTTTGGTCTGATGCAAAAAAAGTTTGAAGTGAACCAAAATGAACCTTGAAGTCTCCTCTTTTGAATGAACCCAAGAATCTTCAAAAATGTTTACTGGTTCTCTAATTATCCTAGAAAATGTAGAGGCCTCCGCAAGATCAGATTCGCTCGGCGGATTGGACCGCCACGCGGTCAATTTTCACTAATCTCTGGCAAGTTTGGTTTTTATACAAAATTGGACTTCTCACGGATCTGGGGATTGGGTTTTTCCCCCCTGAGGGGAATAAAAGCCTCTCTAGCGGCTCCCGAGCGAAATTAATGGTTTCCCGAGATAATTAGGAGTTATTTCCGCGTTAGGACCTTTCGAAGGCCTTGAAGTCGTTCAACGATCTTGGGGACATTAAAGAAGGACCGACATCGTCCAGTTTTAGTCGAGCAAGCGTAATCTTTCCAGTTTTCGTTGAATCCCCTCCCACCGATTTTAAAGGGTCCTCGTCTTATACGCGAGCGATTTTTGTCTCGCGCGCTGCGTTTAACCTGAATGCATCTTTCAGGATATTCCAGCCCCCTTTGTCGGTTTTCGAACCGGTAGACCATTCTTTTTCGCTCTCACTCTCTCTCAGTTTTTTCTCACTCTCTCGCGCTCTCTCTCTCTTCCCCGGGAGAACCGCCCTTACCTGAAAATCATCCCCTGCGTCTACCTGAGTCGACGTTTCAAACTTTTATATCTCGAATCCAACAGGGATTCATAAAAAAATTAATTAAATTCGAAAATATGCTTAATTTTGTTTTTTCTTTTTGTTACAGATTCTATGAAAGAGAGGAAACCTCCATCGGCTGTTCCACCAACTGTGATCTAGTCATTCCCTCGGGAGCAAAAATCCTACCGACGGTGAAAATTCAAATCTTTTTTCTTTTTTTTTTTTGTAAATTGTCTAGAGGAGAAAAAAAATGCGAATGTAAAAATTGTTATGTTAGAAAGAGCTAGAGGAAAATGGCGAATATGTATTTGTGTAGATAGATCGTGAAGCATATATATACGTATATTATATATTTTATATATTCCGCAAGTGCCTTGTAAGAATTAAAAGCGCTGCAGGAATCTGAGCGACTTTTTTCGTGCACACGTGAAATTAGTGTGAGAGGAGATGGAATATACGAGTCTTTCATCGAAATTCCGAGTGCCAGTGCCTTTTGTAAATATTGAGTAAGAATTCGTTAAATATATGAGTTTTATAATTATACATTAATTACCTGAGTTTTTATTCATCCCCATCTACGTGCTTTTTTATGGTCATGTTAATTTGAGAGATAAAAAAAAAGTGAAATTTAAAAAAATCAAATTAAAGTATACAATTAATATCAGTACATTTTTTTTATTTTATGGTTCATATTATCTTCAGTGATAGAAAAGCAAGGACAATATTTTTGATAAATGATAAAAAGTGGTATCTTAATTTAGAATTATCACTTTTTTTTAGTTATTTCTTGATTTTGTTTGTGTTTATATTTTCTTACAATATAGTAGATATTCTTAAACATTTAATGATTTTTTTTATTAACAATATCAATTTTAGACAAAAAATACTTGCCTGATTTAAAAAAAATTGTTTAAGGATTTGAATATTCTTTTAAAAGTAATATTTTTTGTTTCAAATAACGAAATTCCGTTGAACAATTTTAACATAACCTGAAGTTTTCTTAAATCGATACTGATTTCTTGTGAAGAATGCGAGCATAACCTGAAATATGAAAATTTTTTTTTTGTTGAAATTTTTTATTAAAAATAACTATTTCCGACAAAAAAACAATAACGTAGCAAAAAAAAATTTGAGATTGTAAATCTTCCTTAAACCTAATGTTTTTTGTTGAAAATAACCTATTTCTGGTCAAAGAAGCGTCAACATAACCTAAAATTGTTCGAAAATTGATTGTACATTTTTTCAAATCTGTACCAATTTCCGGTGAAAAAACACAAGTTTCACCTAAAATTAATTTTTATTTGAAATGCAATAATTTTTAAATAAAAGTACTGATTTCCCGTAAAACTTTTCTTGCAAGAAAAGAATCATTTTTGAATTAATCTGAAGAATAATATTGTGAAAAATCTACTGGTTTTTCATTAATTAAAAATATCAATGTTTGACAAAAAACACTAACCTGAGATAACAAAAAATTGTGAAACTTCTTTTAAACTTAATGTTTTTTGTTAAAAATAATCTATTTAAAAAAAAAGTCAACATAACCTAAAATTGTTTGAAAATTAATTGTGATTTTTCTTGGAAATTTATAACAATTTTCGGTAAAAACACAAGTATACCCTAAAATTAATCTTTTTTTTGAGATGCAATAATTTTTGATTGAAAGTACTGATTTCCGGTAAAATGCCAAGAAAATAATAATTTTCAAATTAATCTGAAGGATAATAATGTGAAAAATCTAGTAGTGTTTTATTTATTAAATATACCAATATTCGACAAAAAAACCTAACCTAAGATAATAAAAATTGTGAAACTTCTTATAAATTTAATGTTTTTTGTTAAAAATAATCTATTTAAAAAAAAAGTCAACATAACCTAAAATTGTTCGAAAATTAATTCTGATTTTTCTTGGAAATATATATATATATATATATATATACCAATTTTCGGTAAAAAACATAAGTATAACCTAAAATTAATCATTGATTTTTATTTTATTTTTTTGAAATGCAATAATTTTTCATTAAAAGTACTAATTTGCGGTAAAAACGCCAAAAAAATGATAATTTTTGAATTGATCTGAAGAATAATAATGTGCAAAATCTACTGATTTTTTATTTATTAAAAATACCAATTTTCGACAAAAAAAACACAAACCTGAGATAACAAAAAATTGTGAAACTTCTTTCAAACCTAATGATTTTGTTGAAAATATTCTATTAAAAAAAAAGTCAACATAACCTAAAATTGTTCGAAAATTAGGTGTGATTTTTCTTGGAAATTTTATACCAATTTCCGATACGAACACAAGTGTAACCTACGTTTAATCATTGATTTTTTTTTTTTTTTTGAAATGCAATAATTTTTTATTGAAAGTACTAATTTCCGGTAAAACGCCAAGAAAATAATAATTTTTAAATTAATCTGAAGAATAATAATGTGAAAAATTCAATGGTTTTTTATTTATTAAAAATACCAATGTTCGACAAAAAACACTAACCTGAGATAACAAAAAATTGTGAAATTTCTCTTAAACCAAATGTTTTTTTTTAAATAATCTATTAAAAAAAAAGTCAACATAACCTAAAATTGTTTTTATTTATTAAAAATGCCAAATTCGACAAAAGACTTAAACCTTAGATGAAAAAAATTTGTGAAACTTCTTCTAAACCTAATGTTTTATGTTAAAAATGACCTATTTCTGATAAAAAAAAAGTCAACATAACCTAAAATTGTTCGAAAGTTCATTGTAAATTTTCTTTGAAATTCATGCTGATTTAATAATTGATTTTTATTCTTTTTTTATTGAAAGTACCAAATTCCGGTAAAAACGCCAAGGAAAGAATCATTTTTGAATTAATCTGAAGAATATGTGGAAAATTTAATGGTTTTTTATTTATTGAAAATACCAATGTTCGACAAAAAACACTAACCTGAGATAACAAAAAATTGTGAAATTTCTTTTAAACCTAATGTTTTTTTTAAAATAATCTATTGAAAAAAAAAGTCAACATAACCTAAAATTGTTCGAAAATTAAGTGTGATTTTTCTTGGAAGTTTATACCAATTTCCGGTACAATCACAAGTATAATCTACATTTAATAATTGATTTTTTATTCTTTTTTTTTACTGCAATGATTTTTTATTAAAAGTGCCAATGTGGAAAATCTAATCTGAAAGGAAGTCAACATAACCTAAAATTGTTCAAAACTTCATTGTCAATTTTTTTTTGCTGAAAACACAAGTATATCTTGAAACTAATCATTGATTTTTATTCTGTTTTGAAATGCAATTATATTTTTATCAAAATTGTCAGTTTCCGGTGAAAAATGCGAAAGAAATAAAAATTTGCTAATTAATCTGGATAATAATAATATGAAAACTCGACTGGTTTTTTTATTTATTGAAAATTCCAATGTTCGACGAAGTAGGCTAACCTAAGATAACAGAAAATTGTGAAACTTATTTCAAACCTCACGTTTTTTTTAATAACCAATTTCTGGTAAAAAAAGTCAACATAACCTAAAATTGCTCAAAACTTAATTGTACATTTTTTTGGGCTGAAAACACAAGTATAGTCTATAATTAATAATTGATTTTCATTTTGTTTTAAAATGCAATAATTTTTTATAAAAAGTACCAATTTCTGGTAAAAACGACAAGAAAATAATAATTTGTAAATTAATCTGATAAATAATAATAATCTGGGAAATCGACTGGTTTTTTATTTATTGAAAATACCAATGTTCGATAAAAAAACCCTAATCTAGGATAACAAAAAATTGTGAAACTTCTTTCAAACCTAATGATTTCTGTTAAAAATAACCTATTTCTGATGACAAAAAAGTCAACATAACCTAAAATTGTTCGAAAATTATTTGTGATTGAATAATAATCTGAAAAATTGACTAGTTTTTTATTCATTAAAAATACCAATGTTCGACAAAACTAAGATAGCAAAAAATTCTTTCAGATTGTGAAACTTTTTTTAGACCTAAATTTTTATGTTATTTATAACAGATTTCTGTTGAAAAATTTTCAACAAACCTCAAATTGTTCAGAAATGATGAAAAAATGTAAATTCAATGATTCTGGATAATCTGCAAAATAATAATAATTTGAAAAATCTTCAGTTTTGTTTTGATTAAAAATACCAATTTTCCAAAAATTTTCGATTTTTTAAATTAAAAATACCAATTTAAGACCTTAAATTGTTCAAAAATTGTAAATCTTTAATATTTATACCAACTACTTTTAAAAAACACGAGCTTAATAATCAAAAAAATTTATTTTCTCAAAAAGTCATATTTTCTGGTCAAAAATTCAATTTTTCTGTTAAAAATTAAGCTTTTTGGATTGAAAATTCATTTTTTTGGTAGAAAATAAATTAATTTTGTTGGAAATTCATCTTTAAAGCGGAAAATTTAACCAGTTTTTTAAGTTGAAAATATAATTATTCCACATTTGGTCGAATATTTATATTTTCACTTGAAAAATGATCTTTTCTATTCAAAAATTCAACTATTTGGTTAAAAATTCGGTTGCAACTGTTTTGTTGAAAATTCATCGTTTTTTTTTTTGGAAAAATTCACTACTTGGTAGAAAATAAACATTTTTTTTGAAAATTCATAGTTTCGGGTGGAAAATTCCACTCCTTGTGCAAAATTAATCTATTTTGTTAAAAATTCGTCTTTTCTGATAAGAAACTAATATTTTTTGAAAATAATCTTTTTGGTTGTGGACACAACTATTTTGCAAAAAATTCGTCCTTTTTGGTCAAACTTATCTGGTAGAAAATTCATTTTCTTTTGGTTGAAAATTAATTTTTGCAACTAAATATGTAATTATTATATTTTTGCTTGAAACATTTTTTTTTGGTTGAAAATTATACTATTTGGTTGTGAAATCAAATATTTTGGTAGAATATTAAACTATTTAGTGTCGGGTAGAAAAGTTAACCCTTTTATGGAAAATTCATCTATTTTAAATAAATAAATGTAGAAAATAAATTTTTGTTGTAAAAATAAATGTTTTTAACTGGAAATATAACTATTCAATTTTTTGTTGGAAACTCATGTTTTTAGTTGAAAATTCAACTATTTCGTTAAAAAATGAACGAATTAATAGAAAATTAACTTTTTCGTTGAAAATTCGGTGACTGGTGAAGAATTCAAGTGTTTTGTGGAAAATCCAAAAATTCGTCCCTGAGTAGAAAACTAATATTGTTCTTTGGAAATTCATCATTCCTTTCTTTTTTTTTAACTAGAAATATAACTATTGAATTTTTAGTTAAATTTTTTTTTTTAGATTAAACTTTACTTTTTTTTTTTTTAACTAGAAATATAACTATTGAATTTTTGGTTAAATTTTTTTTTTCAGCTGAAAATTAAACTATTCCGTTAAAAATTAAACTATTTATTTGAAGAATTATTTATTTTGTAGAAAATTAACTTTTTCCTCAAAAATCGGGTGCAAAATTCATGTATTTTGTTAAAAATTCGTTTGCTTGTGGGTTCAAATATTTTTTTGAAAATTCGTCTTCTTGAGTAGGAAATTAATATTGTTTTTTGAAAATTCATCTTTTTTTTAACTGGAAATATGAATATTCAATTTTTGATTGAAACCTGATCTTTTTTAGTTAAAAATTCAAATATTTCGTCCAAAATTCATCTCTTTTGCTTAAATTTGACTGATAGATAATTCTTTTTTTTATAAATGAATTTTTCAAACTGAAAATGTAACTGTTCAAAATTATAATTTTTTTTCAAAATGAACTGCTTGATGAAAATTCAAATTTTTTTGTTGAAAATTCATAGTGTCTGATGCAAAATTTAACTGTTTTGTAAAAAATCAATCTATTTTGCTGAAAATTCAACTATTTCGTTAAAAATTCAATTATTTATTTGAAGAATCATTTACTTGGTAGAAAATTCACTTTTTACTAAAAAAATCAATAGTTTCTGGTGCAAAATTGATGTATTTTAGTGAAAATTTGTCTTTTCGAATAGGAAACTATCTTTTCTTTTTAAATTCATCTTTCTGTTTGTGGGTTCAACAATTTTGTTAAAAATTCGTCTCTTTGAGTAGGAAACTAATATTGTTTTTTCGAAATTCATCATTTCTTTCTTTTTTTTCATTACCTGAAAATATAACTATAACAATGCAAATTTTTGATTGGAAACTGATCTTTTTTAGTTGAAAATTCAACTATTTTGTTCAAAATTCGTCCCTTTTGGTTCAATTTGACTGGCAGATAATTCTTTTTTTCTATAAATCAATTTTTTAAACTGAGAATGTAACAGTTCAATTTTGAGTTGAAAATTCAACTATTTTGGTAACAAAAAATCAAACATGATTAAAATTGAACTTTTTTTTTAAATTCATTTTTTTGTTTGTGGATTCAACTATTTTGTTGAAAATTCATCTTTTTGAGTAGGTAACTATAATATTGTTTTTTTGAAATTCATCATTTCTTTCTTTCTTTCTTTTTTTTTTTTTTTTTTTTTTTTTGTTAAAATGGAAATATAACTATTAAATTTTCGATTGGGAACTGATTTTTTTTAGTTGAAAATTCAACTATTTTGTTGAAAATCTGTCTCTTTTGATTCAATTTGATTGGCAGATAAGTCTTTTTTTACATAAATCAATTTTTTAAACTGAGAATGTAACAGTTCAATTTTTAGTTGAAAATTCAACTATTTTGGTAGCAAAAAATCAAACATGATTGAAAATTAAACTTTTTTTTAAAATTCATCCTTTTTTTTGTGGATTCAACTATTTTGTTAAAAATTCATCTTTTTGTGTAGGTAACTATAATATTGTTTTTTGGAAATTCATCCTTTCTTTTTTTTTTTTTTTTTTTTTTTTTGTTAAAGTGGAAATATACTATTCCATTTTTGATTGAAAGCTGATCTTTTTTAGATGAAAATTCAATTATTTAAAAAAAAAATCGTCTCTTTTGGTTCAATTGATTCATTTGGTTGAAAATTTAACTTTTTTTTTTAATTAACTGCTTAGTAGAAAATTAACTTTTTTGTTGGAAATTCATAGTGTCTGATAAAAAATTTAACTGCTTTGTGGAAAATTAATCTATTATACTGAAAATTCAATCATTTCGTTAAAACTTGAATTATTCATTTCAAAAATTATTCACTTGGTAGAAAAATAACTTTTTCTCTCAGAATCGATAGTATTGGGTGCAAAATTCATGTATTTTGTTGGAAATTTGTCTATTAGAATAGGAAACTATTTTTTTTAATTCATCTTTTTTTTTTGAACTCAACTATTTTGTTAAAAAATCGTGTTTTTTGGTTGAATTTGACTAGAAGATGATTATTTTTTTTATGAATGAATTTTTGTAAACTGAAAATAGTTCATTTTTGAGATGAAAATTCAACTATTTTGGTAGAAAAAAACTAATTGGTTGAAAAAAACTCTTTTTTTTTAAATGAACTGCTTTGTAGAAAACTAATTTATTTTGTTAAAAATTCGGCGATTTGAGTAGGAAACTAATGTTGTTTTTCGTAAATTCATCATCTTTTTTTTTTGATTGGAAATGTAACTATTCAATAATTTTTTGTTGGAAATTTATCTTTTTTTGCTGAAAATTCAACTATTTTGGTGAAAAATTCAACTATGCCGTTAAAAAGTAATCTATTT
Organism: Andricus quercusramuli; assembly: GCA_932178445.1. NCBI lineage: Eukaryota > Metazoa > Arthropoda > Insecta > Hymenoptera > Cynipidae > Andricus > Andricus quercusramuli. The sequence goes on from CAKNXH010062555.1 coordinate 18,819, forward strand.
ATTTAAAAATTATTTACTTGGTAGAAAATTAACTTTTACCTTAAAAATCCATAGTTTCGAGTACGAAATTCATGTATTTTGTTGAAAATTTGTCTTTCAGAAGAGGAAACTATCTTTTTTTTCAATTCATCTTTTTGTTTGTAAATTCAACTATTTTGTGGGAAATTTTTTTTTCTTGGTTTGAATTAAATTTAACTGGTAGAAAATTAGTTGTTTTTTTTCTGTTGAAAATTTGTTTTTCAACCTGAAATTGTAACTATTAAATTTTTGCTAAAAAATGTATATATTTTTAGATGAAAATTCAACTATTTGATAAAGAATTCACCTCTCTCGGTTGAAAATTACATTCCTCCTGAAAAATGAAAATTCATCTTTGTTACTTTTCAATTCAAAATTTGAATCTTTTTTTGTTAAAATACGAATTATTAAATCTCTCCTTAAGATTTCATCCTTTCTGATTGAGTTAAAATTTTTTTGTTATATTTTTTTACTCTCATTTTTTCTTACTGCTTTTTTTTTTTTTTGAAAATTCAACTATTTTTTTAGAAAAAAACTACTTGGTTGAGGATTAAGCTTTTTTTTTTTAATTAACTGCTTAGTAGAAAAACAACTTTTTTGATGAAATTTCATAGTGTCTGGTGCAAAATTTAAATTCTTTGTGGAAAATTCATCTATTTTGTTGAAAATTCGTCTTTTTGAGTAAGAAATTAATATTGTTTTTCGAAAATTCATCATCTCTTTTTTTTTACTGGAAATGTAACTATTCAATTTTTGGTTGAAAATTTATATTTTTTAAACTGAAAATTCAACTATTTCGTTAAAAAATTAACTATTCATTTCGAAAATTATTTACTTGTTAGAAAATCAACTTTTTCTTTAAAAATCTATAGTTTCAGGTGTAAAATTCAGGTATTCTGTTAAAAATTTGTCTTTTAGAATAGGAAACTATCTTTTTTTTTTAAATTCATCTTTTCGTTTGTGGATTGGAAACTGATTTTTTTTAGTTGAAAATTCACTATTTTGTAAAAAAATCCTCTCTTTTGGTTCAATTTGACTGGTAGATAATTCTTTTTTTTTTAATGAATGAATGAAAAAAATGAATTTTCTAAATTAAAAATGTGACCGTTTCATTTTTAGTTAAAAATTCAACTATTTGGTAGAAAAAAAATACTTGGTTGAAAATTGAACTTTTTTTTTAAAATTAACTGCTTAGTAGAAAATCAACATTTTTGATGAAAATTGTGCCTTTTTGAGTAGGAAACTAATATTGATTTTTGAAAATTCATCATCTCTTTCTTTTTTTTACTGTTAATATAACTATTCGATTTTTTGTTGAGAATTACTCTTTTTTTAGTTGAAAATTGAATTAATTGAAATGAATTATTTATTTGAAAAATTATTTACTTTGTAATTTATAATTTGTCTTTTAGAATAGGAAACGATATTTTTTCAAATTCATCCTTTTGTTTGCGGATTCAACTATTTTGTTGAAAATTCGTCTTTTTGGGTTCAATTTAAATTCAATTGGTGGAAAATTAGTCGTTTTTTCTGTTGAAAATTTGGTTTTTAAACTAAAATTATAACTATTAAATTTCTGCTAGAAAATTTATATTTTTAAGGTGAAAATTCAACTATTTTATAAAAAATTCACCTCCCTTGGTAAAAAATTACTTTCCAATTGAAAATTCACCTTTCTTGCTTTTTAATTTAAAATTTAAATCTTGTTGCGTTGAAATACGAATTATTAAATCTCTCCTTGAATCCACCCTCTTCAATTGAGTTACAATTTTTTTTTTTTTATTATTTCTTACTTTTCTACTTTTTTGAAAAATCAATTATTTTTTAAATCTTTTTTGTG
>CAKNXH010062556.1:0-28234 GCA_932178445.1 Andricus quercusramuli
AAAAATCCTTATGGCTAGAAATTTATCTATTTACATTATAAAATTAGATATTTGGTTAAAAATTAAACTATTCCGTTGAAAATTTAATTATTTTATTGAAAATTTGTTCTTTTAGATTGAAAATTTATATTTTGTGTTGAATATTGAACTTTTCTGGTTGAAAATTCAACTGTGTTCGAAAAATGTTGTTTTTGCTTCACAAAGATACTATTTGGATCAAATATTTTGTTGAAGGATTTGAATATTTTAGGAAGAATGCAACTATATTCTTGAATTCATCTTTTTTAATCAAAAATTCAACTATTTGGTTGAAAATTTATCTTTCTTGTTCGTTTTTGGTTGATTATGAATATTTAAAAAAAAAACTAAATAACGCAAAAAAGTTTGTTCTCTATCGGTATTTTTTCTTGTTTCCATAAATTTGATTTCACAACTTATTCAGCAGTCGAGCGCTATCAGCGAGAATAAATATTGCCAAAGTAAAACTAACATCGATTTTTTTAGTCTATGAATGCCTGAATACAATTTCGATGTGGCTCACATATGATACTGATGATTCAAAGATAAGATATTTCGAAACCAATAATTACGTGAAAAGCATTTGCAATAATAAAAAGAAAATTCAAATAAAACAGTGATATTGAAAAAATCTTTCAGGCAGAGATTTTTGAGATAATTTGTTTTGGACAATTATAATTATAATTGTTAGAAATAACAATAGGATAGAAATATTTTTCGTCTAAAGATATGTAAGACTGGATCCAAGTTTCCTATCATAGTTTAAATATTACTCATTCACATTCTATTCTGAAGAATTACGCCCTAGAGGAAAATGTCAATAACAATTATTCTGTATGCTTTAAAGAATGTAATATAGACATTTTAGAAGTAAAACTTGTAAACACAGACTTCGCAATCTTTCCCCCATTTTCCTCTTTTCCCCCTTTTTTTTTAAATGCCGTTCTTTCCCTGTTATCAAAGAAACTTTCCCTTTTTCCTAGGGTGCCTAGCATCCTCGAAATAATTAAAAACCTGAAAAAGTATTTGAATTTTTCTTAGGGACCGTCAATAAAATACATTACCAATCTGTGGGGGGAGAGGGGTTGCACCAAAAACCACGGTTGGTAAGAGTGATGGGAGATGAAAATTCTACAATTTGGCTAAACCTTTAATTATTGTTTCGAACATGCAATTATTTTCTTGAAAAGTCACCTTTTCGGTCAAAAATTGAGCAACTTGGCTAAACGTTGAACAACTTTGTTGAAAATTAAATTATTTGGTTGAAAAGTCAACTATTCCATTTTTAGAAAAATAATCGTCTTCGTTAAAAAATCATCTTTTGGGTTGGATGTTATTTTTCGATTGAATTCGACTGTTTTTTATTTAAAATTAAAATCTTTCATGGTAGAAGTAATAACTATTACATTTTTGGGTTAAAAATTCAACTGCATGGTTGACATTTATGTAATTTTTAAAAATTCGTTTTGTTTTGGTTGAAAATTCATACTCTCGAGTTGACAGTTGAACTACTTCTCAACATTTTTCTGAAAATTTTGATTCCATATCGTGAGAGTTCAGCTCTAAACTGCTTTTTATTGAATTCAATTTAATGAAAGTAATTCTGAAAGGTATACAAATTGTAAAATGTATTAAATTGATGATAAATTTTAGCCTTAGCGAGATTCATAGATTTTTGAAACTTCTGTTATTTCATCAACTTGATACATTTTAAAATTTAGATATCTTTCAGATTCACCAGGAAAACATTGATTGTCAAATGCTTTCCGGGTGTTAGTAGAGGGGCAGAGACCAAGGTCTATTAAGCGCTATTTCGATTTCGACAGTTTGCTCGGGCTGATAAGATGTTCTATTGCTTTTACCACGTAAGCTGCATCCATTGGAATATTTCGTCATTCTAATTAATCTTCCGAGTATATATATAGAGGTGGAAATGATCCGGATTGATTAGTTATCTTGCACAAAATCTGACGAGAACAATGAAGATCCCTCTTGGAACTCTGCTTCTCGCTTTCGTGGTCCTCATCAATTTTGGTGGTAAGTTTGAAGACTGTAATACAAATCTTGGAAGAGGTTGGAGAAAGATGGTGTGAAAGGAGGGGAATAATAGTGAATGAGGGGAGTGCTGAAGAAGGATAGTGGGGAAGGAAGGGACTGGATGCGATGGTGGGAAAGCTGGAGAGGGGATGTTAGAGAGGGTGGGAAGGGGTTGGAGGATCATAATAAGAATGGAAGCGGATAACAGAAAATACGAGGAGTGGCGGAGAAGGATGGTGGGAAAGGGGATTGGAGGAAAGCAGTCGAAGAATGGAAGGAGATGGAACATTGGGAAGGGCAGTGGATAGGTTGAAGGAGTATGCTGAGAAATAAAGGGATGTATGGAGAAGGATGGTGGAAAGGCATGGAAAAGCCGGGGATGGTGGGGAACTTGTCACGTTCTATTCTGTGAAAAGAAAGTGGTTGAAAAGGATAGTCGGGAAGGAAGGGACTGGGCGCGATGGTGGGAAAGCTGGAGAGGGAATGTTAGAGAGGGTGGGAAGGGGTTGGAGGATCATAATAAGAAAGGGAGCGGATAACAGAAAATACGAGGCAGGGCAATGAAGGATGGTGGGAAAGAAAAGGTCAGAAGGAGATTGCGGAATAGCAGTGGAATAATGGAAGGGGATGGAACATTGGGATGGGAAGTGAAGAGATTGAAATGGTAAGTTGGGAAATAAAGGAAGGTATGGTAAAGCAGGGGATGATTGGAAACTTGCCACGTTCTATACTTTGAAAAGATATTAAAGGAAACAAATTATATGATTTTGAGAATGGAAATTATATTATCAGCTGTTCCTTATGAAAAAAACATTATGATTCTTGAATAAAGTTTCAGATTTACGAAAAGTAATTATTTCATTATTTGTTTTCGTTAAGGGGGTAATCCCGTGTGACGGTTTCAAAAAATTGATTTTTTTGTTGTTGCTTAAATCCAATCCAGAGTATGTATAGAATATACTGGTTGAAAATACGATTACTTTGAACTTTTATTTTAGTTGAAAAGTAATTTTTTCAACTGAAAATTCAGCTTATCCTATATTATATCTTACAGATGGAAGTGATGTGCCAGGTGGAGGTAAAGCGTCAATGGAGCGGCTCCGTATAAGAGAAAGATCAGATCGGACTGCGGTGCAAGAGCAAATTGGCCATGCTCCATCAAGCAATACCAATCAACGTTAGTATATTAAAATTCTTTTGAAATAACAAAAAATCGGTGGGGTTCAGGAAAAAATCCAAATCTCATTTCTTAATCGGGAATAAATTGTTCTCGCTGAATGGCGTTGGCCCAAGGAGAAGTTTGAAACAAGTTTCAAATTTTGACTTGAAAAGCATCTTTTTTCTTTGAACAAAAATGTTGCAGCTTTCTCCATTTTCAAATTAAACCCGAAAAATCGTGGGCATTTATGCAAATCCATGAAAATGTGCGGTAATTCGTCGGTATCTTTAAATAACAATTCTGCTGGACGCATACGCAATAGCTCGGGCTGTAACTTCTGTAATTCGAGAGAAGACTATTGTTGATGAATTTGAAAATGCAGTTAATGATTTTAATTGGGAAACTGAAGTTCGAAAAAACGCCGAACATCAGAAATAAGCCCACTATAATTTCAAAAAACGCCATTCATGGTGAAAGAATATGAAATCATTGAATTATTACATTTTGTAGAGTTACAATTGACAATTCATGAGTTTTTAAAATATAGAATAACAAATTTTCCAATTTGGAATTTTCGGATCCGTGATGACGCCAAATCGTTATATCGTAGAAACAAACAGATACATTTTGTATTGAGAAATAAAACTATTTTTAGTACGTTATGTCCAATTGTTGTGTTATGGAGTTTAAAAGGTGAAACAAATACTTTTTTTACTTCTTCGATTCTGTTTAAGAATTTTTGAGAATTTTTGTTTCCAATTAAGAATTTCGTCAATAAATGGAAACGTGTTTCCGTTATCTCAACCTTATCCGAATTAGGTACTTATGGCGTTTCGGTAAAAGGTTTTAGTATTTTTTGTCCTAGTACCTGCCCTTCCAGTTTCCCTGGTTATGAGCATGATAAGGACATTCTCTTTTAAAATGGCCTGTTAAACCACAATGATAACAATTTAAATTATTTGTGTTTTGGTTCGCGTTTGTGCTATTATTCTGTTTGTTTTTTCGAGTTTGCACTGGGTTTATTTTGTTCGGTTTTTTATTTTTATACTCGGAATTCGATTCTTGGAACTTTTGTTTATTGTTATTGTCAGCTGAGTTGCTTTTCGTTTTTTTCTTCTGTGGGGAACCTAATCATTGGGTTACTTCGAGCCTGATGTTGGCCTAACGTCAATTGGTTGAACATAGGTAACATTTGGTGGTAGGGTTTGTAAGGGTACCTAGATCTATTGTTCGTGAATCTGTGTAGCTAATTTGGTTGAACTCTAGGTTGGAAATTTGATTGAAAACTAGGTGGAAATCTAGGTCTGAAGTTTGGTCTGACGTTTTGTTGATATTGATTCAGAAGAGGTGACGATGGAAATCTAAATGTTGATGATGGAAATCGGTTTTTGTATTGTTTTCTAACTAGGTTATTTTGGCTTTGGTTTCCGTATTGGTTATCATTTTGACCATTGTTATTTTCCCTCAAATCATTGTTATTATCCAATTCATTTTTATCCCCACTACTGTAATTGCGTTTTTGTTCTATTTTGTCCTCTATTATAGGATCGGTAATTTGCTAAACTTGCCCTCGGATTTTTGATTTGGCTAGCTCAGTTTCACATCCTTTACCTAAGTCTTCTAATTACTCAAATGTTTTGAAATCATTTCGTTTTTTGTACATCTGGTATTCAATTCTAAGATTTTTATAGGTTCTACGTAGTGCACATTCGCGACTTTTTCCAGGGTATGATTTAGTGAAAAGTTTTCTAATGTCCGTTAGATACGAGTGGCTGTCTTGATTTCTTTTTTGGTTACAAAATTTAATTCTTTGTTTTATTTCTTCCGGAAACCTTCCATCAATATACGCATTTTTAAAATCTTCGGCGAAATCTGATAAACATCTTCAGGATTATTTCGGTTTGATTATGAATGAAAGAGCAAGACAGCATCTCAGAGATCAAAACTTTATATTTCTCAGATTGTTGTAGGTTAGAATGAAAAAAGGAATCAGAGGATTATTCATCATAGCGTGCCGTGGCCCAGTTGATAGTGATCCAAACGAAGCAAAATGCGCCTTTTGGGACAGTTTGAATTGTACTGTAAGTGCTTGCCATCATGATGGAAGAATCATTATAACAGGAGACAGGAACTTATGGGTCCGCGTCCAACGTCAAGGCATAGAAAGTCTGCTAGGAAATTTTGGGAATCCAAGACATAATGACAACAGGAAAAATATTACTTATTCGAAATAATTGTTTTAGTCATAAAATGATCCACATGTACACCTGGTGTAAAGAAAATAACCAGAGTTTAATTGACTTCGTTATTACGGATGAAAGACTAAGGGAGCTGGTGAAAGATAGAGGAGTCATGAGGGGTTCTGAATGCAATTCCGATCATTATCTTCCGGTCTACAAAATGAACTCAGATCAGGGATGGAGAAAAAAGAAAAGTGCGAAAAGCTTTTCAGAATAAGATAAACGAACGTATAGACCAGGCAAATTAGGAGGCATTAATAAATAAAAGAAGTATAAAAGGCGCTTTGGCCTTTTCGAGGATGACATTGTTAGGAATGCGACTGAAGTGCTGAGAATTCAATCACGTAAATGATCTGGGTCTTCAGATCTTGAAAGACAATATCAGGCTTCGTAGCACTGATACGCTGAGTGCTGCAGAATGAGAAATTCCAGTAGATCGTACACTGCTCATTCTCCAAAACGGACTCGAGTTCCCCCTGGGCGTATGGCAAGACGGGCAATAGAGCAATACCATATGAATGTCTAAGATGGTAATATAGCACTTGAAGAGCTGCATTGTGTTTCTGTATGTACCTGCGGCGTGCATACTTTGAAAATCCACTGAGAACATGCCCAAAGTTTTTCTGGCTCCTTCTTGCACGCTCATCAGTTGGTATCGCGTACAGGTACATCCAGTATGCGCTAGCAGTAAAATAAGGTGTCTATAACGCCCTCTTTACATGCAAAAAGAAATCTATGAGCCACCGATCTCAATCGAGCAAACGTGATAAACATGTTGGACAGACACAACGAGAGCTCTTCTCTACGGAAGAAGCCACATAATTTACCATGAAGGAGCATGTCAGCATGTTTTCTTAGTAGAAGCGTGTGTTCTGCTACTTGTATACGACTTTTGGGCACCAAAGGTGTTAGTGATACTAGACCATGTGTAGTGTCGCTGGAATCAGATGAGAGGCCAAGCTCCACTGCGGCCGATCTGCGGCGCGGTGTAGAATCGCCGCAGCATTGACGACTTCAAGTTGATGTACGAGTCGCATAAGAAAATCTGTGCTACAATGAATCTGTATTTAGAACTGAACAGGCTGTAGCGAGAACCTTTCTTTAATGAAGCCCCTCAAATCTTAGCAAGTCTCGACCCCCTTTATCTCGAAGAAGGTATATTCGAGGTGCGGAAGATGTTAAATAGTATTTCCGCCTATGAGTTAAACGTCCTGATCGTTACGCTCCAATCGCTTTGGAGTACCTTTCTACCACCTCCACAAGGATGTTAAGGTCCTCTTTCGAGGAAGCAAAGAGTTCAAGATCGTCCATGTATAACATGTGGTTGACCTCATATTCTCTTCTGTTCGGCGAGCGAAACAGGTATCGAGAGCTTTTGCCTTAGAGCACAATACATAGGAACAAGAGGGAGATGCAGAAAAGTGTCGGACTTAGAGAGTCTCCTTGGGAGACCCTTGTAGTCACTTGTCTTTTGTCAGATATCATGACAAATCTTGTCCGCCCCAAGAGCATAAGCTCTTTTATCATCTCACTATTTTTGGTTGCACCTCCAGGCACTCTAAGAGCTTGATAAGTAGCTCATGATTCATGTTATCGAATGCCTTATGGTAGTCAATCCAAACCATGGACAGATTGCGTCGAAACCTGATCGAGTCCTGGGTAAAACAACTGTCTATTAACAGGTTCTCCCTGCAACCTGCCAGCCCTCTCTTGCATCCACGTTGTTCAACTATTGCACTCCATACCGGCTCGATAGATGTTAATATCCTCTCTTTGAGGATGCCAGTGAATAGCTTGTAGTTGGTGTTTAAACGAGCTATTGGCCTGTAGTTCTTTGGACTTGACAAATCTCCGGTCTTAGGAATCAATACCGTGCGTCCTTCCACTAGCCACTGCGGGACGGGTTGTTCTCCATTTAAGAAAGTAGTAAATATACGAGCTAGATGTTGGTGTGTAGATGTGAACTTCTACTTCTCAAAGGTGGTCTTGCTGCGACCTGCCTTTTTATCTTTAGGGTTGTTTAAAAGTGGTCCTATTTTCGCAGGTGGTTTCAAATACGTTTTGGATGTTGTGTTCGTTGGCAATTCTTCCTATTTGTACGGTGATACCGGGAATGTGGGGTAGGAAGGTGGTCGTTTTTCTCTCACTTCCTTTAGTTGGTTGTGTTGACTTGTTTTTTTTAGTGTATTTTCTTATTGCTTCATCAATTTGTTTGTTTTTGAAATAGTTTTTTCATCAGGCTTCGTTTAAATTTTTGCAATATCTCGTGAGGTACACGTTTAACCCCTGTATCTTGCAACCTTCTTAACGTGACTGAAAAAGGGCCTCAGCACGAAGGGGTTAATGCAGTGCGCAGTCGCGACCGTTCCGACCCACGCAACGCGATCGCGAGCATGGGGATGCTCGCCTTTAAACGACCGCACCTAAGCTTATACCCTCACCGAGCAGGCTAGAGGATTATATCGTCGAAACCCAGCACGAGGGGTATAAGCGCCAGAAGGTCTTCCTGCTTCATGCACGAGGTTTTAAGGGCGACATTAGGATCGTCTACAGGAAATTCCCTGTTCACTAGGAGACACTAATTCCCAGAGTTTGAGAAATTCATTTGTGACTCAACTCAGAGTTAGTCTCTCTCAACGTCTTAGTAGCAGACAGGATAGGCTAGAGGGTTGCACCGTTGACACCGAGTCGTCAACTGCTAAGATAGTGTCCAACTATCCAGTGAATATACTGTCAGATATGCGCTAGAGCGATTTCTCTCCGAGAAAAAATTATTGAATGTGAATTTTTCCAAGTGTTGATGGTATCCACTTCGGACTCTGAATATAAATTTTGATTTTGATTTCATGCGAATAAAATAGGAAAATTTTCCTAAACAGAAAATTTGACCATTATTTGAAAAGGGACTTTCTTTCGATATTCGAATTATAAAGAAATACTAGTGTGAGGATCTTCACTAAGTACATATTATTGAATTATGCTTATATAGTATTAAAAATAAAGCAAAGAGAATTCTATAAATATATTTCGATTCAATATAAATATACATATATTTTTTATTTGTGATTATTTTACCAAATATTAATTGAAAGCTGGCCATTAGCTAGAAGTATTATATATTAGGTAGACTTACGAGCCTTAGAACTGATCTTTTTTATGTATACTATTTTACTCCTAGAAGGGTTAAAAAAATCCCCTTTCTGAGATCTAATTTGATAAATGAAGAATCTTTATTTCTACTCCCGAGTCGACTCATAAAACATATTTACAGGACTGAAGTCCTTTCAACCTGTTATAAGTCATCTTTATCTGTTATGAAGACAGCTCTGTATATGAGGGAGTTTATAACTGATTGCTTTTGACTTGGGTGGTAGTGGGATGAGGAATGTAGGCATCTGTGTGTATGGGTGGGTTTTCTGTAAACTTCATATTCTAATGTGTTATCAGATCTTTAGCGAACTAGTACGTCCAAGAAAGGCAATTTTCCGTTTTGTTCATTTTACATGGTGAACTGGATATTAGGGTATAATTGATTGATGAAATCGAAGAATATGTATAGTTCGTTTAGTCTATGTCTCCAGATTACAAAAGTATCGTCAACGTAACGTAAATTCCTTTTGAACATTTCCAAGTAATTGTTCTCACCTCAAACAACTGAAATGATTCAAGAACGTTTTTGCACCTATTACATTTTTACAACAATATAAATTTCAATTCCTTTAACATAGTTGTTAATTATGAAAATGCAGACATTCAATAAAGTTTTTTTATTTCGTAACATGTGATAAATACAGCTACAACGTTTCTCGAAATTGAAACCTTTTTTCTCTGTTTTGCTTGGACCTCTCCGAAATAACCTTGTTTAATGATTTCAACTAGATGAGAAAAATTATTTCCCGATATTTCGCAGTTAACGGTGTTGTTTCAAATCACAGCAGAATAATTTATAAAAATTGTACAAAATGAAATTCAGAAAAAAATGTTTATATAAATATCATCAATTATTCACAACATTATTAGTACAAATTCAGACAACATGACTTTCCAGTTGATGTTAAAAGAATTTCAGTTAAATCTACTGATTTTCTGTGCATTTTACCTAGCCGCCAGTAAAACATACTGAACTTCTTTTGAAATTTTCTAAAATGTCACGCTGTCCATATTCGCATCAATAATGTTTCAATTTTCACGAATTCTTTTTCTGCAGGTGTTATGATAAGAGTTTTGGGGTCGAAGATTTCAAATTTGTGGGGTTCGTTAACAAAATTCCTTAATAAAAATTGCTACATTACACTTTACAGATGAAGGTGTTTCGAGGCCACGACTACCTTCCATATCCACACAGCTCGAACAAATCCGCATCTCTTCTTCAAGTCCAAGCAGTCGAGCTTCAAGTTCTAGAATTGGAAGTTAGTATATTATAACTTTTCAAACTAGCAAAAAATTGTTGAGACTCAGAAAAATATGTGAATTGCGTTTCTTAACCAGACGAAAAGGTTTTAGCTTTCCCCGTTTTCAAAATAAATTCGAAGAACCCGTTTCTTAAAGACCAAATTTGTTTTCCGAAATTTATGGAATGTGTTTTTAGAAATTTATGAAATTTTTGGAAATTTATCGAAATTTTTGGAAATTTATCGAAATTTGTCGAAAGTGATGATTGTGGGAATCTCTGGAATAAGTGGGTTTTTACGGATATTTATGGAAATTTGTAGTAATTCACCAGTAACTTTTAATAACAGTTCTGCTGCACGCATACGCAGTAGCTCAGGCTATAAAATCTAAAATCTATGGAAATGTACATATATAATTTGTGGAAACTTATAAAATCTGAGATTTCTATGGTAATTTACCGGTAACTTTTGATAACTTCGATGATGTGCTACTGGACGTATGAATAGTGCTCCAAATTTTTTGTTTCTGTGGCTTCTTGAAGTTTGTTGGCCCTTCAGCGATGCGACTTTATGCAGGGTTGTTTTTAGAAATATAGTGCATGTCCAAAATGTGTCATCGGCGTTTATTCTGCGTACATTTAAAAGTCACTCGAAAATAATCAAAAAATCAAAGGTCGAATTTTTCAATCCACTCGAGTTCCCTCGCGTGGTCAGAGTAGTCATCGATTGTCTCATCGTTCCTTCTCTGCTCTTCTACACCACCCCGAGATACCTTTGTGGATGAGAGAAGGGATGAGAGAATTGTGAGTTGTAAACCATTTAATTCACAAGGTCTTTCTTTCAACGAAGTGACTAGGACACCTAGCCGCCCTTTTCCAGCTCCCCTTGGCTCAACGAAAATATTCGTTCCACGCTGACGGAACTTCGTTAGTGGGAAACTCCCCTGAGAATTTGAACTCGTTTCAACAAAAATGGCATTCCGCCAGAATGTGAGCAAGTGAATGAACATAAGTACTCACCTAATTACATGATCAACCTTCCCTCACCCCGTCCTCTATCCTTCACATTAACCAAGATCTAGGTGAGGAGAGCGGATAGAACGCAACTTTTTCCTCCACCCAAATTCGACAGATTTTCTGACCCCGGGAAGGAAGTCCAGTGCAACCCAATTTTTGGACCACCCTAGTGCAAGTACTTTCTGAAAATAATTTCCAGTGGGTAAAAAGAATATTTTGTTATGGTGTAAGCTCGTGTAGATTGCAAAGCTTTGAGGACTACGATGTTTGTTAGATGGCCCTGGTAAACATGATGCAGGGTGTCTAGTTTCTCAAAACATATTTACTTCATCGAAATCCCGTACCTTGGTTAATTCTACCTGACTTTGAGATTACATTTGAGCTATCTTTAGTTTGGACCTGCAGCAAATTTTTGAGTTTCGTTGAAAAAGTTCTTGAATAAAAATCCCCTTATTATATTTTACAGTTGTGCATACACCACGACCACGACATTACGACTTCTTACCAGGGCTGCCAATTCAAAAAGGGCAAAGGCGTAAGTATAGAATAATTTTTTTGAACTGAGAAAAAATTGTTGTGATTTAGAAGAAAAAAATCGAAATCCTTGGCCCTTGAAAAACTGCCCGCCGCGCGGCACATTCTCATCGCGTTGAATTTTGAAGCAGAAAAAATTAATTTTCAACAAAAAATGGAATAGCTAAATTTTCAGTTCAAAATATTAATTTTCAACCACACTGATGAATTTTCAACTAAAATTATGAATCTTCAACTGGAATGGGTGAATTCTATGCCAAAAAAATGAATTTTCAACCATAAAGATTAATTTTCACAAAAAAGAAAAATTTCCCATGATGTAGATGAATTTTCAAAGAAATATTTCGATCTCAAAGTGCAAAATATCAATTTTCAATCGAATAGTTGAATTTTCACCAAGAAGAAATAAATTTATTTTCAACAGAGTAGTTACATTTCCAAACAGAGATAAATTTCAAATTAAATTAATGAAACTTCCACCAGAAGGATTAATTTGTAACAAAACATTTCAGAAATATTTCTTCTTTGAAATACTAACTCTACTCCAAAAACTGCTTGGAGTACTTCCTTTATCTAAAATTTAGAAGAGGGAAATATTCAATTGTGACGAATTCTGACTTGGAAGAGGGATTTTTTTCAAATTTCTTCCTTCTAATTTCAAATTATAATTCTTCAAAAAAATGGCCGTTCCATTATAGTACATTATTTCAGTCAACTTTGAGTGATTTTAAAATCAAGTAAAAATTGAAGCCTCAGCAGAGATAGCTTTGGTTCAACTCAAATCCTAAATTTTTATGGAATCTTTAAAATCTTGTCTTCAATTTAAGTTAATAAAAATTGAAACTACTGCCAAATTATAATCATATTTCAGGAATCCGTGAAGATTTTTTTTCAATTAATAAAATTCGCTCAAGAAATTAGGGCCTCAAATATTTTAAATTTCGGACTACATATATAAAACGGTATGTTATATTCAATTTAAAACGCTTTGAATTCCCTACATGTCAAATAAAAATATTGCACTTCCAACAAAATAGATGACTAAATAATTTAATTTTTCATCGAGAAGAGAAATTTTCAACCCAGAAGATGAGTTCTCTATCAAAACAGATTTATTAAAAAAAACTCCTATTGGCAAAAAATGGGAACTGTTGTTATTATGAATTTTTAACAAGGAATTCAATATTTTAATAAAAACGTTCAAGATTCAACTCAAAAACAATGACATTTTAATTAAATTACTCATTCATAAAAAATATTGTGTAGCAAATTCAACATTTTGGATACAATTTTCTTTCTTTATTGACAACAAAATTTTTCCTGATTTTTTCTATTTTAACTGCATTACCGACTAAAGGTAACTTAGCATTGAACAGAACCGTGCTCGGTCGGACAATGGTTCCACTCCAATGTTGCCCTACTACTTTGGTTCACTAATTTCTTATAAAGTTGTTTGATTTATACACGCAAAATGTCTTGAGTAATAATGGAATTCATAATTATTCAATTAATTATTAGTAAATAAATAAGTAATAGTTACATTCTGTGAGTGGCAACTCTACGTGCGATATTGTGCATCGAGTTGCAGTGCAACTGTTTCGTTCGCGAGGTTCGCTCGGGACAGCAGGTGCATTCTTTTGGAGTTTTGATATTTATTTTGACAAACGACAAAGAAACAATTTCAACTACATGATTTTTCAAAAAAATTGAACAAAAGGGAAATGGGCACACGGGTACTCGGGTGTGTAATAATGTAAATAAAATTGGGTGTGCGCACAAGGGTTAAGAAGAAGTTGTCTTTTTCCCATGTCAATAATAATTAATGAGAAACTTCATGGTTTTTGGGACACGGATTAATAATAATAATCGGTTTTGTTCAAAATTGTAGATTGTTTTTTTACGGAGCATTTGAACAAAACTAGGAAATGAAAACCAGTGTAACAGAACTTCATAAATATAAATTTTGTTCTCAAAAAATTAGGTGCAGAGCCAGAGCCGTTTCCATTTGTGCCTTCACACAGCATCACAGTGTATATGACGGATGGCTCCAAATATGGAGCCATTCTTGAAACGGACGCAGAAGACAGAGGACCACCCGACTGGATGGAAGGTGATGGAAACACTGGATATCATTTCGCTTATATACATTTATCAGACAACGAACGTTTTACTCCACGTACCCCACTCAACTATCTGATGATCCATCATCCCGAACCTAATCCTTACGAGCATGGTCCAGACAAGGCTTATGTGCGTATAGAAGAAGAACGCTTTTATACAGCTGGAAATTTTGAGAATTTCCATGTTGGAATTACTAATTTCGATCGAAGCAATCGCATTTTTGTAACGATGCCAGGTGGACCTATATTTACTGCAAAGCTATTTAAAAGTCCAGGAAAACGGGAAGTTGTCATGCAAGAATGCACTTTGTCCGACATATATGAAATGCGTGCGTGGTCAGATGAGTGGTGCCAGTATCAAAGAGTCAAATTTGGAAACCACAAACGATTGACTTGGGACCAAATTTCATCTGAACAAAAATACCATGTATCAATGGCGGATTCAAGAAAAAAAAAGCCTAGTAGGGGATGTTTTTGAAGGGTCCATATTTTTCTAAGAATCAAAAAGGCGGCCCTGGAGTCTTTCTGCTAGAAGTGAGTCCTTCTGCTGGGGGTCCAGTCAGCAATGTCTCTTTTTCTGCCCGTTTAATCCACCACTGTCTGGTATGAAGTTGATAGCGCAAATTGATCAAGAGTGTCCAACGTTTTGATATCTATATTCGTGATCAACTTGATGCAAATTTCGAGATCACTTAGCTCCGTTTATTTAAATCTATAGTTATTGAGGTTGTGGATGTTTGTTTGCAAATGTCAGTAAATCTTGATCGAGGATCAATTATCGACGTGCAGGACTTGAATTTGGCAGAGAGGAATGTTTTTCGAAAATCGCCAACTGCAGGGCGTCCAGAACAGAAATTTAGCTATCTTGACAATTTTGTAAAGGTCTTGTCATTCTAAGAAATAAAAACCTAGTAGTCCAGGTGTTGAAATACATCTTCCCTTAGGTAGTTGTGTTTATAAATGAAGCAGGAGGCACGTTGGACCCACAGGGTTGTCTAAAATTTTATTGATGAACACAGCTTCCTCGACGAAGATATATTTGTACCATCTGGACTACCGTGCTTAAATCCTAGAATGATAAGACCATATAAAACCGATCAAGGTATTTTAAATTTCAGTTACGAACACAACTTGCCCAAGGAAAATGGATTTTAAACATCTGAACTACCGAGTTTACTTGTTAAAATAGATGAGAGCTTCGAAAACCCATGAGGTTGTCTGAAATTTTAGTTATGAACACAACCTTCTCGAGGAAGGTGTGTTTTAAACATCCAAACTAATGTTAACGCCAGCAATCACATTATTATTCCAGTAATTATTTTTCAACTCCAAATAAATCTCTGTGCTCATTCTGTTAAGCATATTGATGCTAGTACGCCTTGAAGTTGTGCTAATTAATTTTTATTGATCCTCTAAGGCGAAAAATATTGAGTTGAAATCTTAGAACAAAATATCTGCGACAATTTGATACCCCAAGTTATGTTGTGACACTAAATAAATGAAATTTTATCAAAATATTTGTATTTGTAACCAGTTACTTCAATTTCCTACATGCTGAGATGAATTTTCAACAAAATTGTTGATTGTTTAAGTAAGGAGAGGAACCTTGAATCAGAATAATAAGTTTTTGAAAAAGTATTTCAACTTTTACATGAGTAGCTTAATTTTAAGATAAAAATGGTCAGTTTTCGAACAAGAATAAATTTAAGCTTTTAACCGAGAAGATGAATTAAGGAAGATTAATTGAGGCGCCGGATGTAAGAAGGAGATATAGAATTATTTTGCTGGAGTGGGGAGGCCCCTGAGCACTTGAAACTAAAGTATTCAATTTTAATTTTTGAAGTTATAGCTTCTTCATTTTTCGAACTATTATTCACGAAAAACTGTTTTTCTCTTTGATCAAAATATTTTGATTTTTTTTTACTTCAACAATCAAAAATATGCGTTGTCATGTTCTGCGACCGGTGATGTTAGCAAAAACTTCTAGCGCTTCGGGAGTCGAGCAAATTTTGAGCAAGCGAAAACTGTCAGCGAGAAGGTTGTTCGGACAGGTTCAAAGAAGTTTTCTGGAAAGTTTTAGCTTAATTGGAATAATAGTTAACATACTGTTCATGTTTTAATTTGCCGGCGTCATGGATTATGTTACATCTCTCCGTTTCTATAAATCAATAAACCTACTTTATTCCTCGTCCGATGAGATGATAGAATCGTCAACTGATTTATCTTTCGTGATTGAGTCGAAGTACCGACTGAAAAATTCTCTTCCTTCAGGAGAAACGTAATGCAACAGATTTTTGACATCTTTAATTTTAGCTTTATTGATTCCGACGATTGGAGGGTGTACTTTTTCAATCTCAGCTAATTTAATTTCTCGCCCTACCGTAAATGACGAAGGATTTTCGAGTCTATAATTGTTGAAAGTTTCTACTTTACCAGTTGTTAAGTTATGAATCACATGAGCCTCGCTTGTTTTCATCCCCTCTGGATGCTGCACCATTTCCTAAATGGTTCATCAAAATTGTGTAAAATTTTATTTGCTGATTCGACCATAGTGAAGGGGGGATTTTGGGCGTTCCTAATGAGGTTTATGTATCCACTCAAAGTTTCGATTCTCTCCATTTTCTTGTTCTTTTGAGAATATATCTCAAAATTCCGGTCTGATTGGCAACAAGTGTGATCGCGAACTGGAAACACGAGCCAGATATCAGTGCCAAGATGAATAGATAGTGTCAATATAAGTACGCAAATACCGTGTAGTTTCTGTTTTGCCCACTACTTGCATCTGAAAAAAGATATACTTTTTTGTGGCAATTTTCATTGTATTCGTGTTCGATTGCGTAATCTAGGAAACTGCACACGGTTTTTGCGCCCTTCTTAGCACTCCCCTCTAGAAAGGAAAACATATAACTGTTTCCAGATGTTAAACAATTACAATCAAAGTAATTTCTTGTAAAACTGATCTGAGACCGGATTTTTGGGCGAAGGTAAATTTTAAGCATAGTCAAACTCACAACGGAGGACATTTTCTTTTGATGATAGCCTTTTTCTCAAAATATGATACTCCTTTACTTCTTTTTTATGGTGAATAATTTCTTGAGATTCTACTTGCTGCAAGGCGCTTTCGTAACATTTATTGCAAACTTCGGAACGTGGCTTTTTAAACGTAAAATCAAGGTTACGATTAAAGAATTTACGGTGAGTAGATTCTTCTAAAGAAATGCTAAGATCCTCTGTCATTATTTCGTGATAATCTGAAAACTGTTCATGCAATACTGACATATTTAACCCCGAATTAGAAAATATTTTAAGGAGGATGACTCTCTGGTGTAATTTGATTCTTCGGGGAGTATACTATTCTATTATATGTTGGAAAATTAACTTTTTTTATTTGGAATTTCATTCCTTTGGTTGAAAATTAGTTGTTTTTTTCAACCGAAAATTATTTTTTTCAACTAAATATTTAAGTGTTCTATTTTTCGTCGATTTTTTTGTTGATATACATTTATTGTTTTTAGTTGAAAATTTGACTATTGTGTTTAAAAAAATGTTGTTTGTTTAAAAACTTATTTCTCCAACTTAAAATTAAAGTATTCTATTTTTTGTTGATCATTTATCTTCCTTGGTTGAAAATTGATCTATTTTCTTGAAAATTCAGCTGCTGAGCTAATTTTTTTTATTTATTGAAGATGGACCATTCAACTTAAAAGTTCATTTATTTTGTTAATAATTTAACAAAGTTCGTTCAAAATTCGTTTTTTCGTTTGTTGAAAATGATTTTTTTATTACTAAAAATTTAGCCTTGTTATTTTTTCTAATAAATTTCTCTTTTTCAGTTGACGATTCACTTGTTTTGATGAAAACTGATCTTTTTCAGACGAAAATTCAATTATTTTGGTAGAAAATTTATATTTTTGTGTTGTAAATTGAACTTTGTTTCAAAAATTCGTCTTTATGACTTTAAACATCAAGATTTTGGATATTCGTATTTTTTTGGCTTGATGTAACATTTTGCTATTGAAAATTAAAATATTTTTCGACGGAAATATCAACTTTTGCCTTTTTTGTGGAGAATTTGTTTCTTTTATTAAAGATCAAAAATTCTATTCTGTGGTCATGCTATGCAAGATACGAGAAAAAGTAAACAGGCAAAAAATGTGCTCCCAACTGAAACTTAATTCTTAATTTTTAGAGAAAGATTCGATTAACGAAAATTGCGCCAACAATGATTAGTAGAAAATTGCTAATGCAATGAGTCGACATTTTTTTCTAATTTAGTAGTCAAAGACAGCAAATTGATGTATAAAATGATCACATTTTGAAATTGTAAACGTGATGCAAACCCGTCTCCAATTAAAAATGATGCCTTCTTCCTATTAGAACAAAATTATGAGAAATGTAATTTTTTTGACGATATTAGAATGACAAGGGATCGAAGACCCCACAATTAGCCATAGAATATGAACAAAATGTTAATTTCTAAATAATCACCACATAAGTCAGCTTTATACGGTTCCAAAAAACACCATAAGTGAGCAAATTGGTATTGCGAGTTGTTGGCGCTAATTATGATTTTATTGTGGTTGTTTGAAGCAAATTTTTTTTTAGTACATACATAAAATACTACCTTATACTTATAACTAGACATTTATGTATATTGTTCAAACAATTTATCCTTTTTTTCATCAATTTTCTCTTAGAATAGAGCGAGAAGTAGTTGGGTGTACAATTTAAAGAAAGCAATCAACATAGAGCGGGCGCATGAACTATGTTACGGGATATCATTGTTAAAACTGTGACCGAAGTGTGTGGTACGGCGCTTGTAGGAAGAAAGTCTGGTGATGAGTGGTGGAATGATATAATTCAGGCAGCCCGACAAGAGAAGAAAAATACGTACAAGAGAACATTGAACATCACAGGTCTTAGCGATGATAAGAGAAATATACTTGAAAATGATTGCAAACACGAAAAGAGGAAAGTCAAACGACTATTCAAGGAAAGTGAAGATAAAATCAGAACAGAAGAAGAGAAAAAAATACAAAATGGCTTCAAAGGAAGCAAGAAACTGATATATGAATCTATGAAGAAGAGTAAAAACACAGAGTTTGTCTATATGAGAAACAGCAAAGGTGAACTGCTGTATGATACAGACGGGATATTGAACGCTTTAAAATACTCTTTAAAAAAATTATTAGGAGATGAAGCCATAGAGCATCATAACTGCGATATAGAACATAATGCGTCAGAAAACTCAATTGAGAAAATCTAAGGTTAGGGATATAGTCAAAAACTTGAAAAATGGTAAGGGAAACTTGAAAAATGGTAAGGGTGCAGATGTTGAGAGTAGTAGCACTAAAATGCCTAAATAAGATGGGGAGTACATACCTCACAGGTTGTGCGAATTGATAAATTTATGTATCGAGATGGGAGAAGTCCTTGACGATTGGAGAAAAGCGATTATTGTACCAATATACAAAAGAAAAGGAGATGAAAGCTACTTCAATAATTACAGAAGATCATGTACAGATCAGATATTTAGCCTAAGACGGATCACAGACAAAAGCTTGAGAGTTGGAAAGAAAGTTTTCTGTGCATTTATTGACCTAGAAAAAGCATTTAACAAGGTAAATAGAAGTAAACTTTGGGAATTTCTTAAAGAGAACGGAGTAAATGGAGTCTTCAATCTAACTCCTGTCATCCCCCACCTAGGAGATACTTCCGCTGTCAAAGATTTCGTCATGCATCGGACCAATGCAGGGCGCCACGGCCTATCTATGAATTCTGTGCTGGTTTTCGCAAAACGGATAGATGTAAGAACAGAATAAGTCTCCCCAAGTGTTCCAATTGTCGAGAACAGCATCTTGCTTCCTCTCAGCATTGCAGAGTCTACGCACACGAGTTAGAAATTATGCGATACCGATTCTGGAACAATTACGGCTACGATGAGGCGGAGAGGAGTCTGGAGGAGATGGGGACTTTTCGTCCAAGGAACCGTAACTCGCTTGCTTCTCCCCCAGGTACTCCGCCTTTGGACCCTATCCCCTGCCCCCAACGCGAGGTGACTCAACCCAACAATGGGTCCTCAACGATCTCCTCGTCTGCTCTTGATTTGTCTCGCCACTGTCACGATTCCTTTAGGGAATTGACCAATGAATTGCTGGAAGCCAACACCCAGACTAGCGAGCAGGTTCGAGGAGCGGTGTCTGGCTTGCAGAGAGAAAGACCCTTTTCTTCTGGCCGGGATTTCTTGGAGGAAACTGATGCAGATTTCCAGGGCTTTAGTGATGACCAGTAACCTTTATTTTCTTATTTTTCCTTTCTGGATCTTTTAATTTATTTTTGCCATCACAGCTATTCTTTGTCTTGGAGTTAGTATAAAATACACACTTGCTTTCACATACTAGGTTAGGCTAGGTCATTTTTATTCCACCTACTGGTCACTTGTCTCACCTGTTATTCTGTCTTAATTTTCGATTAATTTAAAAACCAATTGCAATTCGCTCCGGTGGTATTAAAATTATAAATCTGAAATACATATATATCCTGTTTAATTACTTTCGGATGTGTGGTTCTTTTTTTTTTGAATTTTAACTTTTAAGATACATTTGTCATACAGAATCTAGTTATTTGTTATTTGTTATTTGTTATCTTGTTATTTGTTTTATCCTCCTCTCTGACTTTCAGCTTTAAAGATACACTTGTTATACATCATTTCAAAGCAACTCTTGTTTTATATACTAGTCACTCCTTAACGGTTATTCTGTTTTAAACTCTGAATAATTTAAAATCATTTACAAATCGCCTCACTGGATTAAAATTTGAAATCTGAATTATAAATAAATTTTGTTATTATTACTTTGGGCTCTTTTTATGCTCCTTGAATGCTAAGTTAAGTATAGAATAGCAATTACTATAACGATTTTAGGCCCTTGAGGAACTTCAACCTATAAAAGAATCAGCATTGACGTATAATTTCACTGTTTAGTTGCAAAGCGTTTCAACAAGGCTGATTTTGAAATTGGTCCTGTTCTTGTTTTGTCTCAATTTTTGAATGATCTAAAACTTTTTGCAAATGTCCCCTGTGAAGATTAAAACTTTAAACTTTGGATTATAAACTTTCAATTAATTCATTTATTCAAGAAAATAATTATGACTTAAAGATTTTTGCAAACGCTCCAGTGGGTTTAAAATTTGCAATCTGAATTATAAATAATCTCTGTTACTATTTCTATTGGTTGTGTTATTTTTCTTTTGTATCTTAACTTTAAAATACATCTGCTATACAGAATCTAGTTATCTATTTTACATTCGTTATACAGAATCTAATTTTTGTTTTTATATGTTAGCTTAAGCCTAATTCTTCTAGTTGTACAAGCATGGGTTAAATAATTTCTGTAAAGGTAGGAATTATATATTGGCAAGGTTAATAACGAGCGTAGGCCCTGTAGGAATCTTACCTTATAAAAGAATCAGCATTGGCTTCTATTTTCATTAATTAAAACTTTAAATTTTGGATTATAAATTTCAATTCAATTTAATTTTTCAATTATATATTTATATATGTATTTGCTTCAAAGACTTTTTCAAAACGCTCTAGAGGAGTTAAAACTTGAAATCTGAATTATAAATAATTTTTGTTATTATTACTATCGGCTGTGTTACTTTGCTTTTTGTATCTTAACTTTAAAACACATCTTAGGAAAAGTTCTTGATCGGGTAGCTGAAACAGGGTAGACCATAAATCCGGATAACAGCAAACTTTGCTGCTTAAAAGTAAAACATCTCGTATTTGTCGTCAATAAGAACACCCTCGAAGTAGATCCTGACAAAATTGATCCGATAGCTTCTTAACCTGCCCCGAAAACGGTCAAACAATGACGAAGGTTTCCAGGGATGTCCTCCTGGTACCGACGGTTGAGACCAGAATTTGCAACGATAGCGGAACCTTCGACATGGTTATTCAGGACAAACGTGAAGTAGCACTGAGGTGACAAATAGTATAAGGCATTTTAATATTTGAAACGCGCTTTACCTAAAGCACCTTTACCTTGCAGACCGATGCAAGAGCTTCCGGACTCGGCGTAGTTGTGACCCACAGGCAGGGAGACGGGGAACGGTTGATAGCTTTTGCCAGTAGGACCTCGCGGTCGTGTGTGGAATTTTAAAGTTTAGGGATTACCTCAAAGGGTCCCATTTCAAGGTCATAACGGACCGTAGCAGTCTCCGTTGCCTGAACAATCTACGGAACCCTACGGGACAACTCGCACGATTAGGCTTGGAACTACAAGGCTATGAATGTTCATAGGAAGGGCGCTTTATACCACATCCCGGATACACTGTCCAGGTTAACTGAGGATGACGATGATCTCCTGAAAGAAAATATCTCCGAGGCAACAGATTCGTGGTATGTGCGACGGGTGGAAGCCGTCCAGGAAAGGCCGAGGATCTTTCCGGATCAAAAAGTGGAGGGCGGTCGGTTATATAAACATTGCCCTGACCTAACAGAACCCTTTGTCCCTGATTTTAGACTCTTGAAAGTTTGCGATCCCTGAAGAGCTAAGTGTGAAAGTTATGGAGGAAGTGCACTCAGAGCCCCATCCGGTACACTTGGGTATCGAGAAGATACATAATCGAATCGCGTTACGATATAACTGGCTGATATAAATTGTATTCCGATCCGTACGGCTAATGGGCTTTCATCGACCTGATAGTGTCATGTTGAGGAGGTCTACAGGTGGTCTATACCGATGACAGCACGGAATTTCGAATAGGCTAACGGAACAAATGTGTAAGAGCGTAGGAATAGTATACACCACAAATCCAGTTTATCATGCTCCGGCGCACCCCACCAAACGAGTCAATAGGGTTCTTAAGACAATGATTGTCTCGTTCTTACAGGACAACCATAGGGAGTGGGACGCACATTTGTATGAGCCAAAATTCATGCAATAGTTTCTTGCTTCCTCCAAAATCGTTTAGGATTCTCTTCGCTTCTTCTATTTCGATTTTATCTCTACTTAAATTGACTAATTGTTGTGTATAACTTTCTTATATACGCTTGTTTCTTTTGGTGGACGGCTGCTCGGTCCATGCGCTCCTATCTCTTAATTGCGTATAAGCGATTTCCAAGTTGCTCTATCTATGCGTTCGCATGTTCTATTCTAGAAATACATTCGTACTTCCGATGTCTGTAATTTATCGATTTTGATTCACGTTTGTTTCGTCCTTTTAAGTCCTTTTCCTCATCCAGAACCTTTGTTCCTTTTACCAGCTCGTTGGTCTTTTATCCGCAACAACAAAGTCAATTATATGATTAATACTATTATATCCTCGGCATACATTTCCTATACATATACCCTTACTTTACCTTTCTTCAATATACCTATTCAGATTGTTGTCAATTCTAGGTGTTTATTATTTTATTCCGTTTTTCGAGAGATATTACAACTGATCACGATTTGTATATTTTAAGCAATTTCCACACCAAATTTTACTACGTATGACAAAATATTCCACAACAGCAGATTATGATTAACTAAGAGATCGAATCCTTTGAGAGTTGTATTTAGGTTCTAGCTCCTATGATTCAGCTGACGAAAGTTTTTAAGCCTATATGGAGATTCAAACAGTACGATTCTTCCAGTCTTGTCATCATCTGCTATTCACATCTATACCGAAGTGGATGTAGAGTTCGTTCAGTGCAAACTTACTCTCCTCGGGATTCCTTCCAGGTACCTGCGTGCCTGCTTGCATCTTTTCCTGAATTTTTGAGGAGGGAAAACACCGACCTTTGAGGGAATACATACGCCTCTTTTGAGCTACAGTACTTCTCTAGAGTATATCTCTTAAAGATGGAGTTTTTAAGCTTACTTTTGGCTCACTCGGGATTTGCTCTCAGTTCCTTATTAGGAATGTATGATTGAATGAATAATATAATTCATATTAAATTTGCCGGGATTTTCTAGCTATAATAGTAGCCTTGGTGGGGAGAAAGTTGGAAAAAACTTTGTTGGAAATTCGGAAATTGTGATCAAATTTGACGAATTTCTCATATCTTTGAATTCTTGTATATCGAAACTTCGGCCTATTTATGATATGAAGATGAATGCGAAAAGAGAACAAATCCGCCTTAGGCCAGAAAATAGTTCTTATTGGCCCCTCTGCTTTGGAAAAATCATTTATAAGCAAATGCTAAAAATAAACTTATAACAACTTGGCTGGCATGAATGTATTGGAGACAGAATCGATAATGAACCTAACTTATAATTATACAGACTTAAATAATAAGCTGCTTAATTATGCAAAACGTTGTTAATGAGAAGAGGAAACATTTAATGTGTTTGAGATATTCGGCTATATAGTTATATTGTATATAAATCTTATACAAAAGTTGCAGGAAAGGGATGATCCCCCCCCCCCTACAAAAAAGTTCCAAATTTTAGCTTTCGAGCGGCTTAAAGGAGGAATCTAGAAAGTGGGTGGGGTGTGTTCTGACTCACCCCTCGCTTTTTTTTTAATATGACCGTGGAAATATCAGCGAATGTTAGTTTGAATGTTAAAACTTGTTTTTAAAAAAATCCCTATCTCTAAAGAAGTCGTGAGCTTGATAATTTTCATGAATATGTGATTCGGAGTTGCTTGAATGGTTTCGATAAAATTCAAGACAGCAAAGCGAAAGTTAGAAAAAAACATTTAGTTCACTGAAAATAAATTAATTTAAATATATCATTTTTAACATATAGTCTCTTATTTTTCCCCATGAATTCGCAATAAGAAAATTGTTCTGCAGAATAAAATCTTTCGGTGCGAATAGCTCCGGACTACGACTTTGGCTACTAGTACCGAAATTTCAATTAATCAATGATAATGATTAAGCTAAGTTATAATGTTTTTTTATTTTCACTCTCGATCAGCTAAATTGTACTGATAATTAGAAACTGGATTCTGTAGCTATGAGATTGAGTAAAATTGAAATAACTCTGAGTGAAAAGTCATTTAGTACCTTTTGGAGATTTTGCCATATCTTTTTGATACAGATATTTCGACTTTTGAGGTTCCAAAAATTTGTTTTTTACCCAAAAAATGGACGTGTCTAGTCGTCGCGAAAACTGGTCATCCCGAATTTCGGACGCCGGACTGAGACTTTGTTTATTCGTCCTGAACTTTCGAATAATCAATAATAATGATTAATAAGTTACGTTACATATGAATGATTTCTTACTAATCTTCTAGTAAGTTTTCTTTCTGAATGAGGGGATCCCAAATGAATATTTAAATATTTTAGAGTACCCACTAAAGATTTTGCTATATTGTATCTGTTACTGCATCAATTCCGCCAAGTGAAATAACGAAAAAATATTCCGCAGGTTTATTTTCTCGAAAGAACAATTGTTTCTTAACTTTCATTGGATTGCGGAAACCAATCAAACTGATTGACACAAGATTGGTAGAATTAAATAAAGTTTTATATAATTAACAGGAATTGGTAACAAATAAAAAAGAAACAGAAAAAAATGTTCATATTTTTTTTATCTGAAAAAATAATGCATTGTATTTAATGTATGTTTCTTCTGCTTTATCTTGTTTTTTCTCAGTTCCGTGTTGAATATGTGTTTTCTTTCTCTTGGCTAGTCCCCGCCATGTGGCAAATGTGATGTACTTTGACTTATGGATGGGGGAAAAAGAGTTGGTATATAAGCCGCGACTAGAACAGAAAAGGTTCAGTCTGCTTTGGACAAAAAAATATAATGAGTTTCTCAATCTTTGTCTTTTTTATTGTGATGTATGTGGCTTTCCTCGTTGTTGCTGCGGAGGCAGCACTATGCCCTTGTGTGGATATAAACAATTTGTGTTGTCCTACCTGCCGCTTTTGTGAGTCGAGAAATTATTACTAGTATTATATATATATATATGCGCGCGCATCATGAATTTTTTACCCCTAAAGCGATTTGCTCAAAATATGTTTATTACTTTCTTGTATGTAAGTCAAGATAGCATGATTCGGCATTAAAATTCACGCCATGCTGAAAGAAGATAATTTAGTTTCGACCACATCTATCTCACGCATACACACACTCGCGCGTGCAAGCACCTTGAACATTTTAGTAAATACTTAAGATCTTAAGAATTTAAAAAAAAATTGTCAACAAGATGTAGATTTTTGCAAATTTCGAAAAAAAAGGTCCCAGTTGGTCCTCCGAAGGAAACCCTGCTTGCCTCTAGATAGGGTCGACAATCTCGAGCCGCAAGGGCTCTGATTGAGGATTCAAGATGACCAACGACTGGAATCCAGCCTATCTCCTTCGGCCTGGATCCCTGCCTGTCGGAAAACACCTTCCACGAATCAGTTCGTAGAGACGGGTTCCGAAAGCTGAAAATTTTCATTGTAAGTTATCCTGAAAACTGTATCACTCTCGAGGATTTGGACAGGTTAAGGGATGGAATCTCAAAAGGGATTGACGCTTTACCTCGCGAGGGTCGCGCCCACAGGTTCAACGAAATCTTCATTAGGCCCGGGGCCATCGTTGTGGAGGCCTTTGACATCTGGTCGCGAGACTGGAGTGTGGAGAAAACCCCAACGTTCAGGCTTAAAGAAGGTCTGAACTTGGAAGTCAAGGGGACGGAGTGTGTTCAAAGGTATTGCAGGGCGACCGTACTGTTGCTCAGAGCATATTGAAAACCACCTACGTACCACTTAAACATGTTAAAAAAATTGTATTTTTTAACATTTCAAATGAAAGCGCGAAAGACAGACAATAAAGCGCCTTATGCATCGCATGCGCAGTAGTGCAAGGTGTCCGCGTTGGGAGCACTGCGTCTGGCATCACTGAACATTCAACCCGTCAAATTTCATTACATTGCGAGTTGAGATGTCTTGAGACATGACGGATGCGAATCACACACTCGTTTTTGTCAATAGTTCAACAGCTCAGGGGCTAACACCCGCACCAGGGTTTTAATTGGCCTCAATTCTTTTCACAAGATTCGTGCATGGAATGAGAAAACTGAGCCCATAACCTGTGAATCGTTCTTATTTCCGTCGGCTCGTATGCTACTCCGAATGTAGTCGGAAATACCCGAATTACACTCTCTCTTATGCTCTCTAAAGCGATAAACCAGCCGCTTCCATAATAATTCGGCAATCGAAAGAAGAATGTAAATTGTTAGTAAGATTTTTTATTCTTCCAATGAAATATATGTTGTATTGTTTATAGAAGCCACCACTTAATGTTTCAAATTCTAATATGTACGATAATGAACATTTTATACGAGTCAATTCGTTGATTCAAATTTGTCAAAAATTAAAATTACACAGGTATGTCAATCTCAAATTATAACTGGAATTGAGTATTATTTTCCCTCTACTCACACTCAAAATAGTAATAGATTTAACAACAAATTTTTCAATCTTCAAACAAAAAAAATTGTGGACTAACACGACATTGATATGTATATCAGTTTAAACACCCTTTAACATTCTTTGTAAATCCTAGATTTCTCATTCTTCATCTATATATTAGCATTAAAATTCTACTGGCAGTAACAAAAATAAAATAAATCATATAATATACATGTAATGTAAAATACGTTATTACTGTTGGGTAGTTTAATTGTACTTTAGAATAGAGAACTGCCTTGGCGCCACGAATGTAGAGAATTTTGTCATTCTTCTAGTAGAATATCGACCGAAATAGAACGACGCATAATGATAGTAGTAATGACTGCATCACAACGTTAGAAAAAATACTGAAATACATTGTAGCTATTCTAATACTGTGAGTCACAACTGAACTACATTATCATATTTTATGAAATACATTTCAAGCATTAAGCAGAATGATAATCTAGAAGAGAACATTATAATGTATGTAATACCATATTTCATCACAAGCAATCCTAGGTACGTCTTTACACGGGAAGATAAATATTTGCATGACGAGCTATAAAACTATAGCCGAAGGCCATGGTTTTTCTAGTCGACCTGCGAACATTGAGCTTTACATGAAAGGACGTAACACTACGGGTGATGTAAGATATTTTATTCTAAATCATTATTCTTTGAGACTGCTGGGCCGTCTGAAAAATGAGTCGTGACAAAATATGACTGACGTGGCAGTACTCAGCTTGGGCTGTGATAGGTCATCTCGTGGATAACGCTAAATTTTAAATGTGGTTCGGTCTCAGCTAGAATGCCAACTGGTGTGCTTTTTTTCCCAACAGTACGGTTAGAGATAACATTGTGCGTTATTCGATGGCCATTTTTGGAACTATTTTAATGTCAGTGTTGCGCTTTTGGAACCAACTACATGTCAGCAACTGACACCTTTCGATAAAGGGCTACACAACGCTCACTTTCCAGGAGAAGTTACAGGCTCATGACATGGTGGTTTCAAATAAAATATTTTACTTGTTAAGTGCATCTGGATTGTTAGAACTGTTATTCAAAGTAAAAGCAAAAACGAATAAATCCAAATAATTGTCGGTTATCGATAAGCTTAGGAATTTTACGTCTGCATATCTCAAAGCAAGAGGCAAACTTTCATGCAAACAAAATGGTCGCGACGGCGATTACTATCTTAATAGCAGGAATAGTTACCTGGTTACATATGAAGGAACTACGCAACGAATCTTTTGACTGTGACTTATATTAGATTATATATTAAACTATGTTTTAGTTTGGCCTTTCACGGCATTTTTACTCTACGTCAACTATTTATTTATT